>JAFEMH010001984.1:0-394260 GCA_022495995.1 Adenophora triphylla var. japonica
CTCTAATCGGCGACCCGCGTCGTCATCTCCGACCGGCAACTCCGCACCTATCATCTCTAACCGGCGACGACTCCGCGCCTATTTTCTCCAACCTACGACTCGCGCCTATCTCCTCTCGCTGGATCTGACTAAGGCCCCGACAGCGAGATTCACGCAAGCTTCGATCGGCTTCTAGCCGTCGCCTTGGGACTGATCAAGCTTCCTCGTCTCTCTATTCCCGCTGAGTATCGCTCCTCGTGTCGTCACTCTAACATGAACAGGGATCGAGCCCGCCGCACTATCCTAGCGCTCGACATTCCGTCCTCTCGGCCTCATTCCCGCCAAGTACTTCTCACGGGCCGCCTGCTAGGAAACCAGTGGAGGGGGCCACCCTTTTCCGACCTCATTGTCCGCCCACTCGCTCCTCCATTGCTATTAACTCGCTAGAATTGGAGCTCGCCTCTAGCGTGATCTCCTTTCTCGCTGTGGGATCGGGGTCGAGTGGACCCCGTCTCGTCCCCGGCAAACATCTCGCCCCATCTGACGCTGGAGGAGGCGACGCTCCCGCCCGTCCATAGGCCGCTTGTCTCTTCTTCCATCGTGCAAGCCTTCGCTCGTCGCAACGCTATTAGATCGAGCCGTTTCTTGGTGATTACTGGTATGGATGGGGAGGAGTGCGGATCAACGCCAGGGCCTCCAAAGATTGGGCGCAACATTTTCTTCATTACGTTCGTCCGAGGCATCGTAAACATGTCCGCCGTCTGTCACCATGGTCAGCGGGTTGAAAGAAAAACTTTCGAAAGTCAAGAAATGCACGATTCCCACCGAATTGATCCAAACCGATGCTGCAGGAAATGTGCTTGCATCAATCTTCGTCCACGCGCAAAGACCTCAATCACTTGACTCCTTGACTCCGAAATCGTAACCCACGACTCAGCCGGAATGGTCTCCGGCTTGCACTTTCGGGCGTCGTGAGTAAGTATGGTATTTCGGAGAGCCAGTCAATGTATTGAACAAAGAGATTCAAATGACAAAATTGCGGGGTTACCTCCAAACCACAGAAATGCTAGCGTATTTATAATGGGCTTGATCACGCGCGGTATATTCGTGCAGACTGTATTTAATCCCGTAATTTGAGGGACAAAGACGTGTACGGAGAACGTGTCCTTGAATGACTCCCGATTTGTAGGGAACCGCCATGGAAAGTGTGGTGCGTACGTCTTACTTTATTAGGTCGACGCTTATTTGGTAGGTCAAGGTCGCTTGTTCGGCCTTAGGTCGACTGACAGGTGACGGGTGCACAGAGCTGGACCCATACCCGAAATAGAACTCGAATCGTAGAGTCGGACCAAAAGCTGGAGGTCAGGAACCTACGTAGGGAATTCTGAAGACAAATGAGATCGTAGTCAGATGATCTGTCACAATGGGCCTTGGGCTCTACAATGTCAGTCTGGGCCAAGCCCACCCAGTGTGGTGGCGAAGTAGATAAACAATGGTGGGCTTTATCTGGCCGGGTCTAATTCGTCCCAACTTTTAGTATGTTCAAAATATTTATTTTTTATTACTCCAACTTACCTAAAATACTTATCATTTTATTTTTTTAAAATGTACCAATATTAGGCTCTATTTAAGATTAAAATTTTTTATAAATTTTGATATATTTTTTATTTTTTTACTTTATATAAAATATATTAATTTTAAAAATATATTTATATAAACACAAAAAATTAAAAACAATTTGGTAAAAAAAAAAAAAGTTGACCCAGATCGGGTCAATTTTCAGATCGGCCGATTACCAAGGTCATGCATTTCCTGGGTGAATTTTTTTTTTTTTTTTGTTGGAGTCAGCTGAGGACCAATGAGAATGGTCTTTAGCTCCCAAAGCTGGTTTCGCTGCTTTGAAACGTGTCGGGCACCAATTTCGTTAACATATAACCGGTTATAGTTAAATACACGGCCTGGAAAAATACACGGCCAACGCAATTGACGATAATACCCATTTATATATAAAATTTTTTTCATTTCAAATTCAATCAAACAAAAGCTCTTCCTCTCCCTCGCTCTCTCTACACGACGACGACAACACCCAACGGACGGACGACACACCACGACGACGAAGAATCGCTCGAGTAAAAATTCCGGCCGTCCCTGCTGGAGCTTCCGCCGCCGCTACCACCACTGCCATCGCCGCCGCCTCCGCTTCTACCACCTTGCCCGTGAAGAAGGTAATGCAATTTGAACGTAATTTAAACCTAATTTTACATTCCCAATGTCTAATTTTTGCTTGATTGATTCAATTGATTTGGGCGTCTTTCATGAACTGGTTTCTTCAATTGATTTCGACGTTCTTTCTTTGATAATAACCAAAGCGGAGAGATTCTCGTGTAAACTCACATGAGATGCATCTCGTGTGAGTTCACACGAGATTATTCTCGTGTGAGTTCACACGAGATGCATCTCGTGTGAGTTCACACGAGATTCTTCTCGTGAGTTCACACGAGATGAATCTCGTGTGAGTTCACACGAGAAGTGCCCAAGTGTCCACTCTTTTTCCTTTGCATCGTTCATAGTCCGCTATAAATGCTAAATAGCTAATTTATTGTATCTTATTTGATTTTGTAGGCACGTGAACGGTATGGCCAGCGTCCAATAGAAGAGGAAGGCCGAGACGGCACCTAAGGTAGATAAACGCAGCAAAGGATACATGATAGGACTATCGTGCGTGGGAGTCCGAGCTTGGGATTGAAGCGGGATGTAGGAGATGATCACGATAGGACTTTGCACTGAAGCGGCACTGAGCAGTGGTAGCGAGCTGACTGGGTTTGAGCATGCGATTGAGGAGGATGTAGGAGATGATGAGGCATCTTCTCGATTCCGATGATAGTAGTGAGGAGGATGTAGGAGATGATGATGGATCTTCCGATTCGATGATAGTGGTGAGGGGGATGAGGCGGAGTGGAGGGTGGGGATGATGATGATGATGATGAGGAGGAGGAGGGGGAGGAGGAGGTACAGGATGTTAGACCTTTGAGGCATGGGAGGGGGAGGGGGAGGGATGTGGCTAGAGGGCAGGGACAGAGGAGGCGGGAGTGCGGGTGGGGAGGAGCCACCATCATGGCAGATTCGAGTGACCCGGGTGGCGGCCCGTAGAATGTTTCACTTATATACGGCTTTGGTGATCACAGAGCTCTCGAGAGATTCGGGAGGGATGCCACTAGTGAGTGATCGGTGACTTTTCATACGAGACTGCTACATCTGCAAAAGTAAGATAATCATTTATATGAATTTATTAAAATCTTGAAGTTGTTTGGCACACACTCTAAATATTCCATTAATTATACATCTCGTACTTTTCTCAATCTCGAGTGTTGATTATATTTTTTGTTTGGAATAAACAGTTCAAGCGTGATGATCCTGGAGGCTGCGATAGAGCTCTGGCCGACCTCGTTGATGCATCGGGCATCCAGGCCTGCACGATGCCACCATTCAGAGGCCTAATCATGCCGATGACAAAGCATTTTTGGAACGGTGGTCTCCCGAGACTAACTCGTTCCACATGCCGTGGGGGAGATGACCATTACGTTACACGACGTATTTCATATCCCGGGTATGTTGTTATATATTATCAATTTCAAGACTATACTATCTACATTCATCTCTTGTACTAAAATGTGTTATTTCATCTTCAATTTACTGTGCATCAAATTACAGAGGGCGCACCTATTCGATATCCGGATCCAATGCCCGACCTATCCGGTGCAGATCACTAGACACCTCGTTTTGGGAGGCACCTGGGTACTTATCAAGGATGTCCGGCGTCTCTTTTCTTCCCGTATACGCCACATGATCGATGCCCGGCGTGCTTCACAGTATATCCCGCACCTCTTGGGTTCCACGATGTTCGTGGACAAGAGTCGAGATAAGGTGCCCTCATTTACCTTTCTCTGCGTGGATCTTGAGAGACTCCCCACTCTCTCCCTGGGGATCAGCTACATTGGCATATTTATATCGAGAGTTGGGGAAGGCGTCCAGATCCGGATGCAAGCAGATGGGTGGTTGTGCGACACTGCTAGAGGTACATCTTACTATACTCATTTTCTTTTTACTCGTCGACTCCCCCTCTGTAATTACATGTTGCATTTGATTAGTATTTAATACTTTTTTACATACATCTCGGGGTGGATATACGAGTACTTCCTGGATTTCCGGCGACTTTCTGACCAAGACTGGCAAAGCAGGGCAGCCGAGAGCCCGTAGATGGTCACGTGCCGACAGCTGAGGGGATTAGATCATCTAGTGCAGATCGCCGCACTCTTGACAGGATGCATGTTGATAGGGTGAGTTATTCATATTAAAACTGTTTCAAATTGTTACAATCACTCGTTATTATGTAGACTATGCCTAACAAAGTCTACTCACAGTTGTTTGGACTCCTTATGGTATCGGAGCGGACTCGATTCTCACGGTTTCACACTTCAGGGGGTTATACGCTTTGTGACATCACCGAGGCGTATATGCCTGATCGTGTTACCAGTGCCGGGTACCAGCAGAGGATCCCCAGACACGGCCGTGACTCCCACGAGATGTATTTTGTCAAAGGGTCGGAAAGGGATACCAAAAGGAGTATGGTGACGGAGATGATTTTTGGGACGGGGCGGTGTTGTTCGACATGCATGAGTTCAGCCCGTTCCCGATGGGGGCCACCACTAGATACTACATCTTCTCCCGTGACTGATGATTATATGGAGTGGTTTCGGCTAGGAGTCATGTTCGGATATCTAATCCGATACACGATCCTCCCGCTGACATTCCACCTCCCCACCTCCCCAGTTGATGTTCCACCGCAGTCTGGGTCATAGCGGCGATCGCAGATCTCATACTTCCATTAGTGACGTATGCGAGTCTCCCGAGTACGCTGAAGATATACTTAGACGGGCACACGAGGGTTTAGGTCGTCTCATGTAGAGGTCGCATTTATGTATTGTTGATTATGGAGTTTTGGTATATTTCAGTACTGATTATGGAGTTGGATTTATTTTCCGTAGGAAATGGATAGTTGTTGTTGTAATGGTATACCGATTGTATTGTTGTTGTTTATGGAGTTATGGATTTGTAGTACCGAATATGGAGTTATGGATTTGTTGCTGTTGTTTATTTGGTGTTGTTTATTTGGTATTGACAGATGCGAGTATGAAATGGATAGTTGTTGTTGTGTCTGATTGTGTTGTTGCTGTTGTTTATTTGGTGTTGTTGTTTACTTGGTATACGCCTACCTCGTTTAATTTTTTTCTAGATTCTAAATGACATTTAAAATGTTTTTCATCTACATGAGTTTCCTCAAAATCCAAATGGATATTGAGTTACAAATTTTAGGGTTTTTAGGGTTTTACGTGTCCCGATCTTGTCAAAAATGGTATACGGCTACCTCGTTTATTTTTTTTTATTTTTTTCTAGATTCTAAATGACATTTAAAGTGTTTTTCATCTACATGAGTTTTCTCAAAATCCAAATGGAGATTGAGTTACAAATATTTGCCATTATTTAGGGTTTTTAGGGTTTTACGTGTCCCGATCTTGCCAAAAATGGTATACGACTACCTTGTTTATCTTTTTTTTTATTTTTTTCTACATTCTAAATGACATTTAAAATGTTTTTAATCTACATGAGTTTCCTCAAAATCCAAATGGAGATTGAGTTACAAATTTTTGCCATTATTTAGGGTTTTTAGGGTTTTCTGTGTCCCGATCTTGCCAAAAATGGTATACGCCTACCTCGTTTAATTTTTTTTTAATTTTTTTCTAGATTCTAAATGACATTTAAAATGTTTTTCATCTACATGAGTTTCCTCAAAATCCAAATGGATATTGAGTTACAAATTTTTGCCATTATTTAGGATTTTTAGGGTTTTCTGTGTCCCGATCTTGCCAAAAATGGTATAAGGCTACCTCGTTTAATTTTTTTTAATTTTTTTCTAGATTGTAAATGACATTTAAAATGTTTTTCATCTACATGAGTTTCCTCAAAATCCAAATGGATATTGAGTTACAAATTTTTGCCATTATTTAGGGTTTTTAGGGTTTTACGTGTCCCGATCTTGCCAAAAATGGTATACGGCTACCTCGTTTATTTTTTTTAAATTTTTTTCTAGATTCTAAATGACATTTAAAGTGTTTTTCATCTACATGAGTTTCCTCAAAATCCAAATGGATATTGAGTTACAAAGTTTTGCCATTATTTAGGGTTTTTAGGGTTTTATGTGTCCCGATCTTGCCAAAAATGGTATAAGGCTACCCCGTTTAATTTTTTTTAATTTTTTTCTAGATTCTAAATGACATTTAAAGTGTTTTTCATCTACATGAGTTTTCTCAAAATCCAAATGGAGATTGAGTTACAAATATTTGCCATTATTTAGGATTTTTAGGGTTTTACGTGTCCCGATCTTGCCAAAAATGGTATACGGCTACCTCGTTTATTTTTTTTTAATTTTTTTCTAGATTCTAAATGACATTTAAAGTGTTTTTCATCCACATGAGTTTCCTCAAAATCCAAATGGAGATTGAGTTACAATTTTTTGCCATTATTTAGGGTTTTTAGGGTTTTCTGTGTCCCGATCTTGCCAAAAATGGTATACGCCTACCTCGTTTAATTTTTTTTAATTTTTTTCTAGATTCTAAATGACATTTAAAATGTTTTTCATCTACATGAGTTTCCTCAAAATCCAAATGGATATTGAGTTACAAATTTTTGCCATTATTTAGGGTGTTTAGTGGTTTTTCGTGTCCCGATCTTGCCAAAAATGGTATAAGGCTAGCTCGTTTATTTTTTTTTATTTTTTTCTAGATTCTAAATGACATTTAAAATGTTTTTCATCTACATGAGTTTCCTCAAAATACAAATGGAGATTGAGTTACAAATTTTTGCCATTATTTAGGGTTTTTAGGGTTTTCGTGTCCCGATCTTGCCAAAAATGGTATAAGGCTACCTCGTTTAATTTTTTCTAGATTCTAAATGACATTTAAAATGTTTTTCATCTACATGAGTTTCCTCAAAATCCAAATGGATATTGAGTTACAAATTTTTGCCATTATTTAGGGTGTTTTAGGGTTTTACGTGTCCCGATCTTGCCAAAAATGGTATAAGGCTAGCTCGTTTATTTTTTTAATTTTTCTAGATTCTAAATGACATTTAAAATGTTTTTCATCTACATGAGTTTCCTCAAAATACAAATGGAGATTGAGTTACAAATTTTTGCCATTATTTAGGGTTTTTAGGGTTTTCTGTGTCCCGATCTTGCCAAAAATGGTATAAGGCTACCTCGTTTAATTTTTTTCTAGATTCTAAATGACATTTAAAATGTTTTTCATCTACATGAGTTTCCTCAAAATCCAAATGGATATTGAGTTACAAATTTTTGCCATTATTTAGGGTGTTTAGGGTTTTACGTGTCCCGATCTTGCCAAAAATGGTATAAGGCTACCTCGTTTATTTTTTTTTATTTTTTTCTAGATTCTAAATGACATTTAAAATGTTTTTCATCTACATGAGTTTCCTCAAAATACAAATGGAGATTGAGTTACAAATTTTTGCCATTATTTAGGGTTTTTAGGGTTTTCTGTGTCCCGATCTTGCCAAAAATGGTATACGCCTACCTCGTTTAATTTTTTTAAGTTTTTTCTAGATTCTAAATGACATTTAAAGTGTTTTTCATCTACATGAGTTTCCTCAAAATCCAAATGGAGATTGAGTTACAAATATGTGCCATTATTTAGGGTATTTAGGGTTTTATGTGTCCCGATCTTGCCAAAAATGGTATAAGGCTACCTCGTTTAATTTTTTTTAATTTTTTTCTAGATTCTAAATGACATTTAAATTTTTTTTCATCTTCATGAGTTTCCTCAAAATCCAAATGGATATTGAGTTACAAATTTTTGCCATTATTTAGGGTTTTTAGTGTTTTACGTGTCCCGATCTTGCCAAAAATGGTATACGGCTACCTCGTTTATTTTTTTTTAATTTTTTTCTAGATTCTAAATGACATTTAAAGTGTTTTTCATCTACATGAGTTTCCTCAAAATCCAAATGGATATTGAGTTACAAATTTTTGCCATTATTTAGGGTTTTTAGGGTTTTATGTGTCCCGATCTTGCCAAAAATGGTATAAGGCTACCTCGTTTAATTTTTTTAATTTTTTTCTAGATTCTAAATGACATTTAAAATGTTTTTCATCTACATGAGTTTCCTCAAAATCCAAATGGAGATTGAGTTACAAATTTTTGCCATTATTTAGGGTTTTTAGGGTTTTACGTGTCCCGATCTTGCCAAAAATGGTATACGGCTACCTCGTTTATTTTTTTTTAATTTTTTTCTAGATTCGAAATGACATTTAAAGTATTTTTCATCTACATGAGTTTTCTCAAAATCCAAATGGAGATTGAGTTACAAATATTTGCCATTATTTAGGGTTTTTAGGGTTTTACGTGTCCCGATCTTGCCAAAAATGGTATACGGCTACCTCGTTTATTTATTTTTTATTTTTTTCTACATTCTAAATGACATTTAAAATGTTTTTCATCTACATGAGTTTCCTCAAAATCCAAATGGAGATTGAGTTACAAATATGTGTCATTATTTAGGGTATTTAGGGTTTTATGTGTCCCGATCTTGCCAAAAATGGTATAAGGCTACCTCGTTTAATTTTTTTTTAATTTTTTTCTAGATTGTAAATGACATTTAAAATGTTTTTCATCTACATGAGTTTCCTCAAAATCCAAATGGATATTGAGTTACAAATTTTTGCCATTATTTAGGGTTTTTAGGGTTTTACGTGTCCCGATCTTAAAATGTTTTTCATCTACGAGAGACGATAGTAACATTGAAGATGGGCTGCGGAAGCCCTTGCTTCACACCGGTAGCTGGTACCGTATGAGTTCCAGACAATCCAGCATGATGGGATCCTCCGCGAATCCATCTCCATTTTCCTCTGCGTCTTCATTGTCGCCTTAGGGCCCATCCAGTTCGGCTTCACGGTAATCTCTCTATTATTCTCCTTTGTAATTACTTTTTCTCTCTGCGCTCAATTATATCTATTCTCGTTGTTCTACGAGTGTGTATTGTAAGATTTTGAAAAGCCCCTTAGCTTGTTTATTCACATTATGCACATATATATAGTTACAATGAGTGAATCCTAATTATACAAGGATTGTAAATCTCAACTATACATGGAGAATAATATAGTTTCCTAATCTATGAGTTTGATAATATATTCCAAATACAAGAAGGAAAGATAGATTAGGAAACTTCAACTTGTTTCCAAAACTGAACAGGAACTGGAGAGTGCCGAGGCGGGCGCCTGGCAAGCAGAGACATGGGCCGAGGGAGCAATGCCTTGAGGCGGCCGCCTGAGATGGTGCGAGGCGTGCGCCTCAGATACAGAAGGTTCAGCATTGTTTTCCTTGTGTTGAGGCGGGCGCATGGTTCTGGCTGGGGCGGGCGCCTCATTGACAGTGTCTTCAACCTTGGATTTGTTTCCTTCCTTGACGTCTATAGCTTCATCCTTAATACGCCCCCGCAAGATGGACGATCCGTAGAGAAGGCCAATCTTGGATATAAGGTGTTGGAAGCGTATACGAGGCAGTGGTTTTGTCAGAACATCGGCTAGTTGGTCCGAACCAACAATATGTTGCACGCGAAGAGAACCGGACTGAATTTGCTCACGAACAAAGTGAAATGAGAGGGCCACGTGTTTCATGTGAGAGTGGAAGATCGGGTTTGCAGAATAGGTAGTGGCACCAAGGTTATCACAAGAAATCACAAAGAAGGCGATGGGAAATCCAAGCTCGCAAGTAAGTTCCCAACCCAAGTAAGTTCACCAAGGTGTCGGCGATAGCCCGAATTCGGCTTCAGCCAGGATCTAGCAAGGGCACGTTGTTTCCGGGAAGACCAAGTGATCGGGTTTTTGCCCAGATAGACAAGCAAGCCAGAAGTGGATACAAAATCATCTTTGTCTCCAGCCCAATCCGATCACAGAATGCATGAAGAGAAGGAGGAGACCTCGCAAAAATCTGAAGACCAAGGTGCATGGTGCCATAAAGATAGCGTAGAAGACGCTTCAATGCAACCCAGTGAGAAGATTGGGGTTTTGCATGAATCGCGTAAGCTTGTCGACCGAGAAGGCAATTTCTCGGACGAGCGAATGATAAGTAATCGAAGTCCACCAACAATAGCACGATAGGAAGTAGGGTCAACAGTGGAGTGGCAGAGGATCGCTGAAGGGAGGTGATGCTACCATCACGGAGCTGAAAGCTGGCCATAGTCAATCATGTCATGACGGGAGCAGGCGTCATGGATGTATTTTGCCTGGGGAGAGGAGGAGCCCGTTATGGTTAGAACGACTTCAACACCCAAGAAGTGTGACAAGTGGGCCAAGGTCCTGGGCGGAGAACCTATTGGATAGTCGAGATGAAAGACTCAAGGCGAGAGGGAAAGGCTTGGGCGACAATGATATCATCAACATAGACAAGTAGGTAACAGGGAAGGAGATTTGTCAAGATAAACAGAGAGGATCTGGCCAGTGAGGTGGAAGCCATATGCGGCGAGGTAGGTTTTGAGTTCTCAAACCATGCCCTGGGAGCCTCGTTGAGACCATAGATTGCTTTCGACAAGCGAAAAACAAAGGACGGATCGCGGAGTCCTTAAATCCAAAGCGGTCATGCCATAAAAACAAGCTGCAGAGAGCCTCAAGGAAGGCGTTGCTGACATCAAGTCAGCGAAGAGGCCAACGGTCGGGTCAGTGGCAAGTGGAGCAGAAGTAGCCTGGATCAAGCGGCCGGTTCGACAACGGACTCAAGGTTTGGGCGTAGTCAACACCGGTCAGTTGATGAAAACTCGCTACAAGTCGGACCTCAGATTTCGAATGGTGTCATTGCCGTCAGATTTGACGCGAAAGACCCACTCAGATCCGACAATGTTACGGGTCCGATGCGGACGGGACCACGACCAAGCTGTCATGGTTGTGGCTTGGAATTCTTAAATCACGGCGTTACGCCAACGAGGAAACGGATGTGGCCTGCTTGGGCGCGGGAAGGTCAAGGGAGAGGTTAGGACTGATAGGTCGGGCATACTGGGGTCGATTCGTGATGCCACGGAAAAGTCTAACGCGACAGACGGCGAGCGAGTGAGGGACGGAGGGTCGAGCGAAGGTCAGTAATATCAAGTCGAGTCAGGCAGGGTTCATTAGGGCGGGATCGGCAGAGGGAGGAGTCGGGAGGAGGAACTGGGGAGCTGGCGAGGTCGGTCAGTGGGAGCGACGGAAGGGGGCGCTGGTCTGGACGGGAGGAAAAGTGGTGCCATTCAGTGGGGAGGAGCCGGAAGCAGCTGAAATGTAAGTGCGAGGAGTTCTACTGAAAGCGGTTTCAACAAAGCGATACGGGAGGCGTAGATTACGACGGGAGGTAGGATCAAGGCAAGAATACGCGTCATGCAGGCGAGTAACCAACGAAAATACAAGGGACGGATTTTGGGCGGAGTTTCATAAGTGTATGGGCGGCTGTGGATAGCAGAGGGCAACCAAAACTACGTAGCTTCAGCGTAGCCTGAGGAGCGGAAAAGGCCAAGCAGGGGAGTCATTTGCTTAGTGGGGCCGGGTAATCCGTTTGGCGAGGTAAAGCGGCAATGCGAGAGCATGTAGGGCCAAAGGGCGAGGTAAGTCCTGGGTACTGGAGAGAGCGAGGCCGATTTCCACACGCGGCAGCCGACGACGTTCGGCGCACCTGCCAGGCTTGTGGAGCGAGGCGTAGCGAGGCGAGCGACGCCGCTTTCACCAAGAGCGGGCGCGAAGCTGAGATATTCACCCCGCTGTCTGAGTAGATTCGAATGACGGGACGTTTGAAATATTTTTCGACTGTGAGCTTCGGTTTTGAGGAAGGTGTCAGAGGTTTCGATTCAGGTTCGAGCGGGTAAAACCAAACGATGAAGCGGGTCGACAAAGACAAAGATGACATAGTATTTAAAGTTGTCAATCGAGCGAATCGGGAGAGGTCCATACATCCGAAAATACGAGATCAAGGGAGCATGAGACAAGAGCCGAAGATGCAAATGGCAACAACTGGCTTTTATCAATAAAGCAAGAATTAAGGAGGTAAACTAGAGGAAATAGATAAACTAAACTTGCTACGTAATAAACTAAGAACGAGGGAAGAGGGACGCCCTAATTCCAGCGATGCCACAAACAAGGATGCAGAGAGCTCGAAAGAGCTTCAACGGGCGGAGGGTGCCAAATGTAGACGCCCATCCTCAAGGTTTCCATGGACGAGTGTTTCGACTCGCGGCTTTATCCTCGATAAGAAAAGAAGAATGTGAGAATTCAATGACGGCATCGTTGTCACGACAAAATTGAGACACAAATAGAATATTACGAGTAATGAGAGGGACATGTAAGACACTATTGAATTCTAAGAAGAGAGGAGGATGCTGGGAGAGAGAAGGAACCTATGTGAGAGATCGTAAGAGTAGAATCGTCGCCGATGACGACGTCGTCACCGCCATCAGAAAAGGCGTAGGCTAGGGGCCGGGAGAGGTCATCGGGTAATGCTGATCGCGGCACCACTATCTACGAGCCAAGAGGAGTGGAGAGAGGTTGTAGTGGCAGCGCGGGCTGGGGACGCTGCTGACAGTGGAATCGGTTTTGCTCGGGGCGAGGGGGATGTTTACGCTGGGGCGTTCACGTCAATTTGCGACATCGGGAGACGACACGGCCAATGTTGCGACAATATCGCACTCGCCTTCAATGGAAGGCGAGAGGGCGATGGGGGAAGAAGACGGCGAGGGCGGGAGGCGGTAGTTGCTGACGCGGCTTGACGACGGGCGGGCTTGGCCTCAAGGCGCGGGGAGGGGTCAGCGGGGGCGGATTGCTTAATGGCGAGTTCATGCTGATGAGTTTTTCATGGAGGGCTTCAAAGGAGACGGGTTATCACTGCTCTGGCCGAGTCTATAACGGGCTCAATGTTTCATAGTCTGCACCTCGAGGACGGCGTAGGTTACGCCTTCTGAATCCACGGGTTCGCCAGACGGCGAGCTTGTCGGTGTAGATTCGACGGCATTCATGTATTCCGAGACGGAGAGTCAAGTTTTCGTAGATTGGCAAGGTTGTCCTTTATTTCAAGAATGTGGCCACTGGAGGGGTTAAAGATACGTAGTTTTAAGGGTGGTCCAAGCTTCATGGGAGGCGGTGGCTCAGTGGACTGGGAGCTACTTAGGATCTAAGGTACCTGGCGAGAGCCCCAAGGATTTGAGGCGATCTCTGCGAGACCACGAATGGCGGCCGGTTAGTGGATAGATGTAGCTGGCGGCGGGTTTAGCCGGCTCATCGTCGGCTTCCGCGACGGCAGGATCGGGCGCGGTAATGGTATCCCTGGCTCAGCGGTGCCATCAACAAACTTTAGAAGGTCGAGGCCAAAGAGGATGAGGTGATTCGGGGAAGCCCACGTAAGGTAGGTTAGAGGAGGTGAACGACGTAGGATAAATTGACTAGGAGGAGAGGTTGATCGGGTTCGGCGGAGTTGGGGATGGTGGAAGAGGGGCTGCCGGCCATGGGGAAGAAGGGGAGGGGGGGCTGTTTTAAAGAGGAGGGATTTAGACTATGAATCTTGCTTGCTCTGATACCATGTAAGATTTTGAAAAGCCCCTTAGCTTGTTTATTCACATTATGCACATATATATAGTTACAATGAGTGAATCCTAATTATACAAGGATTGTAAATCCGAACAATACATGGAGAATGATATAGTTTCCTAATCTATGAGTTTGATAATATATTCCAAATACAAGAAGGAAAGATAGATTAGAAAACTTCAACTTGTTTCCAAAACTGAACAGGAACTGGAGAGTGCCGAGGCGGGCGCCTGGGCATGGGCCAGGCGGGCGCCCGGCAAGCGTGAGACACGGGCCGAGGGAGCAATGCCTCGAGGCGGCCGCCCGAGATGGTGCGAGGCGTGCGCCTCGATACGTAAGGTTTAGCATTGTTTTCCTTGTGTTGAGGCGGGCGCATGGTTCTGGCTGGGGCGGGCGCCTCATTGACAGTGTCTTCGACCTTGGATTTGTTTCCTTCCTTGACGTCTATAGCTTCATCCTTAATATGTATAATGATTGTAATGTTGGCTTGATTAAAATGGGGGATTTTGCCTTTTGGTGTAGGCCAAAATGGGATTCACAGAGGATTTTGAAACCTCTTTACAAGTTTTGCGAGGATTTGATACAGACATCTCCACTGAAGTTAATGAAATCAAGGTATGAAATTGGCCGGCTGTTATGATGTGCTGAAGTTATGGCAGCTATGCGGTGACAGTTGTAGCTTGCAGCCAGTTCACTTAATTCCTTCTTGAATACTCCCTCTGTCCCGGAAAGTTAGTCCAACTTTTTGGGATTATAACTTGAATCAACTTTGAGCAATTATTTAGGTTAGTATTAAGTATCCGGATAAAAATCTAAAATTAATTATTGATACATCATTGTAAATACTATCAATAACAAGTTTTAGATTTTCATTAGGATAATTACAATTAACCTAAATTATTGCTCGAAGTTGGCTCAATAAACAACTAAAAAAGTGAGACTAACATTCCGGGATTGAGGGAGTATTAAAAAATCCATATCAGAAGTATATTTACTTGTATAGTCCTTCATATAGTTTAGCTGTTTCTTCTTACTAGTGCAACCATCTTTTATGAATGTGTTTTAACAGAAATCTGTGGCGTCATCCAGCAAAAGGGCTACCATTCGATTTTCTGAGCTTAAAAGAAAGCGATATTGGTATCCTTTAACGGTACAATGATTTGCAACTCCTTGTTAGATATGTGCTCTATCAAATTCTTTGTTCGCAAAACTTACCACATCTTCTTCTTCTTCTTTTTTCCTTTTTTATAAATATATATTCCTTTCATTTTTTATGAGGATACTATATGTGATGCAGATCGGAATTGGGTTACTTGTTCTTCAGCAAGCTAGTGGTATTAATGGTGTTCTGTTTTATTCCAGTTACATTTTTAATGCAGCAGGTTAGTTCTTGATATTCAAACTTGGCACACTAGCATTGAGGTTCATATAATTATTTCCGTATTAGAATTTCATTCATACTTCTGTCTTCTTTTTCTTTTTTTTTTTTATTCTCATAGTTATTTGTTAAACTTGTTAACTTGCTGTATGACACCACGTCCAAATGTATCAAGAAAAGCAGTTGAACTCAGACTGCACATATATACGATCTAAGTTCATGCTCTGCAAATTACTTCGTTGTTGTCCAACGTCCTAGGATACATGAACTGAAATTTAGTCTGCACTGCAAGATAGAGAAGTTGAAATAGTTTTCTTAATTATTTCCGCTACTGTTTATTGTGGATGAGATTGATCCATGTTAACCATGAAGCCGGAACTGATTGTAGTTTGTTTTACTTTATAGTCTTTTGTCTTTTGTACCAACTTTGCTCAAATTCATAGTGATGTTTAAGTAAGCAAGAATTCAAGATGCAAATTTTCTCTACTTTTAACACTTCGTTTTTCATCAAGGATTCTGTTTTCTATGTGTTTTTTCATCCCTCCATTCATTCCATTCCTTTGCAGTTGCTTTTTCGTACTCAGAAGTTAAAGAGAACTAGTTTTTGGCTTTTCGTTCATACTGCTAACTGGTCCTTGGAAAATTTGAATCTATTGTCAACGAATGGATTTAAACCGTCCCTTGTCATGTAACTTTAGTACTTAATTGGACCGACTCCGAAGGAAAACCACTGTTTATTGCAGTTGTACCTAAATAACTCTGAAATTTAAATGTTTTGATGGCAATCGTCTAAATCATGCCATTGTTTTTGTTCGAGGAACCTACTCTTAAATCTAGATACGAGGAGAATAACCTTGCCTGATCTGTATGCCTAAGGTTTCTCTTTCAGCTGAGGGAGTTGGAGCCCCCCAACATTGAGTGAATCATTTTACTGATTACATTTATGATAGGGCATTAAAAAGTCATATGAGATCACATAGCCAAGCGAGCTCAAAATGGGTAGTGTTTTCAGGCTTAGTAACCAGATCTGATATAAGGGACCGAGCATGACAGGTTGCTTCTAAGCTCACATGTAGTTGAATGAACACCACTTCTATTGATGGGGGGGGGGTGTGTGGGAAGGGGAAACTCCTTTTCAAGTTGTCACCTCTCATTCTTTTGGCTAATCATCGAGTCATATGGCCCTGATCTTGGAGGGAGAGGGAGGCTCCTTCCTGGAACTATCCTTTCTTCCACAACTTATATGATTGAGTGGCTGATGAGTTGCTTGCTCTCCTCGAAGTCAACTCTCAAGTGCCTTTTTTCTGTAATCAGGTTCTCCATCTTGGCTTTTAGAGGGTTCCTGTTGTACTTCTGATTTCTTCTTGTTCCATTTGGTTGGTCACCAAGCCTGTCTTGTTTCGGTGTTCTTTCATTTGAAGACTTGCATCCCATTTAAAGTGAGAACTTTTATCTGGTCACTGGTTCTTCATAATTTCAACAACATGTCTAGCCTGTTTGTGGACTGATAAAATGCATAAGGATCATCAACATGAGAGTATGAAAGAGGAATTCAATTCATTCATCTTCTGTAAACATTACAGTTTCTTATATACAAGGCTTAAGCTATGACTAACATGCTTTCTAACTATATGCTAATAGACATAACAAACTAACAACTCTATTTACAGAATGTACCCCTTGACTATGTCACACTGCCACTCTCATCCTTTGCACTTGTTACATTTGTAATGTCATCCTTATCACCCCCCCCCCTCAAGATGAAAGGATGAAACATGTTGAGAACATTCATCTTGGACAATAAGTGGAACATTTTGTCAAAAATGAGAGACTTAATAAACAGATCTGCAGGATTCTCAGTAGTAGAGATGTGATTTGTAACAACCATGCCTTCAAGAATTTTATCTCTAATAAGATGACAAATATTTCTATATGTTTGGTCCTCTCATGAAAATTGATTGGCAGCCAATCAAGAGCATAAAGGTTGTCACTATACAAAGGAATAGATGTCAAGTTGGAGAGACCAAGTACAGAGAGTAAAGAGATCAGCCAAGTAATTTCACAGCATTTAATTTGCAAGGGTTTCTATACTCGTCAAAGAGAGGACCCGGAAACAATAGATTGTTTCTTGCACTTCCAAGAAATTAAGGAAGAGCCCAAAAACATGCAAAAGCCGAAAGATATCTCCTAGCGGTAGGACAAGATGCCCAATCACCACCGAAAGCTTCAAGTTTGAGATCTCGAGGTAGTATATAACAATCCTTGTCCGTGATTATTCTTTAAATATCTAACCAACTTGTTGGCAGCTTTCCAGATGAGGGACCCTCGAGAGGATAAAAATTGACTAAGGATACGCACTAGATAGACAACTCGTGCCTAATGATAGTCGATACACTAGCCTACCCACTAACCTTCTATAAATAGTAGGATCCTTCAAGAAAGTGCCTTTATCTCGCAAAGAAGAGTGTGATGAGACTCCATAGCACCTCGAAGGCTTAGCATCCTCAAGTTTCGTATCCTCAGATATCTAAGGTGTATTTTCTCCACGAAGATAAATACCCTTAAGATCTAGCCACTTCTAGTCCCGTAAAATACTTGAGATGGCCTAAATCTTTGATTTTGAAAGACGAGCGTAGACGGGCTTGATCGCAAATATTGTATCGTAATCATGCCCATCAATGACAGTCATCCACATACACAAGAATGGCACAAGACAGAGGCGCGATTTCAAGGGAGAACAAAGAGAGAATGATCTCGTACGGGTCCGAGTGAAACCAAAAGTGAGCAAAGCAAAGAGATTTTTTGAAACCACGCTCAGAGCCTCGCTTAAGTCCATACAATGATTTCTTTAATCCGCATACGACAGTGAGAAGCACTGATCACGCCGTAAGGCGGCGGGAATGGAAAGACCAAGGGAACATCCACGTATACCTCTTCAAGCAAATCTCCATGCAAAAGCATCGAGACATCCATCCGAACTAGATTCCAGCTTCTTAGAAGCCGCAATAGCAAGTAATGTTCTAATAGCGGCCATTTTTGCCACAGTGAGCAAATGTCTCAAAATAGTCCCGTCCTTCCACCCGTAAATCCCTTTCGCTACTAATCTAGCTTTGTGTTTATCCAAAGATCTATCATAATTAAACTTAAGTTTAAAGATCCATTTACGTACTTAATCGTGTGTTTTGCCGAGGAGGAAGAGATTGTAAAGACCAAGTATTATTAGCCTCTAATGCATCAAGTTCATTTTTTATAAAGAACACACCATTCGAGATTTAGTAGCTTGAGCATAAGATAAAGGTTCTTTAGGAGTGGAAGATATATTCAAGCAAAAAGAAGCATATCGAGGAGAGAATTGATTATAAGAAAGATAGTGATTAAGAGGAAAAGGAGAAGAACAAGAAACAATGGAAGCTGAATGATGAAGTCAGGAAGCCAAGTATAGTCTTCGATATTTAATGGGAACAAACTTTGCTCTTACAGTCTTTGAGCATCGTGAACAAATAGGATGGAAAAATATTATCTAAAGGAGGAGAAGGAATAGAAGGAGGAGTATGTGAGAGAATCCGAGTAGGAGTATGATCGAATGAGAAGTAGATCAAGTAGGAGTATGATCAAAGTAGATGGATGTGTTTGACACATTTTCGTAAGGAGAAGAAAAGGAATGATGATCAATAGAAACAGATAAGAGTTATCGTAAATCCAATCGATCATTGTCCCGGAGAAACAATGGGATAAGAAGTAGGATTTGTGAACTGAGAAGAATGAAATGGAAATATGTGTTCATAAAAGGAGACATCTCTACTGTAAAAAATTTTATGAGAGGAAAGATCATATAACTTGTATGCTTTTTTTATGAGAAGGATAACCAAGAAATAGACACTGATTGCCCTAAGAGAATTTATCCCTACGCTGATTTAAGAGAGGAAGCAAAAGCAAGACAACCAAAGACCTCGATGTGAGAATAAATGGGAGTTTTTTCAAGAAGAATTTCAAAAGGAGATATGTTATGAAGAACATTGCTTGGAAGTCTATTGATAAGATATGTAGCAAACAGAACACACTCACCCCGTAATTTCAATGGTAGTAGCCCTAAACCGAAGTGACCTAGCAATCTCCAAAAGATATCTATGTTTCCTCTCGCCTTTTCCATTTTCATTGTGGGTTTTGCATACATGTCTTTGGTTTGAAGTATGCCCAAAGGAGAAAGAATATTGGAAACAATATGACTAAAAAATTCGGGCCCATTATCGTAATGTATAATCCGAACTTTGGCATCGAACCGAGTATGAACCATACGAATGAAAGTCAAGAAAGCCGAGGACTTGATCTTTGGATTTCATTAAGTAAACCCAAGTTGTTCTTGAATAGTCATCAACAATTGTCAAGAAAGAATTATATCCATCATGTGTAGAATGTCTATAAGGACCCCATACATCACAATGAATAAGAATAAAAGGAGCAACACTTTTTGATTGACTCAAGGGAAAAGGATTCCTTGTTTGTCGAGCATAATGACAAATTTCACACATGAAGTCAGAACAATTATGAGGAACATTACATTCACTAGAACAAACTGTGGGTAGAGATGGAGAATCTGATAAGAGACAAGCAGATGTGAGAAGTTTATACAGTCCTCCATGAAGTTCATCAATCAGAAAGGATTTCTTCAGGTGAGAGTCCCGTAGATAGCAATAATTAATGAAATACAAGGGCACAATTGCTATCACGAGTAAGTTTGCTTGTAGAAACAAGATTGTAGAAAACTCAGTACATAGAGCACATCAACAAGGTTACGTGATGTGATATTTTGATAGTACCTTTATGAGTGATATGAGATCGATGCCCATTAGGCAAACGAATGTAGTGAGGAGATAGGAGCTGGGATTAAGCAGAGATGAAAAGAGAAAGTGATATGATTAAGTAGCTCCACTATCTAAAATTCAACCAAGTGTTGATCAAAAATGAATTTAAGACACAAAGGAGAGACAATACTAGTATCGACAATAGGTATACCCGTTGCATTTAACTCAACGGTATTCGAATGCTCAAAGATTAAGCATATTCATCACCGTCAAGATGCGAAGTAGTAATACCGTGATGCAAAGCAAGAGAATTTGCAAAGTGATCGGGAGTTAGAATCATGGTAATGAGTAAAGCAGAAAAATCATCGAAGTCACCGCCGCCGCATTAGCGAGATCGCACGCCGTAACTGAAGTTAGATCTATCAATTTTCCTTTCAGGAATTTCGCATTCGATTAAGATCCGACTTTGCTCCAAACAAAGGGCGACAAATGTGATATCCATGAGGAAGAAACATCGATTCGTTATGACTATCACCACGGCAATAGTCACGTAATGACGCGGCTCGGGGTTTAGGTTTAGTGCTCAGGATGGAGTAGACTCAATCCCCCCGCTCTCAAGAAAGCAAGAGATGAGGTGTTCAAAACTTGGCATGGAAGGAGCAGAGGAACCTCTTTTGTTGCTCATCCCGAAGAAGCATACTCAAGGCTTCATGACAGCACGACAGTGGTTTCATAAGAAGGATCTCGACCTCTAGCCGTCAGAAGGAATCGCTGAGCCCCATAAGAAATTTAGTTAACTTGCGAAGCGTATCAAATTCCTCCCCGTCGTTTTCTATGACCACAGTACAATTACATAGACATTCGCTCAAGCGAGTAAGCTCATCAGATTCATCCCAAAGACTTCTAAACTTTCAGATAGTAAGTCGAAACAGATAAATGGCCTCGAGAAAAGGATGCCAAGTCCTTTCCGATCCGAAAACCTTAGAGCATTTGAACGAGAAAACTGAAGTCTCAAGTCATCCCAAACAAGTCGAGCCGTAGAAGACGGACATTCGTAATCCAGAGATAACCATGCTGCTACAACGATTCCATGTAAGAGAGTACTTCGAGCGCATTTAAGGTTTACGAGATAAGCCATCGATCATACCTATATGCTAATGTACATAACAAACTAACAACTCTATTTACGTAACGTACCCCTCGACTACGTCACACCGCCACTCTCATCCTTTCGCACTTGTTACATTTGTAATGTCATCCTTATCACGGACCCTATAAGAAGAATCTCCATAAGATCGTCAGCAGACTGCAAGTCTTCTCCGAAGCCTCATGAACACTTTTTCCTTCTTGGGGTTTTGCTCCATACGAAATATTTTGTTTCCCGTGTTGGGAAAGGTTAAAGTGAGTTCTAGCTCGCCTTATTTTCTCCAGATGCATTCAAGAGGTCTCTGGTAGAGAGGTGTTTTCATGCCATGGAAATACTGGTGCTTATCGGGACGCGGATTCAGCTTAACTTTTGAAAACGCTGGGATGAGCTGTCTTCATCGTTTCCTCAAATGGCTTCAAATAGAGGAGAATTCTCTTCAGATGTTTTGTGGGATAGATTGCTTTGATTTCCAATTTTCCCCTCTTTTCCTAGTCCACAATATCTTTCTATTTTTATTATTTTTTTTTAAATCAGTTGGCTTACAAGCTGATATTCTTGTATCATCAACAATGCAAAAAGAGCTAAAATTTGACTCACAAATGTGATATCTAGAATCACTTCGCAGTGATGGTGTGTATGCTGATGAGCTTGCTTTTGCATGCATGGTGGATAGCAATGTTCTTCTTCATTCTTTACCGCTCCTTTTTAGTTGGAATCAAATTTGGATGAGGCCTCCTTCCATTATTTTGTTTAATGGTTCGTCTGTCATCTAAAAATTGAAACAAGAATTTCTTCCAAGAAAGCCGCAACATTCGACTTCGTGCTATTCAGTATCGATGAACCGCGATTTACGATTATTATTGTGCGCGAAGACATACCGATCATCGATCGTAGTCTATCTTTAGCGCAGTCGTTCTCACCGGGATTACTACGTGGTCAGTGGACAAATCCGCCGTAGGATTCTTCTTACGGTATGTTTTTGCAACACTTTATATGTTAGTTAACATGTATAAAGGCTACTCCTTTGTCCCAAAATGAATGTCCGAAAAAATTCAAAATTGCTTTCGATCAAGAGCAAATTTAAATTTTTTCGACATTCATTTTTGGGATTGAGGAGTACATCTTTAATGTAATGTGGAATCATGTTCTATCGATGCAGTTTCCTCATCTCTAATGATCACGCCGGTCGTCATTATTGCAGCTCGCATTCTTTGGAGGCAAGTTAAACAAATAGCCTTTCTTTCTTTTTTTTTTTATTTGTTGATGCTCTCCAACGTAAGGGTTTATGAGTTTCCTTCTTTAAATTGTTCTTTTCTTCTTCTTCTTTCCCTTCTTTAATTAGAGCGTCATTCCTAAAGATTCTCTCTTCTACGGCATCTCGGGAATTTTGTCACTCATCGGGTCTTGTGCCTAGTTGTGCTCTCTCTCTCTCTCTCAACGTGGAACTATTTTTCCGTCTTTTTAACAAACTATATCATTCCGTGCCTCGTGATCGGGCTTCTCGTCAGCTTCGTGCTATCCTCGATTATAATGTCCGAGGTACGCCGAGTTTAACTTCGTGATTTATATTTCAGATTTCACCTTTTTTTTTTTTTTTTCATAAAAAGCTTCATATGGGGAATTAATGATTAGCATATAGTAATTCGCAAATGGTTCGTAGATATCTCCGATAGACACCATGTTGCTTTCTCACTTTCTTCGGTTATTAATTGCTATACCAACCTCGTTTTTTACTCTTTAAATTCACTCACGCGACTTTTCTTAGGCGTAGTTTGTGGGACCCCGCTCCTAACCTTAGCTCGTGCCTCGAGCGGGAGTGGTCCCCTTACTATTAAAAACCACCGAATTTTAAAAACTTTTACTTAACTTGAAAAGAAATCACTTCAACATTTCCATTTACAAAACTAACTCAAATCATATCCACTGGATTGAAGGTCATAAACAAACTTTGAAAAGTATACCCGTTTTATTTACAAAACACTACAAATATATAGTTATACGAAAGTTGTTTTATATACAACTCCACAAATGAGTAACATTCCAAACTACTACCAACCAACCATCTATACACATACCCCGACAACCCAAAAAGAACCACGTCCAAACCCCTTTCCATCCTCACCGGACCGGTCCGCCCGTCTCAAATGCGATCTAAAACATTAAAGGGAGAAGGGTGAGAATAAATCTCAATAAGCTATTATGAATGCAACAATATGCCAAGTAAAAATGCAACACATAACAAGGTCAAGCCATAACACATCGGGTAAAGCGGTAAGCACATTACATTACCTCGCTCAATACAGGCTATAACCCCAATCGCGGCCATGTAAGGGACACACAGTGTATAATGTAATCCGATCACCTTATGTAACAATTTTCATAATTGATCGTATTCCATTATACCCCTAAACATCACCGATTGAAACACATTCAAGCACATAATAGTTACTTGAAAAGAAATCCACCAACGGGATAACAAAATAACATCATCAGATTCATACTCATGTTTAAACCAATACAATAGTGCAACATATATTTCATACACTATTTGAATCACAAGCCATGAATATGCAATCAAGTAAGGGCACAATGTATAACCAACAAGCCCTACATGTTCAATATACAACAATGAGTAACCTCTATAAAGGTTCAAGATCAATTTACCAAGTTTGAATAACTTTCGTTAAGTTTCAAATCAAGCCTTTCAACCATATTTCCGAACAATATTTAAACCCCTTCCTCTTATCCATTTTGACATGTTAAGACACCATCGATAGCTAAAGTGTTATACTTTACTTATAGTCAAAGAGGGTTTAATTATATACTAGGTAGATTAGGTTTCTAAGGCTTGAAAAATGGTTCGTAGTCAACAGTGGCGTGGCACGACTCGTGCCACCTTAACACCCCCTCCGATACGTCGTCCAATACATGGCACCCACTGTGCACGACTCATGGTCACAGGCACGACTCGTGCCTTCCCGGAAAATCAGTACCAAGCTGAACATCAGCAAAAATCAGCAACAACAACCAAGTTTTGAACACTCTTTTCTCTTGTACCTCAAAATGACATTTTTCCAACAACCAAATTCAGTATAACTCATCCCCATTTACCTCAAGCTATTCCAATCTCTAACCAAAACCATTTCCTCCCAAGAAACTTGGTTCTAAAGTGCCATGCAACACCATTACAACCTTTTTCACTTTCAAACCAAACCATTCAACTAACCATATATTAACTTATACCAAATCCTATTTTTCTTCATTCCAAAAACCAAATAAAACATCAAAATTTAACAAACACTATTTATAAAACAACAATATAAACCATAACCATTGAATGAACATGATTTTGAAAGAAATCATAATAACTTACCGGAATAATTTGAAAATAAGAAAATCTTTTTCCGGCTAGATTTGATCCCCTCGACTCCACGAACAATAATATGAAGACGGATCCAAAAACGAACAAGGGTTGAATTTGCTATGAATTTAGGAAAGAAAACTAGGGTTTAGGCTTTTATTTCTTCAGAACAGAGGAATACTTGAAGTTGTTTGGTTAAAATGAATTTCCATGGGAAATAAACAAGGATAACCTTTAACTAACTTCCACCTAAGCTCCTCCAACACATTAGACAATACAACTAACACCCTTAGGATTCCACTATTACACTAAAGCACCTCAACACTTATAAATTTAATATTTAAAATTTCAAATAGTATAATTCCACTACAACAATTCCTATTTATTTCATTTAGACCCTAAATCATTAACTTAATTTTATTATCATCCTAAAATTACATAAGTTGTCAAAAATATAAAATGAGCACATAAAATAACCAAGTAGCATAAAGTGCATAAAATGAGATGCTAACCCCCAACCCCACGTGCTCAACATGTGCTAAAATGGTGCCTAGAATTAGGGTCGTGACATAGTTCCCTGAGGCTTTGTGGCCCTTATTCCAAAATGGACCTGTGGCAGAACTTAGACTTGAAACCCAGCACGCTGAAGCAGCCAATTCTACTACAACAATTTTGAAATGATTTATTCTAACGACAAAATATTTATTTAAAATCAAGTCAGCTCCCCATTTTGAACCCCAATATTTGTGAATACCCTTCTATCAAGAGAAATGTTTTTTGTGTCCAAATGAAAAATAGAAATATATGAAAGCTTTCTTTTGTCCGGGTTGAAGTGGGAAGCTTAGACAACTTCCTACACTTAACACATGTACCCAACTGTTGGTAGCTGCTAGAACGTGAATGATGATTTTATGATTGATCCTTATGTTTCTTTTCTTTTCTTTTTTTGATAGGAAAAATAGAATTATATTAAAAAGAAGAGCAAAGTACAAAAAAATGGACAAAAAGTCCATCTATTACAAAGAACAAAACAAAAAGATCCTTATGTTTCTTTAACTGGTGATTGCAGATACTTCCTGTAAATATTAAGAGCCTTGCTGGTAGTGTTGCAACGTTAGCCAATTGGATGACAGCATCGGTCATCACATTGACAGCAAACCTACTCTTGACTTGGAGCAGTGGAGGTTCTCTCTCTCTCTCTCTCCCATTGCATCTGTGTGTGTGGTGTGTGCATTTGTAGGCCAAATTTACTAAGTATCACCTCTTTCAACAGGAACCTTCCTCATCCACGCCGTTATATCTGCTTTTACTTTACTCTTTGTGAAACTGTGGGTTCCGGAAACTAAAGGAAGAACACTTGAAGAAATTCAGCTGTCCTTCAGATGACAATGTTTGCTGGAGCATATTTCTACCACAATATATTTACAGGTGGATATTCACTTCTGGCCTTTTTTGTTTCCCTTGTTTCACATGCTCTTTTTTTTTTTTTTTTTTTTTGAATGAAGCAGAACATAATAAAATGCAGAAAGAGAAATAAAGTTGGAAAAAAAGATATATTCAAATTAATATAACGTCTCCTACTCCATAGTTGAAACAATAAAGTGTACATTAATTCTTACTTTTAGAGACGGAGATATGCAAACAGATAAAACATGTTGACAATATTCAGTTACTTTTGGGGTTTATTATCTGCATGCAGAGAGGAAAGGAACTTCTTGAGGTAACTAGTATAGACACAGGGGCGTTCTAGGTGAACCAGGTGACCTGCTTTCTTTATGCCTTGAAAAGTTGTCTTATCTCCTAATTGCCTGTGGATATTCATATAGTTTTGATCAGATGAGACATAATGTTGATTGATAAAGTGCTGCAAAGTTGTGATTCAGAAAAAAGAAAAAGAAAAAAAAATTCTAGTTATGATTCAAAACTTACTCTTTCATGTTTTGGGCGAGTTCCCGGGTAAAAATCTGATCATTTTCACCCCACAGAAGATGTATTCTCTATTCAAAAAAAAAAAAAAACGCGTAATTAGGAGATAATGAAAGGAGAAACGGGGGAGTTGAGTGGAATTGGTACCTGGGGAAAATTGGGAATGGAGTCATCTTTGTTGCTGACAATTAAACCCTCAAGTAGTTCACCTCTCTCCTTTCTGTTTGTGAACATCACCTGTTTTTCCATTACAAAATTTGGTATCAGTCTGTACCTTACTCAATCGAATATACACCAGCCGTGATGATGTGTTGAAACTGATGAATGGTTTGATGCCTCAACCTATGGATATTGTATGTGTTATCTCGTTTTTGTTCCGGTAATAGTACCTGTTTGGTTTGTTAGGTTTTAAATGTTGGTAAGAAAATAAAAGATCAAGCATATTTACCTCAAGAAAATCCTTATAAAGACGATCAGGAAACCAGAGCTTCTTATAAGCTCCAACAGACAACAAAACCTTACACCCCTTCACGGTTTCCGGCAACAAAAACTCCGTCCACGACGAAAACCCCAACCCACTTAAAGTAGCATCGCTAATAGAATCCGTCATTGCCAAAATAGAACCGGAAACCACCATCGCCTTGACCATCTCCGGATACATTTCCCCCATCCTAAACGCCACCATCCCACCATAACTAAACCCCACCACCGTACACTCCTCCACACCCAATTTCCTCAACCCTTTAAACAAACACTCCGCCTGAAACGCCAGCGACCGGTCGGGGCTGTCGGTGGTGGAGCCACCGAAGAAGAGGAGGTCCGGGATGTAGACAGAGTACTTTTTAGTTAATGGGCCAATTTGGAATAGCCAAGTGACTATTCCCTCGGCTGCAAAGCCGTGGATTAGGACTATAACGGGTTTGTTGGGGTTGGGGCGGGTGGTGGTGGTGATCTTCTTGCCGTCTTTTTTGGACTTGTGAATGGTTTCGTTTGGGACCCAGAAGTTTAAGTGGGTGCCGGAGTCGATTTGAACAGAGTGGGCTCGGATCCCGGCCAGTGTCATTAGGGAGGTCATTAATGGCTTCAGTAAAGCTACTATGTTCACCATTTTTGGTGCTCTGTGTGTGTTAATGTGTGTGCACTGTGCAGGCAGGGGAGAAGGGAGGAATAGGGAAGACTTTTTAAACAGGGAGGGAGGAGGGAAAGTAAAGATTGGTGTTGGTGTTGGTGTTGGGTTGTTACTTGTTGTGGGTATTAATGGAAGGGCCCATTTGGTTTAATTGGCTAGCCTATATTATGGGCATACATACACTTTCTCCTCATAAATATTCTATTACTAGAAAGTAGTAGTGTTCGGCGATACGTTATTTTTTTAATTAGTTCTCGTGTTCGAGGACACGTTTGTTTTTTTTTTTTTAATTTAAAAAAATAATTAAAAAAAAAATATTAAGGGCAAAATGGGAAAGGGACAAAATAGTGAGGGCAAAATGGGAATTTCGGCCATTGGAACTATTCATTCAACTTTTCACCCATTCCCTCATTTATACTTTAGATTGGTTGATTTTTTACTATTTTCTTTCGAAAATTTTATCTCACTTTAATTTTTTTTTAATTTTATGGTCAATTTTATCAAATTTGGCCATATTTATGAAAATTTAGATAATTCTTAAACAATTCTAAAATTTATTCTTGTTTCACCGATATAAATACTATTTATAATATTTTTTAAAATTACATAGAGATATCTTGTTTTTATAAAATTATAAACTTATGATTAAAATTCGATTAAGTTAATCATAAAATTCAAAGCGGGAACAAACTTTTTTTTTTATTTGGAATTATATTTTTGTGAACATTTGTCAATAAATAGTTACAAAACCATCTAAACACTGTCAGTATCATTTTATTATTATTTTTAATAATAAAATTGGAATTGAATTACCAATTTTGTCGCCTATGATTTATTAGTAGTACGTCATTGTGAGAATAGGGCCATAATAATAATAATAATAATAATAATAATAATGAAAATGGTAGGTGTTACTGCTGACCAAAGTTTGGCCCACCATAATAACTAAAAAAAGCACATAAGGTAATTAATTGAGGTATTTTTTTAATTGTTAACTGCTGAAATGAAATCTAATTTTACATTTGAATTTTGGCTGAATTGATAATAGTTAGCGTCTAAATATTGATTTATGAATTACTCAAACTGTTTGAATATTTATTTGAATTCACATCTGAAATTAATGTTACGACATTTAATGGAGTAAAGAAATCAGATGAATGGTTATTGATCTAGTGTTTGGGTTGAGTATTTTTGAAATTACGTGTTTATTTAAGAGATATATATGAAAAAAAAAATCAACTAATAGACAAATAAATGAATATATATGAAAAAAAATCAACTAATAGACAAATAAATGATAGTTTTACATCTGAAAATTAAATGGAAAATAAGTCATTTAGATCTAAATTGAAAAAAATAAAAATAATTTGAATTGTATTATGTATGATGCGCTCACCCATTTAGATCTAAATAAGAGATGAAAATAAAAAACAAATGAGGCTTAAATCTATTTTTTTACTATATTTGGATATTTGTAGTTTCCTCTTGAGAAGAAAATTGTACAAACCAACTTCCATGTATACACATTGAGTTGGAATTCGAAACCTCCTCTCTCGAAATAATCTTTCTCCTCTTTTTTTTTTTTTTTTTTGTTATTAGTATGAATTTTAGTAATAAATTTAGGTTAATTTGCTTATTTTGATGAAAATTATAAACTTATTATTGATACACCATTATAAATATAACTTATAGTAAGTCTTAGATGTTCATTAGGATAATTAAAATTAACATAAAATTATCGTTCAAAATAACTTTGTATTAAAATCAAAAAAAAAAGTTGAAAGATAATTTCAATAAGAGGGATTTTTTTTTACATTATATTTGAAATTTACGTGTACTAGTGAGATTATATGCTTACACATGCATAAACCCTTTAGGCAAGGTGGTCATTCGACCCTCTTATCTTTTAAAAGTTAACATTTTAAAATTAGAATAAATTATCTTTTAGCACTAAATTGATAAGAAAAATTCAATTTTGATCCCCTTTTCTTGAAGAAAAAATAATGTAATTTTGACTCCCTTTCTAGTCAACATTTGTATAACATTTATAGCATTTTATGTCATCATTTTTCGACCCTGTGAAAAAAAATTGGCTATCACCACTACCGGTGAGTACTCCCCTCTGTCCCCATGCGTGAGTGGAGATTTATTTTCTTTTTCGTCCGTTTTACATGAGTGGAGACAGTCTGCCCGAAATGATAAAGTTTTTACACTATTTCTTACACTTATTCTCTCTTCTATTTTATTTTTATACTCACAACACTAATCAAATTAATATTTCTCATTCTCTCTCCTATTATATTTTTTATACTCAGAAACATCTCTTTGCACTAATTCTCTCTTTTATTTTTATTTTTAATTCTTGTACTTATTTTTTTTTACCTCTACTCACGTGAAACGGGGAGAGTATAAGTTAGGATCCATGAGACACCACTAAGTAGAGGTGGAAATGGTTCGGTTCAAATCGCGGCTTGGAGTCGAACCGAGTCAAACCGTGTGGTTTGGTTCGATTTTTAGACATAAGCGAGCTTGAGAAATTAACAAACCATGTGGTTCAGCTCAGCTTGGGGTTTGACACTTCTAAACCGAATTGAGCCAAACCGAGCCGAACCATTCTATGATACTTTAAGATTGTTGTTTGTAATTTTCGTATGGTATGTTTTGTATTCTACTTTAAAGATTGCTCTATGATTGTTGTTTGGTGATTGGTATTTGGTACTTTAGTTTCAAATTAATCAAGTTATGCTTGTATTTATTCTAAGTACTTATTTATATTCATTAGTCATAAAATGGTTAACAAAAAAAGATTATGGTTTGAAATGCGGTTTGGACCGTGGTCTTGATCACGGTTTGGACCGTGGTCTGAACCACAAAATCAAACCGCAAATTAAACCGCGGTTTAGACCGAACCATAGCGGTTTGGTTTAGCTCGGTCTGAATTATTTTATGATTTAACTCGATTTAAAATTTCTCCAAACCGATACTAGCTCGGTCTGAATTATTTTATGGTTTAACTAAGCATGTAGATCCACTTTGGGTCCATGGCCCACATCTTAGAAGCTCTGTTAAAAACCCCACGAATGAATGGGCTACCCCAATGGCTTACCTTATATCGAAACAAGATCATGTGAAATTATTTTTTTGTCTAAATTATTAGGAAAGACTTGTGTTATGAATTTATAATTGTTTGTTTTACTTTTAAATCTATATGTTTTATTAATAAAACTTTTACTACAGTATTTGACAAGTAAAACCTTAGCTGTTTTAATTGATGAGATGCCAGTTTCAATAATAGAACTGATAAATTTAATATTAAAATTAACAGATTTAATAAGGTTTGTTTTAATTGATGAGATGCCAGTTTCAATAATAGAACTGACAAATTTAATATTAAAATTAATAGATTTAATAAGGTTTCTAAACTCGCTATTTACATTAGCGAATTTACAAAATTTTTTCGTGTAAAATCGCTATTAACTAGTAGTAGCGAGTTAACACTTTTCTTAAAATTATAGGATTATATAATAATTTAGTCCCTAAATTTAACACTTTTTATTAATTTGGTCCCTCATGAATATTTTTATTAGTTTGGTCCCTTATGTTGACAATTTTTTCCAATGTGCCCCTTATGTCCGTGAAATATTCGGAATACCAATAATTCCATTACACTATATATTAATTTGGTCGGTAAACTTGATTCTTTTTATCAGTTTAGCCCCTTTTGATGTTTTTATTGACTTGTTTATTACCTATGTTTTTGCTGATTTTTAACACATGCATATTCAAAAATGCTCTTACTATTAAATTGATGATGAATTTTCATATTTTTTTGATAATAAATAATAAAAATAACATTTTGGTTCAAAAAGAACGTGAATCAATTGAAAGATATTTATAATTGCCTAACTTGAAATTGTATAGATTTCTCAATTTTATTTACCTTTTGAAATTTATTAATTGATAAAAGAGGGATAAAAAATGATTAAGACACTTTTGGAGTTAATTAATTAACTTAGGGGCATTTAAAAAAATTATTTGCGTTGAATGTTTGAAAATTAACAAAAATACATGAAAATACGCAAATTGGCAAAAAAAAAAAAACATTATGACAAACAGAAGTAACAAAAAAAAAAAATCATGTTGGACTCAGACAAATTTATTATTTTAAAGAGTTTATTAATTTATCGAGTATTATTTTAAAAAGTTTCTTTTGTACTCCCTCTAAACCGAAATAATATTCCTACTTTTTTTGTCATTCTCTTTCTTTTTTTTTTTTGTTATTTTGAATGAACTTTAAACGATATTTTAAAAATTATTTAATTATTCTAATGAAAATTTTAAAATTTATTATTGATTTACACCATCAATAACATTTTTAGATTTTTATTAAGACAATTTATTAATCTAAAATGATTTCTTAAGGTTTATTCAAATTAAATTAACAAAAATAAAAGGAAGATCATTGGGACCGAGGGAGTAGGTACCATATTTGAAACACAATAATCCTTATGTTGGGATAAAGTCCCGAAAATTAGGCCAACGATAGGAGAAGAATCACGAAAGAAATCGAAGGTCATTCGGCACAGTCACGCGTATGTCAAGCACGATCGTACACAAGAATAAGAAGGATAAGCGGGTTCTGGAGCATCGTTGCATTTTACACAGGCGTGAAAAAATATAAGCACACATTCGTGCATCGGGAATAAGCGGGTTCAGAAGCCTGCTGGATTTTGTATCACATAATTATTATATTGTAGTGTAGGATCCTGATTTGACACTGCTCCCAGACGTAGTCAATTATATTGACTAAACGAGTTAACAATTCATATATGTTTTTATTGCTTCATTTTTCTATATTATTTGTTGTGTGTTTGTGTTTGTGATATTTTTGCGATCTGATTAATAGGTATTGGTGAATCCTCATCACCTTTTGTACCACCTCAATTTGTAAAAATTTGTCATTTTGGTGTTTATTTAGAATTTGTAAAATCTTAAAATATTTTTTATATATTATATAATTAATAGGACTACTATGTTATATTCACATCAACTAATACACTTACTATTTTGTATCCCACTAATAATTCATACTTCACTATCAATACTCATCGATAAGTTAGGTTTCATCTCAAAATTAATTAACAATGAGATGATTGATCCAAGATCTTTATATAATGAGTAAAAGGCTTGTTTATTCATGGTGTGCGATAAGTGTTTCAAAATGTCTTACCAATCTTTTGGATAGCTTACAGTGTGGATTTTTTTTTTATTTAGGGTGACGCGAAGCTAGAATATCAAGAGCATGTAGGCTCGCACGTGTAGAGAGTTTGCTTTGCGACTGTTATTATGATAAAGTTTGAAGTTTCATTTCAAAATCAATTGGGTATGATAGGAATGACTCATAATCTCTATATAATGAATATACAAGACTTGTTTATTCCTGATATGAAATACTCCATTCGTCTCATTATAAAAGGAACAAAAGTTTCATTTTGATATCTCATTACAAAAAGCACAAGCTCAAAGGGAAAGTTTTTAATACTTGTTTACTCATGAGACTCGCTTGTCATACTCGCATCGTTTATCCACTTATTATTTTCTACCTTTCTCTCTCTTACTTTACTTTTCATACTCACAACACTTACTATATTATATTATGTATTTTTTTAAAAAAAAATTGTGCAAAAACTCATTTTGTACATTTTATAATGAGACGAAGGGAGTAAATGTCTCATCACACGCAACAACTTAATTCTTTGAATTACGAAATAAATATTTTTTTCTTAATTTTCGTGTTAAAACATTTATTTTTATATAATTTGAGAGTATAAGTATGGTTTAGTCATATTAATTGAGAGGAAGAATTTGAATGAAATACTCTCTCCGTTTCAGAGAAATATACACAATTTTACTTGACACAAGAATTAAGAAGAAAAAATATAAAAGGTAATGTGTTGTGAGTGTAGATGGTAGAACAAAAATGGGTAATTGTTGTTAGTATAACAAGTGTGTATCATTTCATTTTTGGGATTTTGGTGATTAATTTGAAATGATAAAAAAAAATAAAATTTTTACATATTACTACGGGTTACGGGGTGGAGGGAGTAAGGTGGAATTTGGTCAAGGGATTTTTGCAGGGAGTGTTGTGTCTGATCTATCTGATGTAAAAGAAAAGAAATCACTCTTTTATTTTGTCAGTTAGTACTCTCCTTTGATTTGCTTTGCTTTGATCAGCTCAGCCAGAGAGACTCCATAAAATAAAAGCTGCACAAATGAGTGCTTCCGTTGAAGGAAACTGTCCCAAGTTTTTCTATCACTAATTATTTTTGAAATGCAGAAATATATACTCCATGTTTTTAGATTAATGTCGATTTTTTTTTCCAAATTTACTTTTAAATCAAGAGCAAGTAAATTTGAAAAAATAAATCGACATTCATTTAGGTTAGAAAGAATAAAATATTTGATCAATAACAAAATATATATGTATAAATGCGATAGTTTTCTTAAAAAAAAATACAGTCATTTTAAACTAAAACGCTCTATTGAAATGATATTAATTGATTAAATACTAAAATGTTGTTAATAGTATTTATTAATGACAAATTTTAAAATTTTACAAAGATAATTATTTTTCATAAATAATATTTTAAACTTTAAATAATCTGTTATTGAACGATGTCCTAGACATAAGATAAGGAGAACGATCGAACCTGAAACTTAGTTTGTGATTAATGGAGTACTATGCATAACTGCACAGATATTAGACGGGGTACATAAAATGTTTAAAGAAAGATGGATACAAAATGACGTAAAGATATTTTATTGACTACAGTGAACTCGTCGACGTATTATTCTGATCAAACTTTCTATGTCAATATAATTTTAAAAACTCAATTCCTATTAAAAAAAAAATTAAAATAATAGTTCAAGGAAGATTTGCCGGGAAAAGTTGTTCCACAACCATGCCAACTAAGCCAAATATATCCATAGAATGAATCAAAGGAAGGAACAAACACCAATAAAATGCTACAAAAAGAATAAACCAACGAAAGTAAGAATTAAATGGATAAATAAATAAATAAATGAAATTGGCTTTTGGCTACAAAAACTAGACACCCGTAGAGGGGACAATTAGAGGTTGCAGTGTGTGTTTTATGTTCTTGGAGGTCAAAATCTTGACCAAAGACTCCATCTTTTCATGTGGCCAAACAAGCAAGGATCTGGAGTATGGAGTATTTTTGATCTAAAATAATTGTCGTTTTTTATAAAATGTTTGATTCAAATGATTGTCACTTTTGGGTTGATAGCAGGGGCGGATCCAGGGGGGACCATATTTTTGTTATATATGTATATATATAATTAACTTCAAGATTAACACCAGTGAGTTGTGTGGTTCAGCGGTAGAAGGGGTGAAGTTAAAGTCTTTGATATTTCCTTTCAAATCCATGTTCGAACCTTGCTACCTATATTTTCAATTAATTTTGTCTTCCATCTTTGCTATTCTTTCTCTTAACAGTTTTGTTTTTCTCTTTCTCCTAATTTTCTCACATTTTTTCAATCTTAATTAATTCGTTAAATACTTCCTATTATCCCAAATTTAATTAGCAAATTTGAATTTCTTTTTTGTACGAGTAATATATTTTAATAAATTGTTTGCGTTAAATACTTCAACATTATTTCAATCGTTTTTTGAATTATTTACTTTTATCATTTTTGTTAACTAAAATACATTGTATTTCATGAATCCGACCCATTTTTTACTTGTCCGACCCGAAAATTTTTTTTCGGGAACGCTGCCCCCGAACCCCCGTATAATCTTGCCCCCCCCCCCTCGGCCAATTCCTGGCTCCGCCCCTGGTTGATAGCATTCAATTTTCGAATGTACCCCTATATTGAAACTTGGATCATTGTAGTACGTAATTGTTATACCGAGTGAAGTAATGTAGAAAGAGAAATATTCCTTCCGTCCAAAAATATTTGCAGTTTAAGGAGAGGTTTTTTGTCCCAAAATACTTTTAGTTTTACATTTTTTCATAAAATTTTAACATACTTTGGCTAAACTGCCCTTATTTATAATTAGGTAGTTATCATTGTAAAAACATTTAATTGCCAACGTAATTGAAATATTCAAAGACAATTTAGTCTATTTGATATATATTAATTGTTTTTGTTTAATAGGTAAAAGATGCTAAAACTACAAGTACTTTGGAACGGAGAGAGTAATAAATAAGGGTAAATATGATATTTTCGTCATTAAAGTGTAGAAGTACTTTTTTTTTTTTTTAAACCGGTGAAAAGCGCAAAAGCAACAATTTTGTTTGACCAAGGGAGTATTATTGTATTTTGACCTCTCTCAACTGTAGCAGAGAGGGTCACTTATTTATGAAATATTGAATCTGAACGATTGAGCAATTCGACTGTTACACTGCATACTGAGCTAGCCAAATACGACAAAGAAGAAGCAACAACAGCTTCAACTCATTACAATCATGGAACCCTTTTGCTCTTATGACTTAACTTTTCCTTTACCAGTCCAAATAGGATCTCACTTTTAACATTATATAATATTCCTGCAACTGCAAAAAGTAAGATCCTTCTTCTAATTCCAAACCCAGTTCTTGAAGATTTCTAAAGCAATGTCTTGAGAGTAGAGTGAGATTCATTTCTTGTTGCTTTTGAGGAATGTTTTTGTGTGTGTTTTTAGTACTTCAAAACTGTGTTTTCTTGACTTTGTATTGTTACAATCATGTTAATTCTTAGAATTCCTAGGTTTATTTCTTTTCTTTTGAGTGTTGTTAATTATTGTATTTTGCATGCATGCATGCATGGATATGTGTCGTAAATGATGTCCAACTGGCACTTGGGTTAACACATAAACTTGCATGTCATGATCATTAGTTACTTTATAATCCCTCCATCTCACTTAAAAGAGTCCTACTTTTCCTTTCTATCCGTCCCATATTAATAGTCTCATTTCGTAAATGACAAATTTTAAACAGTGTTTCGGACATTTATACCCTTATAATGTAAATATTGCGAGTATAAAAGGTAAAACAGGAGAAAAAAGTGGATAGAGGATTTTTGTTGTGAAAATGACAAGTGAGTCTCATTGCCTATTTTAAGTAATTAATAAATCAATTAAAAACTTTAAATGGGACATACTAAAAAAGAAGGTAAAAATCTTAAATTGAGATGGAAAAAGTATATGATAAATTTGAAAATGTGTGACCCAAAATAATCAATAGCAAATCCAAATTATTTTGTAAGTAAATGCACAAATATAGACTACTTTTTCTTCAAATAATTTCTCTAAATCTACAGAAAGAATATGCAAAAAAATTAAATTAAATGCACAAGTCGAATTAACTGGGCAATAGAATTTGAACGGATGCTGACGACTAAAAGTGTCTAGGGTATAGAGTACTACACGCATTGCATGATGTACAAGTGAGATTCAAATTTTTGGGGGGTGTAAAAAATGTTACTCCCTCCGTCCTAAAATACTTATAGTTTTAGAACATTTCACACAAATTAAAAAAAAAATTAATACATATCAAATGTACTATATTACCCTTTAAATATTTCATGTAACTACGCAATTAAATATTTTTATAATGACAACTACATAATTATAATGAGTTGGTCTTATAAATAACGCGTTTTTTCTAAACTTAAGGAAAAATCATTTTTACACTGACACTTAATAATACATGCACTGACACTCTTTACACTGGCACTTTGTTGCCTTAGCACTGACACTTTGTTACACTAACACTGACACTTTTTTACACTGGCACTTAATATACATGTACTGGTACTCTTTACACTGATACTTTGTTACACTAACACTGACACTTTGTTATACTAACACTGACACTAGCGGGAGAAACAAAACACGTTTTTTCTAAACTTAATAAAAAACGCATTTTTTATAAGATTTTGACAATTATAAATAAGAACAATTTAGTAAAATATATCTAAGTTTTATAAAATAGCGTAAAAGTGTAACAATTTTGAAAACAAAATATTTCGAATAACTGCAAATATTTTGGGAGGGTTGAATTAATGTCCTGTTTTAAATAATGCGTCGGTAAGATAGTGCACAAGGAAGAAATGATAGTGCAATATTTGGAAAATTGGTCCAAGCCGTAAATGGTGGGGCCCACAAAATCCAACGGTAGGAAGATACCATGATTATGAAAGCATGCATTAGCACGTAAGTAACAAAAACGAGGATGACAAAACATTAATTACCATTCATTCGTGTGAAGGGTTCAGAGAGTTCAGATTCATATGATTAACCAAATCCCAGGGTTTCATTTAATTAAGGTTTAATCCCACATCGTAGTTGTACTAATTATCAGCATTTTTTTATCACTAACGCACGCGCCGTCGAGCGTTTGTACGACACGAACATATTTCTACTTTCTAGGTCATTTTATTACTTATCCTTGCAATTTGCTAACACATTACTCCCTCCGTGTCGGGTGAATGGAGACTTATTTTTTTTTGGGTCGTTTCATGTGATTGGAGACTATCCAAAATAGAAAGAATAATATGAGTGTAATAGTAAAATAGGAGAGAGAATGAGTGAAGGAAATAGTAAATTATAATGGTGTTGTGAATATTAAAATAATGTAGGAGAGAGAATGAGTGGAGGAAATAGTGAAGATTCTTTCCTTTTTCTTAGTTATTGTGCCCAATTTTTTGGTGTCCATTAACCTGACACGGAGGGAGTATATTTTCTAAAGTATAGTTTAAATATAATAGTATAAAGATAAAAATTTAAAATCTAAAAATGGATTTTTTAATTTTTTTTTTTATTTGTGAGTCCTACTTGTAATACTCACAATAATTATTCACAAACTATTTTCTTCCACAGTTTCTCTGTTCTATCCAAAACTATCTACATTCACAACACGCCACCTTTTTCTTTATTTTTCTTAATTTTTGATCCGTTTTTTTTTTTTTTAACCTTTAATCTACTCAAAAGGAGTATACATTTAAATAAAAATAAATAGTTTAAAGATGAGCATTAATTATTAACATAAGATCAAGGGCAAACTCCTTTTTAGTCTATTTTATTTTGAGAAATGTTTCACTTTTACATTCATTTTTTTTTTCATATCACAAATAAAATTATGTCAGCTTAGACCTTTTAAATTTTTAATAACGTGAACAAAAACTAACACCCATTACATATATAAAGATTCAAATAATATAATTTGGTCAAAATTTTACTATTCAAATACAATTGTAACCACAGCTTTCACAATTAACTATCACCATTATAACAAGGGCAAATTACAAAATAAGGTATAAAGCTCACAGAGAATACCAATTTGAGATCTGACTTTTCAATTTTGGCAAGGGTCTAACGTGACATTTTTTTACTCAGTTAAGGGTTTTCAGACGAAATTCGTTTAAAAAAAATCGGTTAAATTATATGTGGCTTGCACGTGATGATCATATTGAATTAATTTTATATGGATAGTTGTTTAAAAGCGGTTAAATGCATTTTTCAAATTTAAAGGGTAAAACAAATTTATTTTCTCCAATATTGATAATTATTTTCTTTTATTTTTTTTTTGATGAAAATATTTATTATTATTGATAAATCTTTTATATAAAAAATTAAAGAGTTGGTCTTATAAAAAACTAGTTTTTTCTTAAGATAAGGAAAAACGTGTTTTCAAAACAAACGGTGGCATTTTTGTAATTACTAGCAATCATGATAAATGCCCGTGTTAATATTACAAATTCGTGCCATCCCAAGCTCCGATCATCTTCTCTGGCCATCCCAAGCTCTGATCGTTCTCCGGCGTTCACTCAGTTTGAGTATTTTGTAACCTACAATTCGTGCCCTAGTTCCGCCATTAATGTCCATTGTCAACTCTGCTTCGTTACATAATTGATTGATACTTTATTGATTGGTACATAATTAATTGGAGATAACTGTGTGATTTGATTCCATAGCTCTTCGTTTTTTCGTTGGATAAACAGAATGTCCTTCAATGGTGTGGATAAAGGGTTTAATTTGCTGAAGTTTGGGTCAATTCAATTGGGAATTATGTGAATTTATTCTAAATAATTGCCAGTAGCTGTATAAATAATTGCCAGGGTTATGATAAAAATGTACCAGTGCACGTCTAAAAAAGTGCAAGTTAAAAGCTCTCTTTGTCCAGAAACATAGTGCCAGTGCATGTGTAACAAAGTGCCAGCCAGCCAGGTAAAAAGTGCCAGCTGTTAGTGTAATAAAGTGCCAAAGTGTTAGGGTATCGAGTGCCGGTGTTAGTGTAAAACAAGTGTCGCTGTTAGTTTAACAAAGTGCCAGCGTTAGTGAACAGAACCAAGTGCCAGCTAGCATGTAACCAAGTGCCAGTGTTAGTTTATAAAGTCACTTAATATACATGCACTAGCACTTTTTTACACTGGCATTCAAAAACACATGGACTGGCATTTGAAAACACATACACTGACACTCAAAAACACATACACTGGCACTCAAAAACATTGGTAATTATTTTTGCTGGCTCTCAAAAACACAAGCACTGGCATTCAAAAACACATGGACTGGCATTTGAAAACACATGGACTGGCACTTCAAAACACATGGACTGGCATCTGAAATTGGAATTAAAATTGAAACTAACTGGCATTCAAAAACACATGGACTGGCATTTGAAAACACATGGACTGGCATCTGAAATTGGAATTAAAATTGGAACTGGCAAAAAGGATTTGGGAACAGTGAGCAAGAAAAAGGCAAGATCAATTCGAAGGAAGCCAAGAAAATGATTCGAATCCACTACAAGAGAGCATCAACAATGGCAGTATCTTCTCAATTGACAAAAGGTTTCATTCCAATTTCTCTCTCTACTTTCAGTCGCCCTCGTTTACCCGGAGTCCAGATTCATGAATCGCCATTAATGGTCGGAGGAAATTGGGTCCTTTCAAGATTCATGAATCGCCGGCGAACTGATTTCAAGAGAAAACAATGAAGAAGACGATTGAGGGAGACGATAATGGTGAGGAATTCTGTTTGCGTTTAGAGAGAGAGTAGAGAGAGAGCCCGAGCGCGAAGGGTGAAAAACACGTTTTTTGTTAAGGTTAAAAAAATGTGTTTTTTACAAGTTTTTGGCAAAATTAAATCAATAGTTATCTACAAAAATAATAATTCATTTTTCCCTAATACCCTCACCCCTTCAACCCTTCTTCTTCCCTTTTCCAGCCACCCATTTGCCATCGCCTTACATCCGCCACCACCACCATTATCACCTTTTTCCTCCTACTCTCTACAAAACCCATTATCCTCTGATTAGCCACCAAGTTCTCCTTTTTTCAGATTCAAGCTCTTAATAATCTCCACCCCACAAATCTGCAAGCAATCAAAAAATAAACCTCCAAACAACCATTTTTTCGGCAACACGTAAGCACGAAAACACGTAGAGATATTCAAAAGAATTTGATTTTGAAGGTGGGTTTATGGGTTAGGACTGGATTCTTAGATAGAGAAAGATTGATTAAGAGATAAATAGAGAGAGAGAGAGATGTGATTTAGGAGAATAGAGGTGAAGGGTCATATATATAATTTAGGAGGTGGCGTTCGTGCCGAAAAAGGTTAGGATGGGGCAGGGCGGCCATGGGCGATGGGGGTGGACTGGTAGTGAAGATGAAGGATGGGGTTGGGGATGATTGGGTTTAAGAATAGAAATTTAGGTGAGATATAATTTTCAAAATAAAATAGGGTTGGGTTTTTAAACATAACATGTTTTGTTTTTATTCACAACTACTTTGAACCTTTAAAACAACTATACATATAATATTATTACAATTTGATAATCATGTGCAAGTTACATGTAATTTAACTGACTTTTATAATAAAATTTGTCAAATAGCCCTTAACTAAGCAAAAAATGTCATGTTAGACACTAAATTGCCAAAATTAAAAAGTCAGGTACCAAATTAATACTTTATCGTGGACTTTAGGCCCTATTTTGTAATTTGTCTTTATAACAATCCCACCACCATAACCACTACATCCATCACCTCAATATTGTCATCATTGTTGCTGCTAGTTTTCCTCACACACTACCATCACCACCTACCACTACTAAAATTACATCCCCACCACTAAAACTACTAAAACCACCACCTCATTTCATTTACTACTACTTTGTCCCACCTACTACTACCACTATTGGGGTAGTGGTAATAGTGGTGACGGTACGTCATTAATTGATGGTGAGTGGGATGAAGTACCAATGGAGGTAATAGTGTTAATGTCGATAGTGTAGTGGTAGAAGTGGTGAGGTTGGGATGGCATCGGGAATGGTGATAGTGGTGGTTTGGGTGAGGGTAAGGATGGCAGTGGTTACGGTGGTGTTGATGAAGGTAGTGGAATGATGGTGGTGGTTGTGGTGGATTGGGAGGAGTGGTAGTGATTGTAGTGATGAGATTGTAACTTTGGCAAATGTGGTTACAAATCGTAATTGAGTCATTTACGTGTTTTTTAAAATTTGTAACAAAAACTAATTATTAGAAGTTTTTTTTTATTTTAATATCAATAACGATGTAAAATTTTTTTCCTAACGTAACCAAGTTATTTGATACGATGGTAAAAGTTAATGAAAGTTAACAAGATATCTATTTTGATAAAAAGTGAAGCTTGAAATGAGGCGGAGGGAGTATTTCATTAAAAAAAAAAATGTATAAATCAACTACGTGTGAAAATATTGAAATTTGAAATGGGCGTTGAGCGCGTGGAAGTGGAGTGGGGAGTAAGGCAGAGGCAGCGTTGATTAAAACGAAGAGTTGGTAGATTACAAAGCGAATAAGATTAGGGCATCTTTTGGAAAGTGGTGGTGGTTTGGTTTTTGGTTCGTCCTGTTTGTCTGTCCAACTCACCAATCTCAAGACGATCTCTCTCTCTCTCTCTCTCTCTCTCTCTCTCCTCTCTCTTTCTCTCTCTCTCTTCTCTCTCTCTCTATTTCTCTGTGTGTTTTTTGCTGTTTGAATCTTTTATTTCAATCGATCCATATTCCAAATATTGTTTGTTTCTATTCGAGTTAATATCAATCAGACTTTGTAGGGTTGGTCAACTTTTCTTAATCTTCTTTTTTATTCATCTTGTTTGTTCTCCACAGTTTATAACTCCCTTAGTTTAACTTTAATTAATAATAACTTAATTAGTAGTATTGCATTTTTTTAAATAAATATTTACTTTTATCAAATAATAATATAAAAAAAATATTTACTATAAATGAGTAACTCTTGTGAAAAACTAATTTTTTTCAAAATGTTACAAAAAAATTAGTTTTCAGAACAGTTCATCACTCTTATTAGTTAGACTTAGTGCTTTAAAACTAGTTTTTTTCTTATGTTACAAAAAAAAACTAGTTTTTTTTTTTTTTTTGCAAGATTTTGACCTAATTAATTGAGAAATAATTTAAGATAAATTAAAATGCATTTAAAAGTCAATTTGACTAATCATACTAAGTAAATAAAAAGATTTAGTAAGATATTTCGAGGTAAAAACACTCGATTGCATTGTAGTGTTGTAACTTGTACGCGACTTCACCTTTAGAATTTTATGTACTCCCTCCGTCTTATTTAAAAAAGCACAAAATTGATTTAGTATAATATTTAAAGAGAGTGTATAGTGTAGTAAATGTTTTGAGTATAAAATGTGAGGTATGAGAGAGAAAGTGAGTTAGTAAACAGTTAGTGGATAGTTCTTGTAAGTATAACAGGTGACTCTCATGACTAAAAAAATATTAATTTTTTATATTTTAAAAGTATGTCTTTTTAAATAAACACGCAAGATAAAAATATACTCCCTCCGTCCCACTAAGAGTGTCACCTTTTTAGGGGTGGCACGCAAATTAAGGAAAAAAGGGAAAAGAAAAAATGTTGTGAGTGTAATTTGAAAATAGAAGAGAGAATTAGTAGAGAAAATAGTGAATTTAAAAAGTGTTGTGAGTGTAGAGGAGAGAGAATTAGTGGAGGAAATAGTGGATGGGATAATAGAATATTAATACTCCCTCCGTCCCAATCTAAATGTCCTAAAATGGGTTCGGCGCGGAAATTAAGGAAAGTGAGGTAGGAAAGAGAGAAAGTTTAAATGTTGTGAGTATGAAAAATTAAATAAGAGAGAGAATGAGTGGGAGGAATAGTTAGGAGAGAGAATGTTGTGAGTGTAAAAGTAAAGTAAGAGAGAGAATGAGTGGGTCAGGAAGAGTATAAAAATAATAAAAAGTTTTCATTTTAGGATTGAGACATTTTAAGTGGGATGTCCAAAAAGGAAAGTTGAGACGTTTAGATTGAGACGGAGGTAGTAAAACATTTCCTTTTTAGGAAAGGTGACACTTCAAACGGGACGCCATTTTGGGTGAAAAGTGACACTTGGAGTGGAAAGGAGGAAGTACATCTTTTCGTGTGGGATTAAGTGAGTATATTTCACATATTGTAGTTTATGTCATCCATTTTCATTGTAATTATTTAGTTTCCCTTAATATTGGGGAGTTAGCTTTACTTTTTCCAAGTAGGGAAATTTGAGTCAAAGATTTGTATAAACCCATGAAGAAAATAGGTTGCTTTGATCATTGCAGAGTGGTTTGATTACCTTTAACCTTCTCTCTCTTTCACTTTCTTTTTCCAAGCAAGCTTCTCTCTTTCTCTCACACACAGTGACACACACACTTTCCCTCACTTATGATAAAGAAAATCTGAGTATATTCCTTCCATTCTGCAGGTGTAACAACTGAGGGAAGAGTGTGAAATAAATTCAAGATGAAGTTAAATTAAATACTCCTCTGATGATGATGATGGCGGAGAAAGGTGAAAATTACTGCAGTGGAATGTGCAGTGTTGAGGGGATAGATTTGTTTGGGTTGTTCACGTGATTCGACGGTACGGCCACTGGCTGTAAGAAGAGATGATTTGGATTGGATTGGATGGATGGATGGATGGATGGGATTTGATCGCCTACTTAACAAAAAACTTAACGGAGGATATTTTCTCCACATACCTACTACTTTGTTTTGTTTTAAAGATATTATTATCTTATATTCCCTCCAACCTAATTCAATTGATATCAAATTTTTGGACACACAAATTAAAGAAAAGTAAAAAAGAGAAAAAGTGAAAGAAAATGTTATGAGTATGAAAAATTAAATAGGAGAGAGAATGAGCGGAAGAAATAGTGATTTGATTGGTGTTGCGAGTGTAAAAGTAAAATAGGAGAGAGAATGAGTGGGAAAAATAGTAAAGATTTTCTTCCATTTTGGACAGTTTCAATTGGGCTGAGACGGACGAAAAAGAAAATAAGTATCAATTGAGCTGGAGCGAATGAAGTATTAAAAATTGACAAATCTTATCTAAAATATATAAATATAAAGATTTCGGGTTACTTCCCTTAAAATCAATTGATTTTAAGGTAGTATGTCAAATTTAACATGGTATTAGAGCAGGCTCAACGGCCCACGATTTTATTTCGCGCTACCCGATTAATAAATCAACGTTATAAGTTTTGGAAAAGCGCACTTTACGTAAGGGATCGTGTTAGAGATATTATAATATGTCAAAAATTGACAAACCTTTTAAGACTTGGGATATACTCCCTCCGTCCCGCTAATATTAGCACACTTTTCTTTTTGGGCGTCCCGCTAATATCCGCACACTCCCAAAAAGGAAACTTTATATTAATAAAATATTCACCCAACCCCACTCATTCTCTCTCCTACATTATTTTAATACTCACAACACCATTATAATTTATTACACCCTCCACTCATTCTCTCTCCACTTATTTTTTTACACTCACAACATTTTATTAAAATATCATATTCCTTAATTTTCGCGCAAATAGTGTTTGTGCTAATACTAATGGGACGGAGGGAGTAGTTGTTTTGTTTGATTATTTAGCCAAATACTCTCTTATGCGTTCCCCTAATTACTAACTTCATTGCGAGGGAACTTCACGACTTGTTTGACCGTTGGTGGAAACTAATCACATAACTACTCCCTCTAGTTTATATATACACTCCTATTTTGTGTGTATTAAAAAAATATGTTTTCTTAAAAATTTAGCAAAATAGTTACTTTGTATTAATCTTTTTATTTTTTTTATTAAACACATTTAAGAAAAAAAATCAAATAATTTTTTTAAAAAAAATTATTGCTTTAAATAACTTAAAAAATATACTCCCTCCGTCCCACGTGAATGCAAACTTATTTCCATTTTGGTCCGTCCCACGTGAATGCAAACTGCCCAAAATGGAAATAAATTTATTATTTTATATTCACCCTACCCCACCCACTCATTCTCTCTCTTCATTTCCTACCACACAATTTATTCAACCAACTCCACTCATTCTCTCTCTTCATTTCCTACCACACATTTTCATTATCTTAATAATATTTCTTAATTATCGTGCCCGGAAAAATGGTTCACAATGACGTGGGAGGAGGGAGTATTGTTTAAACTAACAAAAATTTCTTAATTTGCTACTGGCATTACCTAATTTAGGCATGTCCAGCTTAATTTCACTACTTCAAATAACGAATTTAAAATTTAGTATTCTAATTTTTAAGTATTTTCCAAAATTATATTTGAGCGTTTTGTTGGATTTTTTTTATAATTGTAACTCGCTATTAGTACTTACGAATTCAACTTAACTAGATTATTTTATTTACTCAATTAAGGAAATTATTTAATAAAATAGAATTTGCTATTGGCATTGGCAGTAGCAAATCATTTAATTAATGATTCTTTGTTGTAGGGGTTTGTTGTAGGGGTGTAAGTGGTTCGGTTTAAATCGCAGTTTGATATTGAACCGAATCAAATCATGCAGTTTGGTTTGGTTTTCAAGTATGAATGGTTCGGTTCGGTCTCAAATATTTACAAATCACATGGTTCGGTTTGGTTTGTGGTCTGACTCTCCCAAACCAAACTAAACCGAACCAAACCAAACCAAACCACGGTTTGAGACCGCGAGACCGAACCACCAAACCGAACCACGAGACCAAACCGCCAAACCGAACCACATTACATAAACTAATCCTAACCCCTGTTTTGTATCTTATTTAATATTTTTGTATCTTTATTAAAATTTACATAAACTAATCATAACCCCGTTTTGTATTTTACTTAATATTAATTTCATAATTTGTTATCTTCGTTACGACACATAAATAACTAAGTTCTCTCCGCGATCGCCATTGTAAAGTATTTTTCTTCCTTCGACCTCTCTCTTCCTCTAGTCTCTTAAACACTCGCATTTTTCGCTCTTCCTCCATGATCACGAAAAATTTAAACAATATAAAAATAAATTGTGGTCTGAATCGTGGTTTGAACCGTAGTCTAAATAATAGTCTGAACCATGATTTGGACCGCAGTCTGAACCGCATAATTGAACCGCGGTTTGAACCAAACCGAACCAAACCATAGCGATTTGGTTTGGTTTGATTTGAATTTTTTCATGGTTCGGTTCGATTTAGAATTTTTCCAAACCGATGACTAGTGGTTCGGTCTGTAAATTCCCCCAAACCGAACCAAACCGAACCATTTACACCCCTACTTTGTTGCCAATAGCGAATTCTACGGGAACACAGATTTTATTGCAATTTGTTTATCCAATTTTTACATTTTACAAACCCACTTAGAATTTTAGAATTGTAAGAAAACTAGTACTCTCTAGCCCGTGTCAATGGCATGGGATAGTATGTCAAAAAAGAAGTTAGTGAGGAAAAGAAGCCCCAAATCATATCTATATAAAATGTAAATTTTTAGAACAATAACACTTTTTCCGTTTCATAATGGTCTTCCCACTTTTTTTTTCTTATTACGAATGAAATTTGAGTAATAATTTTAAATTTATTTATTAGTCCAATGAAAATCTAAAACTTGTTATCGATAGTATTGTTGATGGTGTATCAATAATAATTTTTAGATTTGCATTTGTATAAATAAATCAATCTAAAATTATTGTTTAAAATTCATTTGTAGTAACGAAAAATAAAATGGGAAAATCATTTTGGGACGGAGGAATTAGGGAAAAAAAACTCATACCAAGCAACCACCTCCTTCCTTATATATCTCTCAATACACTTAGCAAGTGATTATTTACACTAATTTTTACTACCTCACATTAAAACACATGCATTTGTGTTTTCCTCACTAAACAACTATGGAGTAAACGCTAGCCCCTCCAAATCACATGCTCTCTGCAATGGTGTAGTAAGCGTCTCTTTTACATGTAAAAATTGCCCTATCAATTAACAAAATATAGTACGAAGTAAGTCATTTAGTTTAAGGATACTGCACAACTCAATTTTTTTCTTGATGACATATTTCACTAACGTAAAATCTAAGAAGAAACGTGTTTCTGGATATTCAAGAAACGTGTTTCTGTATATTCAATTTGGTACTTTCTAGATATACATTTTATTGTTTCTGGACATGGTCAATTGTGTGTTTCTGGATATTCAATTTGGTAGTTCTGGATATTCATTTTGAAGGTTTCTGGATACTCATTTTGAATGTTTCTGGATATTCATTTGATGGTTTCTGGATATACATTTGAAGATTTCTGGATACTCATTTTATAGTTTCTGGACATGGTCAATTGTGTGTTTCTGAATATTCAATTTGGTAGTTCTGGATATTCATTTAATAGTTTCTGAATATTCATTTTGAAGGTTTCTGGATATAAAAAACCCGTTTCTCCATGCAGTATTGGAGAAACGCGTTTTTCGCCAGACCAACTCTTTCACTAATAATTTAGCAGTACAAAATATGACAGGTCACTAAATCACTAATTTTAATTTTTATTGAAACATAAAGATGAAAAGTGTAAAATTATCCCATATAGCTATAAGAATGGCAAAAAACTGAAAGCATTCAACATTAACACCACCCTTTGTTTACTCATTTTCAATCAAGCAGCACCATTTTTCTTCAATGGATCAGATTGTGTCAAAATGAAGGAAAATGTTATGCCAAAAGTTTTCTTGAATTGGTGTAGGGTGATGCTTAAAATAAGTGGAGAAAAGCATTTGTTGGGGACAAATATACACATATATATACATTGTTGTTAGCAATTAGCAACTGAAAACTTTAACAAAACTTTCGGTTAGAGCTCAGTAAGTGAATGGGTAAGTAAATGAGTTGAGCCTAAACAAAATATAGGTTCAACGAAATAAACGAATGAGAATATCTCTTCTCGTGATCCCTTCAGTTTCTAAAATCAGAAAACCTTGAACACTTTACTTCAAACTGATCAAATATGTAGGATTAGACATCTGTATATGCAATTGTTTCCATGTAATTTCATTTTTTTAAATAAAGAATCAAACATGGATATAAGCCGGAAAAAAAACAAAGAGATTTTTTAGAAAGATATAGAAATAGAAAACACAGAATTCCCACCCCCACACCATACCCCACAAAAATAAATAAATAAATAAATAAAACTGATGAAACTAACAAATATCAAGATTAACAATTGGAAATAACAGAGAGGTGTTTTACAAAAAAAAAAACATGTGTAGGTATGTATACGCATAAAAAGAGATGGTGGAGATGCACCTGAATGAGTTTCATTTTGGAAGATATCATTAATCTTCTTCTCCTACTCATACTCCTCCTCCGCAGGCGTATGTTGAAGAAGATTCCTAGATATACTCTTGAGTGGCAATCGAGGGTTCCTGTGTAAAGAATGAATCGAGGGTTATGTCAGCCGTAGAACCGACGCACATTATAAATTCAAATATTTAAAATATTTAACTTTAAAACGTACTGCATAGTACACAATTCATGTGAGTTGTAAGAAAAATAAAAGCACAACATGTAGAAAGGATAAAACAAAGAAAATTTTTTTTGAGCTGCAGTTCTAAAATATTTAACTTCAAAACGTACTGCATACTACATAGTTCTTTTTTAAAATGTTCATTGAGACGAAGGAAGAAACATTCAATTTTTTTTTTACATAGAAAGAAATTCTACTTCTTTAAAAAAAAAAAATTCCTTTCATTTCAAAAATGAATATTACTTTCGTCCCAAAATTAATACTACTTTCTATATAAAAAAATTAACATTGCTTCCTTCGTCTCAATGAATATTTTTATAAATAATTATTTTTTGGGATGAAGGAAGTAATGTTCAATTTTTTGGACAAAAAATGTAGTATTATTTTTTGGTTATACATTTTGAGTCGAAAGTAATATTCAATTTTGATATGAAGAAATAATATTTATATATTAGTACATTTTTTTAAGTAATTATTTTAGATGGAAAAAAATAATATTTCTTTTAGTTTTCTTTATTAAAACATAATTTTTATATTTTTATTTTGTAATTTAAAGCGAGGCAGGGAACGAATTAGTAATTTGGCTGTGTTCACACAGAAGAAAAGAAACTTAGAACTCGCTAATTCAATTAGTGAGTTAAAATTTATTTTTTAGTTTTTTTATTAAAACATAATTTTTATATTTTTATTTTGTAATTTGAAGCGAGACGGAGAATGAATTAGTAATTTGGTTGTGTTTACACAGAAGAAAAGAAATTTAGAACTCGCTAGCAAGTTCAAATTTATTTTGTAGTTTTCTTTATTAAGACAAAAATTTTATATTTTTATTTTGTAATTTAAAGCGAGACGGAGAATGAATTAGTAATGTGGTTGTGTTCACACGGAAGAAAAGAAACTTAGAACTCGCTAATTCAATTAGCGAGTTCAAATTTATTTTTTTAATTTTTTTTTAATATTAAAATTTAAACAAGCTAAATGGTTTAGCGAGTTTAAACGAAAAAAAAAAAATTTATAAACTTGCTATACCGTGTAGCGATTTTCAAAAAATGGGTCATTTTTGGTCAATAGTTTTGAAGGATTGTTATTTTGGGATATATTTTTTTTAAATGGAATATTTTGAGAAAAAAATCATTTTGGGAGGAGAGGTCATAACCGCTGGTAACTGCTGTAGTAAGGGGATTCGTAGATTCAATCGCAGCCGTTGTTTGTCTTTTGCAAAATTAAATCTGAGTCACTCTTTGTGTCGACGGATTAGCGACGGATTTTCCGTCTCTATTTAAATTGTCATTTTATTTTCGAACCATTTTAGTGACAGATATTTTCGTCGCTAAATCGACAATTTTTTTTAAAAAATATATATATATATTAAATCAGTCCCTTAACTTTTCTTATTCTCAAATCAGTCCCTTAAATTTTTTCATTCTCAAATCAGTCCCTTAACTTTTATTAATCTTAAATCAGTCCTTGATATTTCATAGTTACACTTTGCTCCCCTAAACTTCTTTTATACTCAAATCAGTCCTCACAAACTTCCACCACCAATAACCACCAGCAACCACCATCAACCATTCACCACCGTCTAACCGCCAGCAAGTTCAAAAAATTCAGATCTAGTATTGATTTAGATCTTGTGAGGGAGAGACATAAAAAATCAAAAAGAAAAACTCACCAAAGGTGACGAATTGAACAGCCATAAGATCACAAATGCTTATAAATCGAAACCCTTACAAGAAAATTGAAACTGATGAACATGTAGGAAAATTGAGAAGGGAAATTTGTAAAAGCAAACCGTAACCCATTTCCCATGTTGAGCCACAGCCATCGCCGCCTCGCCAAAAATCCTTTGCTTCAAATGCTATGTTCGGATTGATAAATGTCGCCGGAAAACAGAGAGGGAGAGGGAGGCGTATTGTGAGTGACGCAGGGCGAAGAAAATGGAGAGAGAGAGAGTGACGGAGGGCGAAGGTGACTGTGGCTGTGGTGGCACCGGAGGGCGACGACAGAGGCTGAAGGAGATTGTGAGGGGGGAGCTGGATGATGAGAGAAATGAGAGAGAGAGAGAGAGAAAAGGGTTTGGTAGGTTTGTGAATTTTTTAAAATGAAGAGAGAGAGTGAGAAAAATGAGGAGAGAAATAGGGAGAGGGAGTAATTGGTTTTTTTGAAGAATTATGGACCGTTGGATTGAATGTATTGAATGATTAGATTTGATTTAGCTCATGATCCACGTGAATTTTTGCGATCCAATCAAACAATGCCACATTACATACTTATTTTTGTTTCACACAAACTATATGCTAACTAAAATATTTATGCCTAATATCAAGAATAATAATATTTATTAATGAATTATTAATAATATAAATGATTAATTAATTAATATTAATATTAATTATACAAACATTAATAATATTAATAATAGTACTAAACCCTAATCATATACCTATACCCCAAACCTAAAAATATGATTTATTGATAATAAGTAATAATTGGCATTTTTCAACTTTCCTTAAATCAAATTCTAACAGTTTTTGAATAAAACAGTTAACTTTTTAAAAGTTTCTGTTAAGTTGTATATTGAATATTAAATTATTATTTTTAAATTATTTTTTTTTGTTAAAGAAGACTATTTTAGAATTTTGTTTACTACATACTTTTTTTTGTAAAAAGTTATATACAAAAAGTTATGAATTTTGAAAGAAATAAAACTTAACTTTTTTAAATAAAACGAAAGTATATAAAAGAAAAAGGGGACGGTACCCTTAAATTTCATTAATTAAAATAAAATTACAAAGAGGGGGACAATCAAAATCTTACCCTTTTAATTTTCTAACAGTTTTTGAATAAAAAAGTTAACGTTTTAACAGTTTTTTAAAAAAACAATGAACTTTTTAACAGTTTTTGTTAAGTTGTATATTGAATATTAACTTTTTTTTTCAATTTTTTTTTTGGATAGAGAAGACTATTTTAGACTTTTGTTTACTACATACATTTTTTGCAAAAAGTTATATAAAAATAGTTATGAATTTTGAAATAAATAAAACTTAACTTTTTTAAATGAAACGAAAGTATATAAAAGAAAAAAAGGGACGGCATCCATATACCTCATACACTAGACACCCATACTTTATATCCTAAATCATATACTCCGTATCATATACACATACCATATACCCTAAACCCTACTCCCTCTATCCCATAAAACATTACCCCTTTTACTATTTTGGGCGTCCCACTTTAAAGTCCCACTTTCCTAAAAAGGAAATTTTTTAATACTTCTTTATTCATGGGATCCACTTGTCATACTCACAACACTTTTCAAATTTACTATTCTCTCCACTCATTCTCTCTCCTCCCACTCACAACACCTACTTTAATAACATTATTCTTTATTTTCCGTTCTCAACAGTAAAAAAGTAACGTTTTGCGGGACGGAGGGAGTATATCATAAACCTTATACCTTATACCATAAACCCTAAACCCTAAGTCATATGCCTATACCTTATACCTTATACCCTATACCTTAAACCCTAAGTCATATATATATACCTTATTTCTTATACCCTAAACCCTAAATCATATGCCTATACCTATATCTTTTTTTATATAATTTCGTTTGTTTAGTTTTTTTCTATAACTTTAAAAAAAAATGTATGTAGTAATTAAACAAAAGTCTAAAATATTATTTCCTATTCAATAAAAAATTTATAAAAAATAAAAACTGAATAAAGGATAGTCCGTCCCTCTTTTATTTTATATACTTTCGTTTGTTTAGTTTTTTTCTATCTTTTTTTCTATACCTTTTTGTAAAAAATGTATGTAGTAAACAAAAGTTTAAAATATTATTTCCTATTCTATAAAAAATTATAAAAAATAAAAAATAAATAAAGGATAGTTCCGTCCCTCTTTTCTTTTATAGGTTTTAGGGTTTAGAGTGAGGTTTAGACTTTAGAGTGAGGTATATTTATTTTTTATTTGTTTAGACTTAATTTGTTAATTAGTACTCCCTCCGTCCCACTTCAATTGAGCCACTTTTTCTTTTGGGATGTCCCACTTCAAATTAGTCATTCCATAAATGGAAAGAAGTGAGCAGTGTTTCAGACATTTATACCATCATAATGTTTATATATTTACAAAAAAAACTATTCATTATACCCTTATAATTTTAACATATTTACAAAAAAAAAAAGACCAATTATTAACTTACTATTCCTCCCACTCATTCTCTCTCCTATTAAATATTTTTAACTTTTACATTCTCTCTCCTCTAATCTTCTACCCACTTTCAATTCTTTACTCATTTAAAAAAAAATCTTAAAAAGCGTGCAAAGATGCCATGACTCAATTGAAGTGGGACGGAGGGAGTAATTTTTTTTACAAAAAGGTATAGAAAAAAAGATAGAAAAAAACTAAACAAATGAAAGTATATAGAAGAAAAGTCAAAAGAGTGACGGACTATCCTATATATTTTTATTTATTTTTTTAATTTTTTATTGACTAGAAAATAATATTTTAGACTTTGCTAATTAGTTATTTTTTTAGAAAAAAGTTATATAAAAAAAGATAGGGTTTAGGGTATATGATATGGGTTTTAGGATTTAGGGTTTAGAGCGAGGTTTAGAGGTTTAGAGTGAGATATACTCCCTCCGTCCATTTAGTAGGTTCACAGTTACTGTTTACACGTTGATTAAGGAGGGATTATTACATTGAAAGTGTTGTGAGTGTGAAAGTAAAATAGGAGAGAGAATGAGTGGAGGGAATAGTAAATTATAATGGTGTTGTGAGTATTAAAATAATGTAGGAGAGAGAATGAGTGGAGGGAATAGTAAATTATATAGGATAGTCCGTCATTTACATTGTGAGTAAATTATAATAATATAAAGTTTCCATTTTAGGAAAGAAACAAAGTGTGAACCATGTAAATGGACGCCCAAAATAGAAAGTGTGAACCATGTAAATGGACGGAGGGAGTATTTATTTATTTATTTTTTAATTTTGTATTGACTAGGAAATACTATTTTAGACTTTGGTTAGTAGTGATATTTTTTTAGAAAAAGTTATATAAAAAAAAATAGGATTTAGGGTAAATGATATAGGGTTTAGAGTGAGGTTTAGACTTTAGAGTGAGGTATATTTATTTTTTATTTTCTTTTAATTTTTTATTGAGTAAAAAATAATATTTTAGACTTTGCTATTTAGTGTTTTTTTTAGAAAAATTTATATAAAAAAAGATAGAAAAAACTAAACAAATGAAAGTATATAGAAGATAAGTCAAAAGAGGGACGGACTGTCCTATATTTTTTTATTTTTTTTAAAAAAAAATTATTGACTAGAAAATAATATTTTAGACTTTGTTAATTAGTGATTTTTTAGAAAAAAGTTATATACTCCCTCCGTCCCGGCCGATTTAGGATTTTTTGGGCCGGCACGGGGATTAAGAAAAAGGTAAATGTTGTGAGTGTAATTTAAAAATAGGAGAGAGAATGAGTGGAGGGAATAGTAAATTATAATGGTGTTGTGAGTATTAAAATAATGTAGGAGAGAGAATGAGTGGAGAGAATAGTGATTTAAGGTTTCCATTTTGGGCCGTCCTAAATCGGGTGGGACGCCCAAAATGGAAATAAATCCTAAATCGGTCGGGACGGAGGGAGTATAAGAAAATATAGGGTTTAGGGTATATGATATGGGTTTTAGGGCTTAGGATTTAGAATTTAGAGTGAGGTTTAGAGGTTTAGAGTGAGATATATTTATTTTTTATTTTCTTTTAATTTTGTATTGACTAGGAAATACTATTTTAGACTTTGATTAGTAGTGATATTTTTTAGAAAAAGTTATATAAAAAAGATAGGGTTTAGGGTAAATGATATAGGGCTTAGGGTTTAGAGTGAGGTTTAGACTTTAGAGTGAGGTATATGCATTTTTTATTTTCTTTTAATTTTTATTGACTAGTAAATAATATTTTAGACTTTGTTAATTAGTGATTTTATTTAGAAAAAGTTATATAAAAAAGATAGAAAAAACTAAACAAATCAAAGTATACAGAAGAAAAGTCAAAAGAGGGACGGACTACCCTATATTTATTTTTTAATTTTTTTATTGACTAGAAAATAATATTTTAGACTTTTTTAATTAGTGATTTTTTTTTTGGAAAAAAGTTATATAAAAAATATAGGGTTTAGGATATATGATATGGGTTTTAGGGTAAATGATATAATTTTTTTATTTTTTTTTATTAAGATAATTATTTGAGATGTTGGTCAGTCGTGAAATTTTTAAACAAAGTTATATAAACAAAAGTTTTTTTAAAGAAATTATAATATACAATTCATAAACCCTAAAATTGAGAAAATAAAAATAAATCTATTTTAGCTACATATGTTGAATCTGTCTCTAAATTAGAGACAGATTTTGAACACGTCTCTAATTTAGAGACAAATACTAAATATATCTCTAAATTTTAGAGACAGATGTTGAATCTGTCACTAAATTAGAGACGGATTCAAAAATCTGTCTCTAAATTAGAGACGGATTAAAATTTGTCTCTAAATTAGAGACAGATTAAAATATGCCTCTAAATTAGAGATGTATTAAAATCTGTCTCTAATTTAGAGACAGATTCAACATCTGTCTCTAAAGTTTAGAGATAGATTTTGTATCTGTCTATAATTTAGGGACGAATTCTGAATTTGTTTCTAATTTAGAGACAGATACTAAATTCGTCTCTGAATTAGAGACAGATTCAGAATTTGTCTCTAAATTAGAGACAGATTCAGAATCCGTCTCTGAATTAGAGACAGATTCAGAATCCGTCTCTGAATTAGAGACAGATTCAGAATCTGTCTCTAATTTTTGGGTCCATCTCTAATCTGTCTCCAAATTAGCTAGAGACTCCGTCTGTCTCTAATTTTCCGTCTCTATTTTTGATTTTCCTTGTAGTGACTACAAGAAAACCCATTTATTGCAACAACAAATATCGTTGTAAAAAATATTTTTTGCAACAACATTTATCGTTGCAGGGTTGTTGAAAGAATGGGCGTAGCGTAAGTTTTTTGCAACGACTTTTGTTGTTGCAAAAAATATGTATTTTCGCAACGACATATGTTGTTGCGAAATTTCTGTCGTTGCAAAATATTATGTGTATAACAACAACATAAGTCGTTGCAAAAGATAGTATTTACAGCAACAACATAAGTCGTTGCAATAGATAGTATTTACAGAAACAATAGAAGTCGTTGCAAAAGATAGTAAGTTGCAAAAGATAATATTTACAGCAACAGAATAATTCGTTGCAAAAGATCAATATATAGCAACAGAAATGGATTTTGTATTTTTTTTATCATAGCCTGATATTAGATTTCAGTTTAACAAAAACAATTGTTTCAACAAAAGATTTGTAATTACAAATACTTTATATCAAAAAAACTTCATGCCGGACAAATCCATCACCGTATTATAGTATTTGGTACAAATTGTAGCTTTAACATTCAAACAAAATAGCATACAAAAGCATACAAAAGCATACAAAATCATATGCAATCTTCCTAGCTAGCAGCTTCAACACGCAAAAACTATCACCTCCATAAACTTCATGCTTCCATATCTACCTTCCTGTAAAAAAATTCAAATATATAGAATTAGGATCTTAGTTAAGGCAAATAATAATAGTTGAAGTTCAACAAAAAAAAAAATAATAATAGTTGAAGGCATGATAATTAAGACAATAAGCAAATAATATATGCAAGGATCTCAATTGAAATATAGCTACAATGGCCTACTAACAAGAAAACACCACATCAATTAATCTCAAAACCAAGAAAATGCCTTACATACTGCTATGAAGAAACCTCCTACACTAATAGCACACACCTTTACTTAAAAGTCTCAATAAAATCAGAGAATCGCGACGAATTATGGTTGACACTTAGCAGAGACCAAAAATAACAGGTGGTTGAGCAAAGTTGTCAATAACAGGTGGAACAGGTGGTTGAGCAAAGTATGTCATAATGAATCTTAAAGAATAAAAAAAAAATGTCTTCTGTCATTTTTTGTGGAACTAAAAATGACATTAAGCAACAGCTGCTATACCCCCCCCCTCACCCTCTTTTCAGCATGATGAAATAAGCTCAATATCACAAGACTTGTGTAAATATTCAACAGTTAGGACAGACAACGGGAGAAGGCAATATTGCTATTGGTTGATCTCTCATAAATGGCTGCTGGTGCAACATCTGCACATATATACATACAATCAAATAATACATCAATGTGTGTGTATGCATGTGTACACATATACATAACACAAAAGAGCAGATGAACAAAGATCTCTTACGTGTAAATAGCAAATTACTAATTAAGCTGCAAGCACAAGAACTGGTAACTGCATTAAGCAGCCTCAAATTAAGGACTCTAAAATTATGACAAAGAGAAGCCATGCAAGGTAGTAACACAAGCAAGGGAAATATCCCAAAATTATTCGGACTCTACACTATCAAAAGTACCTCCAATTTAAAATAATTTCACCAAACAAGACATCAAACAAAACATCAATACAATTGATACTCAACTACTTATATATTACTTGGATGTTAGACTCCTCGATTTGTTGCCAATTGTTGTAATAATTCCTTTTTAAAAGCCTCCATTGCAGCTTGTTGTTGGGCTTTATATTCTTCTAATTCTCTTTGTTGGCTTTGTTGGCTTTCTTCCAGCTCTTTAATTCTTTCTTCTTGTTCTTGCTTTTTCTCATGTTGTTTTTCAATAATCTTCTTTTGTTCCATTTGGTGTTTGCCTTTGGTATAAGATCTCAGAGCAGTTCCTTTGCCACGAATATATCCTGATTTTCGTTCAAAAACTTCAATCAATATCTCCTTTTGTGTCACTGTATCACCAACAGTTGCAACCACATTTTTTAGCTTGTCCTATAACAAAAAAAAATCACAACTCCATTAAAAATGTAATACTAACTACTTAACATATTAAAATGAAGATTGGATGATTGAAAACTTTAATACATACATAGATCTCTTTGGAACGTCCCTCATCAGCCCATTCAAGTATACGCCCTTATCATTCTTGTGTGTGTGCTCAGCAAGCCATATCACATCAGTTGTAGGCTTTACATTGTTGTTCTGTTCTGTCTATCACATAATATGAATAATTTTGGTGATTAACCATAGCTCAACAAGTCATATTTCATTAATTTACCATAACTGATTGATAAAACAAATCAATGGAAGAAAATATGCATTCAAGCCATCCAAACAAACAATAATGAGAAAACTTCCATTTAAGCTAATAAAACATAATACCAAGACATCTTCCACTTCAGGAAAAGATAAATTTCCAGTTGTATGCTTACTTCTCTTGTTGGATAAACGATTTTTGGAGTTTCTTTCACTCATGGCCTACATAATAGAGTAAATAAAACTCATTGTCCAAGTTAAATAACAACCAGAAATTTATCTTTTCCATAATGATTAATCCAAATGTTAGAAATTATTAAAAAAGGGAATTCTTGTTAAGTAACTGTAACCTTAAATTCTGATGATCCAAAACGCTTCACACAATATTCCCATTGATCTTTGGATATGTTGGGAGGAGGATTTTTCATTCGCTCTTCATCAGTTTTTCCACATTTTGAACTCTTGTAGTAGTAGTGCAACCTACATTTCCACAAGCTATATAGACATTGCATAGTGTCTACAACGAAAGTATACATCTTCAATTGTTGATCAGATTCAACAATTTCAAACTTTCCCTACAATTTATTTGAATTCATCATTAGTTCTTACCTTTAGTAAATAACAAGTTTTACAATTTTATTTAGATAAAATATGACATTACCTGAATCTCCTTCCACATACTATCACCTGCAACAGATAATGCATCCTTCCAATTTTTAACATTCAATTGAGCTTTTGTTCTCACTACTCGACCACACTCATTCACCAAATGTCGAGCATTATCTTCAATTGCTCGATCAATTTCATCAGGAATCTCAATAGCCAACTTTGATCCTTTGCCTTTAATTTTCATATCAACAACATGACTCTTATATTTTCCTCTCTCACCTCTTCCATTTTCCTTCTTCTTAGCTAATGCCACTTGACACATGAAAAATAAAATAAATTTATCCTTTATTCATCAAATCCAATGCGCAATACAAAAAGTATTATGTAAAATTTACCTTCAATGTTAGTTTCATTTGAGCTTAACTTTGTTTCATCTTCTGCATTTGTTTCTACTTGATGCACCTCTGTATTATAATTTTGGGCTGGGTCCTTATAGGGTGGATTTGCTACTTCACTCACTTGTAAGACCATGGGAATTTTGCCAACAATTTGACTAAGCTTATTTCTCTTAGGTGATTGACCTGCAACCATATGCATATATCATTTACAAGACAAAGATAAAGGATAATAACTAATTAAAGAGTTAGAACATGAATTTCTTATGTCATATATACATTCACCCTTGGTAGGAATACAACCTTCATATGCACATTGATTTTGGGCATCATCTTGTTGAGCAACTGGTGCACCATTTTCACTATATTCGACATTAATGTCATTCAATGTTCGGGACGACTCTAAGTCATTGTCTGGTATGTAAGTTGATCGTTGTCGATCCAAATCTGCATATTTACAAGTTATGAAAAATAATACCCGTAGATTTGATCTTATGAGAACTAAAAGCAAAGAAAACTTCACATTTATACATTTAGAAAATAAAAAAACATGAAAAATAATATTTCTTACTTCTTACAACAATTGCAGCAAAGGCCAAACATTGTTACGAGAAAATTGATTAAGTTCGTCTTGCATTACTTGAATCCAAATATTATCTTCTAAAGTTTCAATCACATTTTTAGGTTCTACAGATGAAATGAAACAAAAGTGTGTTACCTTTGAGTATGTGGTGGACATGCACACATACCTAACCATGTCATGGTAACTAATGGGATCTTTGCGTCTTGTTCGTATACCTTCATTCACCTCCCCAATCACTTGTGTTGTAGGATGATTCCTACTGATTCTGGATGGAGGATCCCTCCTTACATCCTGATGAACCTCAGTTTCAACTTCTTCTTGATCTTCATTCACTGGACTGGAATCAGATGCTATCTGAGGTATTATCTCATCAACGATAACACCCTGCTCAGTTTCTGTGTTACCATCAGTGTTAGCACTCATGGTAACATCAGTGGTATCACCTTCTGGACTGACATCTTCCAACCGCTCCAAGGGTGTCTCTTGAACACTTTCTCCTGCAATACCTGAGTGATCATCAAAAACAATGTTCATAGATTCTTGAATGGTTTTTAACCTTAGATTAAATACCCTATATGCATGACTATTTGAAGCATATCCAAGAAAAATGGCCTTATCACTCTTAGGGTCCAATTTTGCTAAGTAGGCCCGATCATTGAGAACTAGCACACACAACCAAAGACATGGAAGTAATAAACTTTTGGTTTCCTACCATTTAAAGTATCGTACGGAGTCATGGTTGTGTCGGGTCTTAGAAAAACTCTATTGGCTATGTGACAGGCCATATTTAAAGCCTCAGCCCAAAATCTTTTCAAAATTCTTTTTGAAAATAACATCACACGAGTCACTTCAAGTAAAGTCCTATTTTCCCTCTATTTTGACTCCTGAAGCTATAAGTGCTTCTCTTTCTTGTCTTTTCTTTTTGTTTTGTAAATCATATATACTTTCGGATGGTCTTCTGATACGTTTTCCTAGTATATTGAATAGAAATAAATTTTTTATTTAGTGATTATAAGAATATGTTTTTTTTTACCTTTTTCGGCCATCAGATTACCATCTGGAAGCAACTGTCGAATGCAATTCCTTGATTGCATGACCTTTTTAAGTCTTCCCGGAGCAATCATATGAACCCCTACATTATTGTCTCCTCTTCCGGACATCTTTAATCTGCACTAAACCACTTATTAGACAAAAAAACACTTGAAAATATATTTCATGTACATATATAAAATCAGCAAAAATAAAATGGAATAATCGACATAGATATCATATAACACTTAAAACTCATAACAATGAAAGAAAATGTACTTGAAAAAAACCCAACCAAAAAAATAAATGAAAGTTATCTAAAATACATTATCTAGACAATCCTATGTGTGATGATGCCCGATTTTTCTTTTTACTTGAAATTTTTTTTTTTATCAGAGTCGCCACGCCGTTTTTAGTTTAAGGGCCAAAACTTTGAAAAATACCCAAGAATTAGAGAAAATGAGTTCGGAGGTCACGTTACACTCCGGGAAGAACGCTTGCCGTTCACTCGAAATGCCCCGTATGACGAGTCTTCCTCACTTAAAACTTGTGTGTGTGTGTGTGTGTTTATTTAAAAAAAAAAGACTTTAAAAAAGGGCTTTTCTGGAAATAACTGAAATATTAAGGACTGAACTGAAAAATAGTTTGAAAATAGTGATTAAACTGAAAATAACAGAAAACTGAGGAACTGTTTGCAGGTGACAATGCCATCCGCGTGGACAAGACTGCAGTGCAATCTTATCCACGCGGATAGCCCTGCAGGTCAATATTTTTTACAGTTTCCAGTTTAGTTACTGTAGTTTTAAGAAAGTTAACTGGATTTACAGGACTTAACTGAAATTGTAACTGAAAGCAGAAAATAAAGGAATTGAATGGATTTTTTGGCATCCATGTTTTGTCCTCTCTTTCCCTAGACTTTATTTAGTGTTCATAATTGATAAATCCACTTAACCAAGCCATCCCGGGGGTATGTTAGGACTTGAAAACATTTCATTTGCTAGGAGAAAGGGGGATTTTGACATAAAATGTAAATTGACAAGAGAGTTAGGTAAAGATGTATCAACTTTAGAGGAAGATCACTAAGGTGGTCATAAGATGACCATCCTTGAGATCTATACTCAAGTGTATCTCCTACATCTTGTGTGACCTATTTTGTAAGTCTAGATGATTTTCATCCAAGGAAAGTGTTCCAAGGTGAGCATCTTAGACATGGGGAGGGGGATTTGCAAGGAAGTAAAAACTATGGACCCTTTAGAAGTGTTCACATATGGAGATTGACTCCAAAATGACCATCTTCTAGGTCAAGCAAGCAAGTACCAAGTAATGTAAAAGGGGAGTGGGGAATGACATGAAAGTAAAGGAAAATGTGGATCACCTTAGAAGATCATCCATGGAAATGGATTTCATGGAGATCCTCTTGGATCCTTGGGACAAGAGGGGAAGGGGTGTTCAAACAACAAATAAGAACAACCACTCTACATCATTTATGTATGAAAATGTATGTATGAATGAGTTTGAGTAAGGAAGAACAAGGGTTTTAACAATGTTACTTGGACTTGTGTGTAGGGTTTGAAGATTTCAAAGGCTTAGGAGTGGTTTGGGATGGATTTGAGGTTAGATTTGGTGTTGGATTTTGAATTGTGAAGGTGTGAAAGGCTATTTGGGAATGGATTTTGACAGCATAACAGTAGGTTTTCGTATTTTTTTGGGTTTTTTCTGTCTTGTTAAACTGAGGAGAAGTGCTGTATTTATAGGTTGTCTGGATGACAATCTTATCCGCGTGGACAAGATTGTAGGTGCAATCTTGTCCGCGCGGATGACCCCAGCAGCGTGCCTGATCCTGTGCAGAAAGCAGTTTTGGCATTTTGCTCTTGGTCAATATTCCCTTTTTATTGGAAATGACAAATTTCCAGCGAAGTATTTGTTCATTTTTTAATTCCTAAGAGGTCCTTCCTCCTTCGAATTGTCAAAATAATGTCCAAAATGCCCCTAAATGATCATAAATTATTAATTTAGGCTGACGGAACATTAACGACCCAGATTGAGGTACTTACACTATGTGTCAAAATCAAATTCCTCATCTCCAGTTGAATCCTCATTTACATCAATTTCACCATCATTAATAAAGTCATTGTCGATTGCCCTTTCTTCAATTAACTATTTGACCGTGTCAACAACTCTAGCTTCTCGCTCAACCACAAATGAGTCTGTAGCTAACACATCAACTGAAAAACTATCTTGCACGGGATCAATGTTCTGTTCCTCAACATCAACCTCTACTTGTTGATATTCATCCACATCCAAAACTTCCCCATCAGCAACATCACTTGGAATGTCATACAGATCCCTTGGTGGTGCCGTTATAACAAAATCCCAATCTTTATCTCGTGGATCTTCTATGTAAAATACTTGTTCTACTTGTGACTCTAAAACAAACACCTCATCTGTTTTCAAAGATCTCATCTTATTAACCCTGATCAAGCCATATTCATCAACCATATACCCTCTACCATGGTGTGCTACATCAAACCAACTGCATTTGAAGACAAATACATGTCTTCCTCTGGGGTATTGCATCTCAAGTATGTCTCCTAAAACACCATAGTATTTGTTAGCATCAGATTCATCACCTCATACCAAAACTCCATAGTTTTCGAGTTTTGACAAACTCGACAAGCTCATCGCAATTGTTTAGTATATACAAGTGGATTTGCTCACACTTCTTGAAATCAAGATGTATAGGCAAAATGTTAAGCACTCATCTGCAAGGTAACCCTCAGCAATGGAACCTTCAGGATGTGCTCTGTTACGAACATATGATTTTAAGGTTCGAAGATACCTATAAATAATGTATTTTTATGTTAAGAATATGTAAATGGCAAATCGAAATGTCGTATGAAAAAAAGGAAAATACCTCTCAACGGATACATCCATCGATATCGAACCGGCCCAGCAATTTTAGCCTCAGCAGCCAAATGTATAACTAGATGCACCATTACATAAAAAAAAACCGGCGAAAAAATCATCTCTAACTTGCATAAAGTATAGGGAATTTTCCTTTCAAGGGTCTCCAACTCCTTAATAGTTATGCTTTTGGAGCACAAGTTCCTAAAATAAGAACTTAATTCAACTGGAGGCTCATACACTTGCTTTGGCAAGAAACCACGAATTGCAATTGGAAGCAACTGCTCAATAAACACATGATGCTCATGGCTCTTCAAACATGAAATCTTTTTCCCATTGTCTTTGACACAACGGGAAATGTTCGATAAATATCCATCTGGTGATTTTATTTTAGCAAACATATCACATATGGCAGACTTGGCTTCTGAACTCATAGAGTAGCAGGCAACAGGCACACGTACTTTATCTCCATCCACTATAGGGTGCAACTCTCCTCTTATGTTTATCTTCATCAGATCTATTCGAGCTTTTACGGTATCTTTGTTCTTGCCTTTTATGCCATCAAGGTACCCAAAATATTATCAGAAACATTCTTTTCAATGTGCATAACATCTAAGATATGGCGAACTTTAATTTTCTCCAATACGGTAAGTCAAAGAAAATGCTTTTTTTTGTGCCACCCATATAATTTGTTTGAGCCATCATGTTTTCTTTTCTTACCAACGAGTTTTCCAAATGGCTCCGGACTAAATCGAGTAATATGTTCTAAAATATCATCCCCACTCAAAGGCACTGGTGCACGACCTCTTTCAATCGTGTTATCAAAAGCAGCAGCATCTTTTCTCCACTTATGGTTAGTTGGTACCCAACAACGATGATGTATATAACAACCCTTATGCATCAATGACGTACGTTTTGTTTCCTTATGGCAACATGGGTAGGCATAATGGCCTTTAGTGCACCATCCACACAAATCTCCATATGCAGGGAAGTCACTTATTGTCTACAAAACTGTTGCATGCATTCTGAAATTTTCCTTACAATAAGCATCATATGTTTCAATCCCATCCTCCCAAAGGTCTTTCAATTCAGCAATCAATGGTTGGAGGTAAACATCAATGTTCCTTCCAGGACTTGTAGGGCCAGGTATAAGCAAAGTTAACATGATAGAATGAGATTTCATGCATACCCAAGGAGGCAAATTATATGGAATAAGAACAACGGGCGATGTACTATGTTGTGAATTATTAAAAGGTTGAAAACCATCACAAGCAAGTCCAAGCCTGACATTACGTGCATCTGCAGCAAATTCCTTATACTCCTCGTCAAATGACTTCCAAGCAAACGAGTCAGTCGGATGCCTCATAATGTCGTCATCCACCTTATCTTTATACTCCTTGTGCCATTGCATATCTTTAGCCGTCATTCTTGACATAAACAACCTTTGTAACCTAGGCTTCACAGGAAAATATCGTAAAACCTTTTGAGGCGCTTTTACTCCCTTAGAGGAGCCTTTGTCAAGTGTCTTCCATCTGGACAAACCACAAGTGGGACAATCATTCAAATTTTCATATTCTTTCCAGTAAAGAATACAATCATTTTGGCAAGCATCAATCTTCAAATAATGAAGACCTAAGTCCTTAATGAGCTTTTTTTCCTCATAGTAAGAATTTGAAAGTGCAGCACCCCAAGCTTGACGTTGTAGTTTGAGTAAACTGTCAAAAGAGCTCACTCCAATTATTGAGAACTTTCAAATGTAGTAATTTCACAATGTAAGACAACTTAGACATTGTTGTGCCTTCTGTTGTTATCAGTGGCTCTTGATACTCTTGCAAAAGGCGATAAAACTTTTGTGCATCTCCATTCGGTTCTTCAGGCGTATGCTCATGATCATTCAATATTTACTCGTCTGATCCTAAATGCATACCAGCCATGCGACACGCATCTTGTAACATATTCAGTCCACCATCAACATCATCTTCTTCTTCAAACCCATTGTCACTTTCCTGAAGTCTGTCTAATGCTTCCCCATGGAACTCCCACAAAGTGTAGTTCTCATACATTCCCCACTTGAATAATTCCAATCTCACATCACTTTTTTTTTAAAAAAATGTTGCGACACTTATCACAAGGACACCTGATGGTGAAATTCTCTCTTTCTTATTCTCTAACATTTGAGAGGGCAAAATTTAGGAAGCCATCAACACCAGTTATATAATCAGAGGAGGAAAGATTTCTTACTTTAATCCACGCCTTATTCATAGCTATATATAATACTCTACCATCAATCACACAATAAATCTGGTATCAATAGTTAGAGTGAGAAAAATATGCTAAATATTATAGTTGCATAGATAGTATTTAACATAGTAGCAATTGTACTTTGAAACATTCAATCCTAAGACTCCGTTTGTTTCGACGTAAAACATTTTTCGAAAAACGTTTTCCAGAAAATGTTTTACTGTAAAATTTGTTTCCTTTAAAATGAAGATGTTTTCCGAAAAATGTTTTACTTAGGAATGGCGTAAAATGTTTTCGGCTGTTTGGTAAGGAAAATATTTTTCGAAAAATATTTTCATGTGTTTAATGAAAATATTTTTCGATATATATATACATATATATACATATATATATATATATATATATATATATATATATATATATATATATATATATATATATATATATATATATATATATATATATATATATATATATATATATATATATATATATATATTATTACTACTACTACTACTATTATTATTATTATTATTATTATGATTATTTTTTTATTATTATTATTATGATTATTATTATTATTATTTATTATTATTTATTATTATTATTATTATTATTACTATTATTATTATTATTATTATTATTATTATTATTATTATTATTATTATTATTATTATTATTAGAATGAGGAAGTAGAATGTTGTACCTTGTGAAATATGAGTTGTACATGAAGGGCAACATTTTCCAAAAAATATTTTACTTAGGACAAGGACAGTAAGTCGTTTTACTTAGGAAGGGCGTAAAATATTTTTTGAAAAATGTTTTCTCCATATTCCGAAAAATAATCAAACACCGAAAAATGAGTTATTTTACGGAAAATATTTTTCGAAAAACAACCAAACAACGGAAAATGGGGAAAACGTTTTGCGAAAAACAACCAAACAACGGAAAACGAGTTATTTTACGAAAAACATTTTTCGAAAAATATTTTGCGGTGAAACAAACGGGGCCTAAATATTAGAAACTTCCTAAGATTAGGTCCCTCTATTACTTTCATGCATTTTCAGTAAAAATAGGGTTAACAATGCATTTTCTTGAATTGTGATAACAACAACAAGGAATGATAAAAGTCAACAAACAATATTATAGTTTCGAATTTCTAACTTCCGGGATGGACGGACTTGTTTGATTTAAAGAGCCCAAATTAGCTATGCTATTGAGACAAATTAATCAGAAAATCGAATCTAATGACTAAGAGATTAAGAAGAATTTCAAAAACAGTTTTCAAAACAAAGTCCTAAATTTGTAGGGTTTTAAAAATTTGGGGATTTTTAGAGTTTTAAAAATTTGGGGATTTGAGATTAGAATAAGAGTGAGAGATGATGGAGGGAGAGATATAGTACCTGAATAATAGTGTAGGACGCCGGAATTTGGACGGAGAAGAAGGATCTAAGCGTGTTTCTGCAAATTAATAAGCTTGCTCTGATACTTATTCTTTTACTTTTTTTTTTTGAAAGAGAGTATTATAATTGAATCAACATGGCCAAGTCTGAGAATGGAGGGGGTGGACGAACTTGTTGCTGCCAAATCCCGAGAACGCCGGAGAATGGAAGCCGACGGTGGCCGAGGTGTGGAGAGATTCGACTGCGGGGACGGGGAGTAGAGTTCTGGTTAAATGAATTGAAAGAGATGTTTCGGGCGTATATAACTGAAAGTTGTTTTTTATTTTATTTTATTTTTTCCCTTTCTTTTGCAACAATTATGTTGTTGTCATAAATTTAGAATAGTTTTTGCAATGACGACACCCGTTGCAATATGTATTATCTATATTTCGCAATGAGTGATTTTGTTACTTAAAATTATCCAAATTATTCGTGGAGGCGCGTGCAAATAAGGAATGGATGGAAGTGAAATTTCCATTTATTGCAACAAACATTAGCAACGACTCTTTAAGGTAGTTGCTAAAGATATTTTTTGCAATGACAAAATATTGTCGTTGCAAATTTTTGTTGCAATAAATGGATTTTCTTGTAGTGAGAGGTAGGTAACTTTTAATAATATGTCTAGATTTCTAAGTAAACTTGTTATAATTATTTAGATTCACTTATATAATTAAATCTTACTATATACTCTCTCAGTGCCACGTGAGTGGAGAACAAAAAATTGGCACAATAATTAAGGTAAAGTAGAAGAGATAATTAATGAGAGAGGTGTCTGTGAATATGAAAAATAAAATAGGAGATAGAACGAGTGGAGGAATAGTAAGTTGATTGTGTTGGAACATTTCTATTCCGTTAAATTCAATGCGTACTCATGTCTTGAAGAAGTATTAAAAAGAAATGGAGGCAGAAGTGTAGTATACCTAATGAATCTATTTGTCTTGACATTTTGAAGAGAAGAAGAAGAAATAAAGGAGGGAGATGAAGTCTTCTAAATGATGAATGCCTTCTCTTTACTCAGATTTTATGGAGAGAGTACATGTAATAACAAGTATGTTTCTAGGCTGATGGAAAGCCTCAATATATAGAAAATAAATAGGCACTTCATTTAGGAACCACGCCCTTTCATATATGAAGCAGTGAGAAATTACCATTTTCCCCATCATAAATAGGTAATTTCCACTTCAGGAATTCTACACATTGATTATATTTCTTTACTTTATATAACATTATATTTATGATTTATACATGTACGTCTACATGTTTATGTATATTTATTAAGTATACACATTTTGCAATCCATTTTCTAACAATCTCCCACTTGGATTGCCCAAACATGTGTTTGTACTTAATAAACCCTTCTAAAATCATATGTATAATGTAAATGACAATCCTTGTGTATACTTTACAGGCCCAGCTATCATCAGGTGCAAGATATTCCTTTGCACCGGGCCCCAAATTTTGGAGGGCCCCCATTTTATCTAGGCCCGTTAGGTATATAGCTCCAAAAAAAAAAGTAACGCAATCACAGCCGACGGCGACGAAATTCAAGGGGAAAATCAATCGACGCAAATCACTCCATCCTACTTGGAAATTGCGGAGAACGGGTAATTGATTTAAGAGAGGCGATTCACATTTCCGAATTTATATCCATAGCAACGATAACAAAAGAAAATTATTCTATAAAATTCATCAGAAACAGGTGAAATTACCCGGATCGCGCGAATGGGGCGAGCAGTTTTTGATTTCACGAAAAAGAGAGTTGCCACGCCATTTTATATTATGAGCCAAACCTTTGAAAAATGCTGTTTGAAAGGATATCGTTTTGATTGGGAGCCAAAATTTAGGAAAAGGCTATTTGAAAAGGAGGTCGTTTTGAATGGAAGCAAAAACTTAGGAAAAGACTGTTTTGAAAAGGAGGTCGTTTTGATTGGGAGCTAAAACATAGGAAAAGGCTATATGAACAGAGATTGTTAGGTTCGGAGGTCAGGTTACGTTTCGGGAAGAGTATCTTGAGATCACCCGAAACGCCTCGCATGATGAGTCTTTCTACCTTTCTTGAAAAACGTGCGTGTGTGTGTTCGTGTTACTTTTGAAAATGAGTTTGGATGACAAACTTGAATCTTAGTTTGAACGAAAAACGTTGATTTTGAAAAGGAGTTTTGCGTGGCAAACGTTGATTTTGAGGGAGTTTGAAAAGGGATTTTGAATGACAAACTTTGGTTTTGAACCGGGCATTATGATATTACCCTTTTTTGATGAAAACGATGGCAAATAAGAAGCGATCGACAAGTCATTTTGTGAATCGGACATTTGAAAGTAAATACTATCAACAAACCAAATGGTTTGGACTTGTAAATGACAGTATTGAAATTGACGGTATTAACGGATCGAACGATCCGGGCGGTAAAAATGCAAATCGACGAACCTAACGGTTCGGACTATAAAAGTGCGAATCAATGAACCTAATGGTTCGGACTGTAAAGAGCGTAAAGTAAATGACAATATCAATGGATCAAACGATTCGGACGGTAAATGATAATCAACGAACCTAACGGTTCAGACGATGAAAATGGCGATCGACGAACCAAATGGTTCGGACGATAAATGACATAAAGTAAAGACGGGTCAAGAGAGAGAAAAACCTTAAATCACTTCTCTTGAGGGAGAAAAGGTGATAGAGGGAGAATCACTTCGAGACCCACAAACAGCGTTTTGTCTACATTTTGGAAACTTTGATCGGATCGAAGATAGCGTATGACGCGTAAAATGAGCCGAAGCGGAGTTTGAGAGTGAGAGTGTTACCAATGGCTAGGTGTTGACTCTTTTTCTCGAGATGACGTATATGGTATGGGAAACGGTGTTTGAAAGGTGTTTTGGATGTGTTTGGCTCGTGTTTGGCTTGGAAAACATGGTATTCATGCAAATTGAGGTGTTTTCGAGGCTCGGGGAGGTGTTTGGTTGCTGGAACCGAGGTGATATGCATGAGAGGTAAATTTTTTGACCTTCTTTACTGAAGGGAAGAGGCTGTATTTATAGGAGGTGAAATTGAAGAACAGACCATTCGACCAGATCCTCAATTTCAAAGACTTCTTGGGTATATAGAGATTGGCTGAGACTGATTTGTTAATCTTGAAGAACAGGCCAGACGGCCAGACCTTCAATTTGAGGGCATTTTGGTCTTTTCAGCCTTGAATCTGATTGATGTTGATAAGAGGGAGCTTGCATATTGGCCATGTATCCCTTCTTAGTCATTAAGCAAGTCCATTTGCTCCGTTAAGTCGGGTTTTGACTATTTTTTAAATAAATGTCTGAGAAAATGTCGAAACAGTCCCGGAAAGTCCCAAAAATTGTATATTTCTGGGAAAGTGGTATTTTCACGTGTGCGAACGTGTGTTGAATACACTTTGGATTTTGGATGCACGGGGTAGTCCTGAAAAGTCTCATTAATTTGAAAAGTGTGAGTTAGCGGATTCTCGTTAACTTGGAAAGTGTCAGTTAACGGATTGTAACGATCCGGGTACTTACAACGGGAAACGGAATACCTCATAATCCAGCTATCCTCATCGCCTAGCCAAACAAACCCGCCTGAGAAGAAGCTCTGTTCCAACTTCCAATCGCAATCGGCAACGGTAATCGACCGATCCCAGTCCTACTTGAAAAAGCTTTGGTTTTGCCGTTCCGGTCCGGCTGACTTGAAAGTTGAAATGTGTGATTGGTTCTTGTTCATGCCTCATGGCTGATTTGAGAAAGTAGAAGGTAAAGACTAAAGAGGTTTGATTTTATTCTTTTAGTTAGATTTAATTTTATTCTTTTGATTTTAGATGAAATAAAATGACTTCATACTTGATTTAGTTATTAATCTCATTGTTTTGTTGTTGTTATTGTTATTGTTTTTGCAGAGTCAAAATAGGTGTCATCAATCAAGAATATTTTTGTTGGCTTAAAATTGCACTTTCAAGGTTTTTTCAATCCATTACATTCTAATAATCTTTAATTATGCCTCCGAAATTAGAAATATGTTCCTGGTCATGAAAAGCGTAAGAAACAGAAATGAATTGAAAGATTGAATGAGTCTAAAAAAGGAGCACTTAATAGGTTTATCATAAAAGAATCACATGTTTCACTTGAAAATCAAAATGTTGATAATGTGTTAATTGATGCTAATGTGCGTATTGATGCTAGTGTTCCCGTAGAAAATGATAATGGTGATAATGTGCCTATTGAAAAGGATAATTTTGATGATGTGTCCATTAAAAATGATAAATTAGGTGATGTGCTTGTTGATAATGATAGACAATATAGATGATGGAGTTATAGATGACATTTTTGTTGAAAAATATAATGTGGAAGAAATAATTCCGCCCCAAACTTGTTATTTTCCTGATATATATGATCCAAGAACTTGGGATGGTCTTAATTCTAAAATGATTGATTTATTAGTGAAAAATGGTCCTAAGAGAGATTACTCTATTGTGAAAGGTCCGAAAGTTAATTTTTCTAGGAGATTTACTAATAAATTGTATACTAGAGTTTTATCAAATGGAGAGAAGTGTGACAGAGATTGGCTTGTTTACTCAAAAGAGCTTGATAGGATATTTTGTTTTTGCTGTAAAATTTTTAAAAAAGAAATTGGTAGAAGTCAATTAACAAATGAAGGTTTTTCGGATTGATGGCATGTTGGCATACGACTTAAAGAACATGAGACAACCATGGATCATGTACACAATATGGCTACTTGGTATGATTTGCGTCTAAGATTTCAAAAGAATCAAACTATTGATAAGGCGACACAAAGATTAATTGATAAAGGAAAAGATCATTGGAAGAAAGTGGTGCAAAGAATTTTGTCAATTGTTAAATTTGTTGCTAAGCATAATTTATCATTCCGTGGTTCTAAATAGATATTGTATGAAAAAAGTAATGTTAACTTTTTGGGTTTAGTTGAAATGTTGGTAGAATTTGACTCAATTGTCCAAGAACATGTTAGACGTATTACTAATAATGATATTAATATTCATTATCTAGGTCACAATATACAAAATGAGTTAATAATTTTGCTTGGTTCTGCAATTAAAACTGAAATCATTAGAAGAATTAAACAAGTAAAATATTTTCTCAGTAATACTTGATTAATTGTACTCCTGATGTTGGTCACAAAGAACAAATGTCTTTGATTTTAAGATATGTGAATGTCTCATCAAATCATGTTAGTATTGAGGAATCTTTTTTAGAATTTTTGAATGTGAATGATACAACTGGACAAGGACATTCTGATGTTTTACAAAATGAATTAAAAATACTTGATCTTGATATACTTGATGTCCGAGGGCAGGGTTATGATAATGGTTTGAACATGAAAGGAAAACATCAAGGAGTACAAAAAAAATTGCTTGAAAAAAATTCTAGAGCTTTTTATATTATTTGTGATTGTCATAGTCTAAACTTGACATTATGTGATATGGCTAATACGTGTAGTAAAGCTACAGATTTTTTTGGAGTTATACAACGCATATACACAATTTTTGCTTGTTCTACGAAGTGATGGCAAATTTTGAAAGAAAGTGTAAAATGATTACCTTTAAAATCATCGTCATCTACTCGGTGGGAAAGTCGTGTTGATAGTGTAAAAGCTATAAGATTTCAAATGTTAGAAATACGAGAAGCTTTGTTTCAAGTAGCGGATATTGATAATTATTCCAAAGTAAATAGTGAAGCTAAATCTTTAGCGACCAATGAGTTGGGTGATTTTGAGTTTTTGGTTGCAATAATTAGTTGGTATGAAATATTATGTGCTATTAATCTTGTGAGTAAAATTTTGCAATCAAAGGATATGCTTATTGATGGGTTATCTGATATTGATGGGAATGAATTATGTGTAGAATTGAAGTTGCTTAGGAAGGTTTTGCCCAGAGATATAATGGGAGCTATTGATATTTTGAAATTTTTGATAGGCATGGATTGTTTTCCCAATGTATTTATTGCTTACAGAATTTAGTTGACTATTCCTGTAAATGTTGCATCCGCAGAAAGAAGCTTTTCAAAATTGAAGTTGTTGAAGTCATATATGCATTCTACAATGTTACAAGTCAGGCTTAATGGATTAGCGATGATAGCTATTGAGAATGAGCTCTTTGAAAGCGTAAAATATGAAGACTTGATCGATGATTTTGCTTCAAATAGTGCTCGAAGAATCTCAATTTTTAAATAAAATTAATGTTGTGCGAAAAGTAATGATCAATGTAATAAATTATTTTTGAATTTTATTACTTAATTTTGTAAAACTTTAATCTTTATATAAAAGCACTTATATGTACACATTATATTTTTTGTATTAATTTTTAAACATTAGGGGCCCAATATTCACATTTTGCACAGGGCCCCAATAATTATTGAGATGGACCTGATACTTTATTGTCATTTCAAAAATCCCGTCCATTAGTTTTATAAGTATAAGGACCAAAGGGGCAGTCGTTGTAATTGATTCGCAACTAAATCCACATTAATCACACACACACACACACACACACACACACACACACACACACACACACACACACACACACACACACACACACATATATATATATATATATATATATATATATATATATATATATATATATATATATATATATATATATGTATATATATATTCAACTAAATGACATAGATTAAGTATAGATGTGTAGCACGGAAAATTGATTAATATATTGAAGCATGTATATATATTCCTCCAACTAGTCCTACTTAACCAAATGAGATCAATAATTAATAGACAAATTTAAATGAAAGTACAACACAAACTCTCACTATGTTAAATGTTATCAAAAGTTGTCACACTCATATGAGCAATATGCTCGTGAAACACTAAATGAGATAACGCTTTATTAAACGGATCCGCTAATATAGAATTTGTTCATATAAGTTGTATTTCTATTTGTTCATTACGTACTCGTTCCCTAACAAGAAACTTAATATCCATATGCTTGGATTCAGATGAATTTTCATTGTATTTGGAGTACAAGACTACTGTTTGATTGTAACAATATAACTTGAGCGATTTTTCAACTCCATTGACAATTCACAGTCCCTTAATGAATTTACGCAGCCATATACCTTGATTGGATGTAACTCCTCCAAGTGCAATGTATTGTTGATGGCGGTCGCTCAAAATCACAAGATTGTTTTCACGCCTATCAACTCTGTGCAAGTCCCCCCGAGTGTTGCACTGTTCTGGGACCCCCTTCAGCATGCCAAACTGGCTCATAACACAATTCGGCAAATGTCACTCTATCCTCTCAAAGCATATAAGAGGGACCCGCGCCATCCAAACGGCCTGTCCCTAAGTGCAGTAGGCCGGAGCATATCTATCTCTATAAGGCTGCCACACAACCTGATCATTTGTTAGCTTGGCCAGCTGATCATGATAGCCTAGCAAGTTATGGAAAGTATCCTACTTGAGATACAATGATGATCCAGTCCATCTGAAATTTCATAAAAAGAATAATTATAAGAAACAGTTAAAAAAAACTATAACGACGAGAAAATAAAGTATGATATATGTATACCTGCATTCCAGTGGCATGTGCTCGAAGTCCGGATCAATGTTTCGCCTTAGAATTTCAGGTTGTACACATAGTAACCGCTCCCAAGCCCAAATCTATATCAATAAAATCTATATCAAATACCATAAATAATGCCAATAATTTGAAATCAAACTTAAAACTAACAACATAATGCACATTAAAATAAGATAAACATACTTGTAGAATGTTGAGAAATCCACCGCACTGGCTCGTCAAAGGGTTAGTCGTACTATATAACTCTCGATATAAAAAAGCCAGCGACGCATTTCCCTAACTGTACATCCAGACCCTCGAAAGCTCCCGAAGCAGAGGGAGATAATACAACTCAACTTTGTTGTTCGTACGATCAGGCATCACCGTAGAACCCAAGGCAAGCATGATATATGCCCGTGTGTACATATTAACAAAGTCATTGGGGGAATCATCAGCGAGGTCATGAAAGTGTGGAAACTGACTCGTAATCCAACGTAGCTTTAGACTACTTCCATCCATATCTCCGGGAGATGGGATAGCCCCTAAAAGCTGGTGGCATACCACACGCCAGTTTAGAAGTGGTGGGATGTCAGCATCAGTAACACCATCCCCATCAATCGGCAACCCGGAAATCATGCCGATATCCTCTAAGGTAATCGTCATCTCACCAACTGGGAGGTGGAATGATTAGGTCTTCGGAGGCCATCTCTCGATCAAGGCCTCCAGCAACCCATAATCGTATTGAATCCTCCCTATGTAATGAACTCCACTAAAGCAACACTCGGCTAATCTCGACAAAATCCTCGGTGCTAGCCTATCCGGCAACGTGGCACCACGACAAAATGAGAGCGGACTAGCAACATGCTCTCCGGCCCAAATAAAACGAGCTCTGTGGTTCTCAAGTTCAGTCAATACAGAGTTATCGATAAACCAGGGATCAACGAAGGAATCCATTTGTTTCAACAAAAGAAACCCAATTTCAATATCAAATAAATATATATATAAACATATAGAATTTAAAACATAAATAAATAGCAAATACTTCTACTTCTTCAAAATTGAGTCACAAATTGAGTTCAAAACTCTAAAATTTCAAATATACCACAATGGAGACAAATATACCAACTATTGAGTTCAAATATACCAAAAATGAAGTTCACATATACCAACAATTGGGTTCAACAAGTATCAAAATCAAATTATATACCCAAATCAAATCAAATACTCTATTTCAACAATGAAAAATGATAAACTTTTATTTAAACTTACAATAATGGCAAAATTAGATGGTAAAAAGCAGATTTGATAATGGCAATGACAAGCTTTTTCTTCTTCTCCCTTCTCCCTTACACTTTTATGTTTTTTTTCTTTCTTTTCTTCGGACTGTAAGCTGTCGCTGCTGGGTTGTCTTGTTTTTTAGAATTCGCTATACCATGTAGCGAGTTTCATGACTGAGTGAAATCGCTACATGGTGTAGTGATTTATGTTACAACTAATTATCAATTAAACGCAAATGGGATTAATCCTAGTTAAACTAAACTCGCTATATGGTGTAGCGAGTTTCAACGGTAACATGTTAAACTTGCTACATCGTGTATCGAGTTTTAAAAAGTTGGACATTTTGAAAAATAATTTCAAATGTAAATTATTTTGGTATTTATATTTTTGAAGTGAAATTATTTGATAAAAAAATCCAATTAGGAGAGAGGGGAGGGGGAAATTCCATTTTCCTTGGGAAGGGCTGTACAAAAAATTCGAGGAACCGGACCGGACCAGTGAAACCGGACTGGACCAGTAAAAATCGGACCGAAAAAATAGTATTGGTCCGGTCCTGGTTCCAAATTTTTATGGAACCGATTATTTGGTCCGGTCCTGGTTTTGAAAAAAATATACGCGGTCTGGACTTAACCCAGACCGGACCGAATATATATATAAATATATACTCCCTCCGTCCCGTAATACTTGACACAGTTACTGTTCCGCACGGGAATTAAGGAAAAAGTAAAAAGGTTGATGTGTTGTGAGTGTAGATAGTTAAGTAGGAGAGAGAATGAGTGGATAGAATAGTAAATTATAATGGTGTTGTGAGTATTAAAACAATGTAGGAGAGAGAATGAGTGGAGGGAATAGTAAAGATTCTTTGCCATTTTAGGAAGTGTGACTTATCAGTGGGACGCCCAAAATAGAAATGTGTGTCAAGTATTGTGGGACGGAGGGAGTATATATATATATATATATATATATATATATAAAATTAACTTTGTTGGTCTTCATGAAGGACTCTTGTCATTTTCTCGGAGTTATTGCAACAAAAGACTTGGTATGCATGAAAAACCTTGTGAAAGAAATTAAGTTGCAATTTAAATCTTCGTCTACTTAGTCTGTAAAAATAAGTTTTAAAAGTTCACTTACACCCCCCTAACTTATTTCAATTTGTAACGTTTTCAACAATATTTTTAATTCCAAAATGAATATCATATCGTATATTTTGTTATTGTAAAAAAAATATATTATATTGTAATTAACTGTTGATTTTGTTATTGTAATATTGTTCAACAATTTAGTTTTTAAATATGCTTTTACTTGTAGATTTTGTTATTGTAAAAAATTATATTATATTGTAATTTGTAGAACCGGTGGAACCGGACCGGAATCGGACCATTGGAACCGGACCGATGGGACCGGTCCTATAATATAATGGTCCGGTCCTGGTCCTAAATTTTTACAGAACCGAAGTATTTGATTCGGTCCTAATTTTTTAAAATTTTGACAAAAATTGGACCAATCCGGACCGTGAACACCTGGGAGGGGTAGTAATGACAGGAACAGGAAGAGGTAGGGATACGGACAGGAGTTTTTTTGTGATGTTGTATTGGGTATTGAGTTTATGTACTCTACTGTATTTGTCCTCGTGATCGCCGAACGCCAGATCCCCTCCCCTCTCCTCTGTTTCCCTCTGTCACGTGGGTGGGTTCTTTTGACCATCCTTACCTCTCTCCATGACCACCACCTATCTACTATTTTCACCCAATATTTTGTAATTTTAAAAAAGATTTAAATCCATTTAATAATTTGTTTATCACCTGCACATACAAGATATCACTACCACTGTTAGTCCCACTGGTGTACGACCTCCCCCCCACACTAGTATATATACTACCCAAACCTCCCTCCCCTTCTTACACTTCACTTCTCCCTCGTGCCATACAACACCCCCTTCCTCTCTCTCTCTCTCTCTCTCACACACACACACACACATACAAACACACTCTTTCTCTCTCTGGGTCCCATCCATTTCTAACAGTAATATCTAAGAGCTAGCATTTGACAACAACGTGCTTCTCTGCAACTGCTGACTCTTATTTCGCCATTTTACTACCCCCTCTCTTATATATACCCCCACCCCCTTCCTTCTCCATCTCAGTCCATTAATTCATTCAAACAGTTCAAAATGAATAGGTGCAGTTACAACAGTCATTGCAATATGGTGGGTCCATGTTCTTGTGGTGGTCTTTTCCATACCCAAACCACCACAAACAACTCCAACTTCTCTATGCTCTTTTCTTCTTTTGATGGTTACCAAGGAGATTTCTGTCCTTTCACATCCCACCCTTCTCCTTCTTCCAATGTTGACTGTACCCTTTCTTTAGGTACACCTTCTACGAGGTTGAGTAACAATGACAGTGAAAAAAGATCATCGGATCACCGCCGTCCGGCCGCCGCCTCTTACATGTCTAACTTTTGTTGGGATATTTTACAGCCCAAAACATCCTCCAAAGCTAGCCGTGGTCCCAATGGCGGCGCCACCACTAACTCAGGCGGCGGTGACCCTCTTCTTGCTCGCCGGTGTGCTAACTGTGACACTACTTCTACTCCTCTTTGGAGGAATGGCCCTAGGGGTCCTAAGGTCAGTCAACTCTTCTTTAGTTCAGTCAAACTTTTTATTCGAATCTCTGTTAGATTGCTACCTTCAATATTATAAAAATGGGTCATTGTCAGTTTAATATAAACTATACTATAAACGTTAATATTTACACAAACATAATAAGACACGTGAAGTATCTCACTGCATTGGCTTGGTACAAGATCTTATGCACGATGTACAATACCAGACAAAGCTTTGATTTGTGCGAAAATATGATAAGTTCATTAGTTTATCGAAACTGTTTTTCGGAAAACTGATGGGTTTTGATTTGTAAATTACAGTCATTGTGCAATGCATGTGGAATTCGATTCAAGAAAGAAGAGAGGAGGGCTAGTGCGGCGGCGGCCACCAATAGCGGCGGTGGCGGTGGGGCTGGAATGATGGTGGACACCCAACACATGATCAACAGTTCTTGGGTTCAAAACACCCAGACGAAGATTCCGTCGTGCTATTCTCCTGCAGCGGCGATCGGAAACGAGTTCAGGTTCATTGATGACGTGGACGACCGAGATTCTCCGTTCCTCTCCTGGCGCCTCAACGTCACTGACAGACCTGGCCTTGTCCATGACTTCACCAGATAAACAAATTAACGCAACTTTTTATACAAGCAGATGGGACCCACGTATTGATGACTAGGATCACACGTGGGTGACGTGGCATGATGACTAGGATGATGATGTTGTTAGCTTATTTACAAGCTTTCAAAAATTACAAAAACAAGAAAATTCTTTTCTCTTAGGCGGATATATAAGCTTACTTTTCTGAACAACCTGACCCGACCCGACCCATCGTTGATGGAGTGAGAAGTGGGTTAATTAATTCCGTTAATGTTTTTTTTTTACTTTTTTATTTATTTAGGGAGTAACTTTTTCTTTATTTTCAGTCAATTATATAATATATACTAGCTTTTCTCTTTTGTCGGGTTTATGCTTTTCAAGTGTTTTCAACTTTGCCTTAAGTGGAAGCTATGATCAAGTCAGCTATATTGGGTTTCTTGAGGGCCATTCTTTCAATTAATTATATACTCCCTCCGTTTCTAAATGTTTGTCCCATTTGACTTTTCAAACATTTTAATTTAGTGATTTTGAAGCTTTAATTTTGATTATTTTTACGAACGCTTTGAAAATTATTGATAATATACACCGCCGTTATGTAATACTCCGTCCCTAAATGTTACAAGTTTTGAAAATTTAGTGATTTTGAAGCTTTAATTTTAAAAATGAGACTAACTTTTTGGGACAAAGGAAAAGGAGAAATGGAACATTTAGGGAGGGAGGGAGTATTAACTTTTCTTTTTGTTAAACTCGAAATCGAATTAAGGAATAAGTAGTTATTAGTACCTTTTCTAAACATCTTTATGTGTTAAACAAACTTAAGTAGTGCTTATGTTTCATCTTATACTTGCGCCGATTCACGTATTTTTTCATTGTGAAGTGAAAGCCATAGTTCTTAGAGCACAAAAATGGTCCGTGAATGGATATCTGGTGAGCGTATACTCATCAACCCGAATTCTATGTATCAAGTGCTAATCGCAAAATATTATCTGAAGACAATTTTTTGAATATCGCAGTGAGGTAGTGCCCAAGTTTTGCTTTTAGTGTCATTCGAACGTCTAAAAATTTAGATTGAAAATATCGTTAGTGTAAGTTAAGAGATATATTTTCTTCACGATAAGCCTTCGAAATGCCATTTATTTTATAATTATAAATACACTTAAATTTGTAGTTCGATAAAAAAAAAATGAATTGTCATTGCCATCTCTTCCTCCTATAACTTATTTCTAGCTTGTCATATTTTTTCCATGATTGTTTTGAACAAATTGTCAATTCAACCAAACACAATCGGTTGATTAGGGCTGGAAAATAGTATATTTAGTAAATTATGGGAGGCAAAAATTTATTCATGGGCTGCCCATTTTTATATTTTTAATGTTTTACACTATTGTTTACTTTCATTAGTACACCACATCGATATAGTATACTCCCTCCGTCCCATTACAAGTCACAAAGTTTGATTTTTTTTTTGAAGTTTGACCATACAATAACAAGAAATTAGAACATTTTGATGAAATTTTAAAAGTTGTTATTGATTTATTACTAACAACACTAACAATTAAAAGTTTTAAAATTTAATTATAATATATCAATTTCGTAGTTGTATATATATAGAGAGTTCGTGAATAGTGTTTTTGTGACTTGTAATGGGACGGAGGGTAGTACGTAGTATACGAATCACTCATTATTTTTTAAGTTTAACTTTGACCACATTTTTTATAAATAAAATGGTTATCTTTATGAAGTTTTTATTTTTTATGATAATATTATACATAGTGTATGAATTAAAATTTTTAAAATTTTATTAGGATAATTAATTTTTATAAAATTTTGGTTAAATTATACTTGAATTAGCCTAAGACGATTAAAATTAAAATGAGAATATTTTAACGGGACGAAGGAAGGAGTATAATCCCTCCGCCCATCCGACTTAAGATTCTCTTCCGGTGCACGGGTTAAGAAATATTATTATAAGAAAAGGAGAGAGAAGCAGTGGAGGAGGTATTGTGACTTGTGAGTATGAAAAGTAAAATAAGATAGAGAATGAGGGAGAGAAATAATAAGGTGATTGTTGTTATGAATATGATAAGTAGGTCTCATTAAATATAAAAATAATATTAACTTATTATTTTGGGACGTTATAAATTGAATGAACGTCCAAAATAGCAAATTGTTCAAAGTCGAGGGGACGGAGGAGGGATTAGTTTTTAATGGATATTGGATTTCCGTTGACACCAAACGGTGGATCAACAAATGAAACAACGATATGGGCTTGAAGCCCAATAAATGTTACATAGGCCCATTTATTTTATCGGTTTGGGGTTTAGGGACAGCACCACCAAAACCTTTCCGACGTTAAAATTTCCGCTGCCGGCCTTCGTAGCGCAGCGCCTCTTCTCCCGCCACCTTGTCACAGTCTCCCCTTCAGCCCTAATTAGCAGTTCTCATCTGATCTCCGCCACCACCTCCTCCGTCCGCACACGAAGGCGCCAATACACTGTGAAAACCTAACTAGAAACCATGGGTTCCGAGGGGTACGAAGAACCTATGAACTTGAAAGTGCGAGAGCTCTTAAAGGAGGTCCAACTCGACTACTCTCCGGAAACTACGAAAACCATTGACGACGTCGTTTCTTCTATCAAAGAAGCCATTGATAAAATCCCCGAAGACCTCCAGGTCAATATTTTCCCTCATAAACCCTAAACCCCAAACTATATTTGTCGTATGAGCTAATTTGGAATTTGAATTCGGTCTGCAATCTCGAGTTTTTTAAAATGCTTATGAATTTTTTGTAGGTTACGGCTGATGAGGCACCAAATTTTGTTAGAGATATTGGTGCGGATAAAGTTGATTTCAAGTTTAGTAAGCCGGATGCTATTGAAATTGGTGGTAGCTATTCATACCAATGTATAGCTAAACCTGATGTAAATATTGATTTATTTATCCGGTTGCCGAAGGTATTCCTTTTTCTTTTAATTTCTTGTGCCCTGTGTTACTTACTCGATGGACTTTGAAATTGGATATAAATAATATAGAAGAGTAAATAAAACTGTATTTAGTCCACATTGCAATTATTAAGCTTTTCTGATATTTGTATCTGCTGCGCGAAAAATGTTGTAACAGGAATGGGTTAGAAGTTGGACTTAAGGCATTAATTATTAGGTCCTCCTTCCCGAAATGGTCTTCCTACCTTTTGTGCCGTTAAAACCATTGGCAGAGGTAGTAAGGAGTAAGGACAAAGGGGGACAATTGTCCCCGTTAGATAATAAATAAATAAAATTAGTAGTGCAAATATTTTAAAATTTTTGGGGGTTTAGTGCAATGTAGCGAAGTTTGTCTGTAAAGAAAACAAATATACTAAAATTATATTTTGCCCCCCTTAAAATTTTAGTGAAGTTTGCCCCCCCCTTTACGAATATTCCTGGCTTCGCCGCTTGTTAAAACAAAGGTACTTTGAGCAATAATTTTAGGTTGATTTAATTATCCGAATGAACATCTAATAATTGTTATTGATAGTATTTATAATGGTGTATCGATAACATGTTTTAAACTTCCTTAAGAATATTTAAATCAACCTAATATTATTGCTCAAAATACCTTTGTGTTAACGACAAAAAAGTGGGAGGATCATTTGGGACAGAGGGAATACTATGATGGAGGGATGATATGAGATAATTAAGTTAGAAGTTTAGCTATGTTTATTTTGTTTGTTCAAGTTTTGCTGAATGGAGAACACTTGAAGTACTACTATCTCCGTTCTATGTAAATAGTTATTGCTTGGAAATTTGACTTATTAAATTTGTACTGCTCATTTGTACTTCTTATAGTTTGTACTAAAGCTACAGTTTTTTTTTCTCTATGATGAACAGCCTCTTGGCAATTGTCAGGGGAAGGCTCTAGCAAATGGTTCCCTCTCCCAACCCCCGCTTGGCGCACCGGGGTTTGCCCTTTATAAGCAATAACACCATCATATCTTGACCATATACCCCCTTAATGCTCATATAACCAAGTTCCACAATGAGTTAAGAAAAATGACTAGTGCATGATCTTGAAATAACAATGGAGTATGTTAGCTTAAACAGGCTTGTTTAAACACCGTCAGCTCCCTTTAAGCCCCTATTTAAACGGAAGCAGATTCCTATACGAGGACTAGGGAATCCATCCAACCTTCAAAATGTTAACCATGAAGCTTCAACACAATGAGCCCGAGATGAAATGATAATCATTGGATTCATATTGGTTTCTGCACAAAACACTGTTTCAAGACAAGGCCTATTAAGGTCTGCTGCCAAATTGTTAGATATATATCGAAACTATTCGTGGGAGTCATACTTTTTTGTACTGCCGCTGAGATTTTCTTCAACTTTTGGCCCCTCAATTTTGTGGGAAATACTGCATCAAATGAATGTGAACTGGGTGATGACCTTTGGTTGTACTGTGCATTGTGCTACATAATACTCCCTCCGTCCCAGAAAGTTTGTCTCATTTGACTTTTCACTTGAACTTTGACCACAAATATATGACGATTTAATTTTGTTCATGAAATTCTAAAAAAATCAATTGATTCACCGTTAATAATATTATCAACAACAACTCTTAGAATTTCATGAACATGATTAATTTCTCATAAATTTGTGGTCACAGAAAAGTCAAATAGGACAAAATTTCCGGGACATAAGGAGTACGAAAATATGGTCTCTCTCTCTCTCTCTCTCTCTCTCTCTCTCTCTCTCTCTCTCTCTCTCTCTCTCCCTCTCCGAAGGTAGGGTAACTGAAAACCTGCAGTATTGAGCTTTGGTACTGACTGGAACTACTTAACATTGTCAAGTTTGTACCTTACAATTTTGGATATGCTATCTTAGTATCATACTTCTTTTTTTGGCAGGAGTGCTTCCATGAGAAAGACTACTTGAATCACCGGTATCATGCCAAAAGATGCCTTTATCTCTGCATAATCAAGAAGCATTTGAAGTTCTCCTCATTGGTTAAGAAGGTTGAATGGTCCACATTTCAGAATGAAGCCAGAAAGCCTATTCTTGTTGTCTATCCAGGTCTATGATTTAGCTGTGTTACTTGGTGAATTATAGTCAGATGAGTGTGGTGTAAATGGTTTATTTTGGTTGAAATAAACTCTCTTTGAAATTGCAGCTTTGAAGCTTGTCGGAATTCCAGAGTTCTCTATACGACTAATTCCCTCGGCAAAGTCTCTTTTTAGCATTAAGATGTTGAGTATACAGAGAAACAATATTCGTGGGCTGAATCAAGGTAGATTTTACATAATAGTTTAGGTGTACTTGTTCTTTTGCCTTCAATGATATTTATTTTGCAATTTTCTTTTAATCATTGGAAGGTCAAGCTACGCCAATCTACAATAGCAGTATATTGGAGGACATGCTTTTCGAGCAGAATGCAGAATTTGTGAGAAAAACCATTATTGGATGGAAGTCGTTAGGGGAGGCTTTGCTTTTGCTGAAAGTATGTCACGATCCCTTGACAATTAAAAGATATTGTTATAGTGTCCACATGTAAGTGATGAAACTTTCCTTTTTCTGTGGTGACATAGGTTTGGGCCAGACAGAGAAGTTCTGTACACGCATACGATTGCTTAAGTGGTTACATTATCTCTATCATAATGGTATTCCTTGTGACAGAATCTAGTAAAAAACGCATCAACAACTCGCTTACAACAATGCAGATATTTCGCATCACACTAGACTTCATTGGTATTTCCTTTTGCAATATTTATTTACTCGTTCCAATAATAACGGGCACTTAATCTCTCCTCTCAACCTTATATGAACATGTTGAAGTGATATGATTGCGATGCAGAAAGTTTTCAACCCCTTATGAAATCCATATTCCATTATTTGGAATGATTAAGGTTTCCGGGACTTGGCTAAAAACTTTCTGATGTTGGCTAACAACTAACCTCTCTGTCCAGATTCTATTAATATGTGTTTTGTTACTAAAATGCAGCCACTTCAAAACTATGGGGTACCGGGATCATTTTTAAGCCCGAAGGAGAAACCAAAATCACTAAAGAGGTAGGATTTTCCACATATTTATGCACATGAGTCTTCATTTAGTGTTCTGTTTTTGCTGATCTTTTTCACTTTTCATCCTGAAACTAACCATGTCGTTTGGAAACTGAGTTCCGAAGGAAGAACAAACATATATTGAGGAAAAATGTTTTTCCATCAGATGTCTCCAAGATTTCAAACATGAGACATTGGATTTTTTTTTTAATTTTTTTTAAAAAGATTTATCAAAGCCTATATTATCAGAGCTCTTTCTGAAAACTTTTGGAAGATGAGAATTTTGAGAGCAATTTAAAATCTTTTATTCATCCATCTCATAACTGTCTCACTCCATAATAATTGCTTCCCTGGATGGCCTGGCCTTTTTGGATATCATTTTTGCTTTTTACAATTGAAGTAACATTCTTCACAAGTTAATGCAGAAGAGGAAGCAATTCTGTATACTCATAATCACATCACATGTTTCCAGATTTCTAAACATAGTTTTGAGGGTTTCGAAGTTCTTTGTCAATAACATCGGTCAACTTGAAACCTTTTTGTTTAGAGTTTTAAGAACAAGTACTGTTCACCCATCATTTCTGTCTCATTCTATAACAATTGCCTCCCATGATATTTTATCTTTTCTCCTTACATGCCAATAGAATATGACTTGCTCATGTTTTATATTGTGGCTAAAGTCTTCTAACTATTAAATCACAGGACAAGAAGAGATATGTAGATTTATTTCCAGCAGTTATATGTGACCCGTTTGCTCATTTTAACATGGCATTCCGCATGACTAAGAGTGGTTTGCTGGAGGTACTTTCTTGGGGGGCAGTAATCTGTCAGTTTTATTTGTTATTGCATACATTCGCCTGCTGATATCATGTGTATCGTGAAATTTCAGCTTCGAGAAGAGGCTGCTTTGGCAATCAGCTGCATGGACAAATGCCTCGATGGGGGATTTGTTGAGATTTTTATGACCAAGATGGACTTTCCCTCTAAGTTTGACTACTGCATGAGGTAATTTTATCTAGTCCCATCACTTCCTGTGCAAGGAGTTACTGACCAAGCGTGAATCATAGGATCGGGGTATTCACAGTCCCTAATGAGAGATTTGCATCTCGTGACGGGGTTGAAAAAGGCATGTGGGAGTAAATCTTCTTTTCCTGTCCAAAAAACTGAGATACTTATCAAGACCTTTGATTGCACTGGAAAAAACCTTGGATCCTTAGTTCCAAAAATAACACAGATCCTATGTATGATATTATGGTAGTCTTGGGACTAGTAAGAAGCCGTTACCCCTAACCCTAAGTATAAAAGGAGAGAGCAAGAGAGACCCGTAACCCAAACATATCGTTATGTTGTGGACGAGCCTATATGTACCTTGAATCATTTCGGGATCTTGTATACATCTACATGCGAAAAATGACTCAAATTTTGCTCTAAACTTTCTCTCTTGATCCACCTATACTATGTCCTCTAACAACAAGAAGAATTTTGTTAGAAAGGAGAGGAATTATCAAAAATAAATGGGTGGATGACAAGTAGTCCATTCTGAAGGAACTTAAGCAACAGATTTTAATGCTGTTAGTACCTTTTGGTTCATGAAATGTTGTTATCTATTAACTCTTCATGGTTTCTTCTTTTCCATTGCTTCATCCTCCATCATCTTATCACTGTCATACGTTTGTTCTTTTTCAGATTGAACTTGAAGGAAAATGCTGAAGTATATGGATCAGGGTTTTGTTTGGATAATGAATGTTGGAGACTGTACGAACTAAAGGTACATTCATTGTTGCAGAGAGGATTAGGAGGTAGAATCAAGTGCCTACGTGTTACCTGGAGGAATGCAGCTTCAATAGAGGATATCAATAATGTATGTTAATTTAAGGAGTGATGCTTACTGTTCGCTATGCTTGATGAGCTTGAGTTTTACATGTGTAGTCTTATTAACTTGTGATTTTAGGGCCTGTCAGGGCTTGACAGTGAACCATTGGTCGTTGGAATCTCTGTCAGCTTACCAGATGCTTTGAATCAGTATACAAAAGGTCCCATTCCGTCGAAAGAAGACGAGGTACATGTCTGTTTGCCTTACTAAGGAGTACACGTCCTCTAGATTTATACCAATTATATTCATGTGTTTTACGTAGGCTCTGGAGTTTCGGAAGTTTTGGGGAGATAAGGCCTTCGATTACCTTTTTCATAAAGGTTCCGTCGCTATGGTAGCTGTTGGTAAGGCAATTATTTATGCTTATGTTTTTGCCACCTTGTAAGTTAAATTGTGTTATGTGATTAACATACCATGTATAATTCCTTACTTAATAGACTGGGCTCTTCCCAATGAAAAGCCATTACAAAGGCATCTCATTATGAAACGGATCACTACCCATCTTCTTAGGTTGCATCTTTTCCTGCCGGAAGAAAAAATATTGCATGCTGTTGATCAACTTGATTTTGCTTTGGTTCCCGCCAATAAAGGTAGCACTGCTTAATTTCTAGTAGTTAATAGTGCTATTTCCTTCTTATTTCTTCGCATTTTTTTTCTCTTTATCAGTTCTAAATTTCCTTTTATTGCGGTGATACCTCAGATTCAAGTGCTTCTCATGGAGAGTTGCTTGAAGCCTTTGACAATTTAGCAAAGCGACTACGTAATATGAGTGACATTCCTCTGAAGATTTCAAGCGTTCAGCCACTAGACCCAGGTTTCTTTTCAGCTAATAACCCTTATTGTCCTTGGGATGCATTTCTTAGTTGTGGATTTATTTGCCACCTATTTTTCTAATCAAAATTGTTCCTTTTCACTTCTCTGGTTGTTTTGATTCACTCATATACTCTTATGAGATATTTACAATTTATAATGAGATTTTGATCTTTATCTTTCTGCAGACAGAATTGTATTACATTAGTACTAATATGAAAACAGCAGTACAAGGCTTTCGCCTACTATTGGTGACACATTCATGCATTCGTATGTAGTTTCTCATTATTCTGCTTGGTTTCTCATAAACCAGGGAAACTCTAATTTTTGAAACCTTTGCCCGACTCTTGGTGATTTCTTCAGCAAATGGAAATTGTGATTAATAAATGAATTGGAGAACGAAGGAAATCAATGGGTAAAAGATTTTTAAATGAAGAAATGTGGTGGTGGAATGAGGTAGTCTAATTAGTAGTCCGACTCAAAGGTGATTCTTATACATCTTGGCAAAAAAACCTAGAAAATTAGAAGATTTGGAGCAAAACAGGCTCATACAGAAGCATAGAAAGATAGCAGAGAAACTAAGTCTCAAACATTCAATTGACTTTCTAATAAATTGGATACAGAAGATGGGGAGAACAAGATATAATGACTTGCAAAACTAAGGGAGAGGAAAACTAGGATTTCGGCGAAATAAAATGTATTAAGATGAAAATTTACGGGTCCTAGTCAAGGATGAAGCTAAACTGTCTGGAGACTTATGAGTGTCTTGACTTGTTAGCAATGCAATAAGATTATGAGTCACAACGAATGATAATGTTTCTAGAGCGGTAATTTGGTGGGTGTTAGAGAAGAACAGGGCTAAAGTGATATGCACAGATGTGATCAAGCAAACAGGCACATATATATGTAGCAGTGACATTAGCTAGAAATGTGGCAACTGGCAGGAGACTTGTGATTTCCAGATTACACCAAGATTAGTCTATGTCTTTAAATTAACTTTACCTTACTGTTGGATGAGTTAACTGAACCTTTACAAGATGAGATGATGGTGCATGTTGTTCAAGGATGATATTCCACTGGTTGATAAGATGAGAAGTTGGATCCATGATAAGGTAGAAAAATGGAGCTAGACTTAAGAAGTCAAAGGCTTTAAAGTACATATGAATACCATGGAGTATATGATTGAAGCTTTAGGATTAGAGGTTAGAACTATGACAATTTATGGTAATGACTTTTTGGCAACTAAGAAAGAACTTGTGACAAGATGAGGACAGCTGAAATGTGATTGCTACGATGTATATGTGATAAAACTAGAAATAAATAAATCTGTGTGATATTAATCACCTGGATAGGAGGTAAAGCGTGGAAATCACTTTAGATGGTCCAGAGTCCAGACACCTACAACGCAGATCGGTTAGGGCACCCATTTGGAAGTGTGACCCTATCAACATCATTAGGATGAAATAGGGGAATAAAAAGACCAAACTTACACTGAAATGGTAATAAATATATATACTCCATCTGTCCTGGAATGTTGGTCTCACTTTAATTTTGGTGGCCAACTTGATTGAACTTTGACCAAAGATTTTGGAAAACCGCAATAATTCAATGAAATTCTTAACTTGTTATTGATACACCATCAAAATACTATCAATAAAAATTTTTAGACTTTTATCAAGTAATTATTGAGTCACCAAGTAGTTGTGTACTTGTGTACATTTCTACCATGTGTATGTTATGTATATATATATATATAGACATTTAATGCATATGTGCATATACAGCTTTCAGGGGTACATCTGTCTTCTCTCCGAGACCTCATCCCTTGGCTTATGAAAACAATGTGAAAAGGATCAAAGGGTCTGCTTCAACTTGTATACAGCCGCTAGAAGTTATGATTCAGGTATGCTAGCATAGCAATGTTACTTATAGTAAATGTCTAATTTGCATAACAATATTACTTGATTGCAACTCCCTTTTTGTTGCCCTATAGTTGGAAGGTTCAGGTAACTGGCCGATGAATGATCTTGCGATTGAGAAGACCAAAACTGCTTTCTTGCTAACAATTGGAGAAAGGTGGGCTAAGTTTTTAGGTTTTATAGCCTAAATGTGCAGGTCAATTTTAAGTACCCATTTTGTATGCGCTTTTGCATTGGGGTCACTCTACCGTCATTGAAGTCATAAACTGGTGAAATAAATCTGGTTGTTAACACAGGAGTGCTTGACGTGTGCAGTACTCATATATGTTAGCTTTTGGCTTTTTTCCATTCCTTTCATTTTTTTCCCTTTATATAAGAATATCCTCTAGTACAAATTATGATCTGAATGTATTGTTCAAACAGTCTGCAGAAGAGCTGGCGAATGAAATATGCAGCTACAGAGAACGCTGTGGACGTTTTCATGTCTGGATTTGCATTTCGTCTCAAAATTTTGCATGATAGAGGCGTAAGCTTGTTGAATGGACAATGTAAGAAAATGTTTCCTTTTCAACCTTAAGATACTTGCATGTTCCAGGAAAAACTTTGTGATGGTCCCTTCTATTGTAGTCGGAAGTGCTCAAGTGAAGCGGGTCTCTTCGGCTGATAAGAAACTTTTTCTGAGGAACCAGCACTCTAGCATGATTAATGGTCTGCGCGGACGTTATTCTGCTTACGGGCCTGTCGTTCGGTGAGCATCTAAATTTTAGACTTCCCCAATCCACCCCTTGGTGATACTAATGCATAATGTCCCTTTACTTTTTGTTCTTTGAATAGGTTAGCAAAACGTTGGGTTACTGCCCATCTCTTCTCAGCTTTGTTCGTGGAGGAGGCAATCGAGCTAGTGGTTGCATATCTATTTCTTAAGCCGTTGCCATTTTCTCCTCCTTGCTCGCAGATCACTGGATTCTTAAGGTTTAGTTTATCCTGTTTGAAATCATTTTGCTAGTTCTACTTTATATGGATCTGCCGAGCTGCATATCAAATGAAGTTACATCATGAGGGTTCTCACTTGTTGTTCTCTATAAGCCACATGATCTATATTGTTGAGCTGTTGGTTTTTGTATTCCTTACTCAGAGACTCGTTGAGTTCTTTTACAAGCTGCAATTTGAAGTTAGAGTCAGGTTCTTTTAGTTTGACGTGATTGTTTATGCAACACCTTTGTAGTTGTATTAGCTGATTGAGTTCTTTCAAAAAGTGCAATTTGCACTTCGATATTATGCATGTGGCTTATGTGGTTCCCTAAGGTTGTATAGACTCATTTGTTTTTTTTACAAGGCATTATTCGAACTTAGAAAGAGGGTGCGTGGTTCCTGTAATTTTGTTGATGATCCTATAGTTTCATCGGTTCCTTACAAGGGGTAACACTGTAACTTTGAACGAGATCATGTCTGGTTTGAGGTTATTCTAATTTGAGGGGGCAAACATGCAATGATTGCTGTACACTCAACTGAGCTCTGTACTATCTACCTTGTGTCTTGGGGGAATATCAGGCTGTTCTCATTCTTTAACAGTATCCCTCGGTGATTTGACACAAGCTATTCTTCCCCTTTATACGAGGGACAAATGATCAAGGACAATGTTTATCTAGTAGTGATGTCCTGGTTTGGTTCGAACAACATGTCCATGTTCTTGTTTATGAAATGAATTTTCTAGGCTACTTTTGGTTGTGTGCCCTGAAATTGATCCACAACACTGCTAGAAATTGCTCAACTTAGTTTTTGCTTTTGTTTCGTAATGTCATAAGTAATTGATGAATTGATTTTTTCTATTCGAATCTGAATATCTTGTATAATTATAGGGTAAGGAGTTGGATTTCTTGATTGTCTTGTGGTGAATCGGTTTGATCTGTTCTCTCTGAAATTTTCCTCTCTTTTACTAGATAGAAGTTATTCTTTATCATCATTGAAAAAAGGTGCTCCCTGTTCCTGTTATCGCTTTACTCATATTTTCCCATTTGAAGAGTCCCATATTGGCACCTTTCACAGGTTGAGGAATAGGTGCTACCTTGATAATGATCATGGTATCAGAATCTCCCAATAGAATCTCAACTTTTTTTTGAATGAATGAACAAGGATTAAATTAAGAGTACTATGAATGCGGAACCTTAGTTATACTAAAGTGACTGACTATATGTGACACCCCAAAAAAGAGAAATAGGACTCTCCTAGCAAGAAAAAGGGAGGGATATCGTGTCTTATAAAAACAAATACTATGGAGAATTAGATGTGGTTCATCTTTTGCCTGATAGTTTTTACTGCTTACATTATTCATTCCTTTAACACTGACTTGATTGGCAGGTTCTTGCGGTTACTGTCAGAGCATGACTGGACCTTTTCTCCTTTGATTGTTGACATTAATGGTGATTTGACTCCAGCTGATGAAAAGGAGATCAATGTAAGTAGAATCATTTTGTGCATTAAACCTCTTCTATATTTGTTCTGGAAGTATTCTAACACAACAGTGGTTTACCCTCTTTTGTTCTTTGAATTTGGCAGGAAAACTTTAGGTTAAGTAGAAAGGCATATGAAGAAGGGAAGGGAAGCGTAAAATCAACCATGTTCTTAGCGACAACTTATGATAAGAGCTCTGAAGCTTGGACCAGCTCATCTCCAAGCTTAGTGGTGAGTCTCTTTGATGGATGTGGTTTCATTTTCCAATTTACTATGAATGAAATTTCTATTGTAGTTTTTTTTTTTTCTTTTTTTTTTTTTGTGCGTGTGTATCCAGCTGCTAGTGACACTTGCCACTCATGCAAAGTTGCAAACTGTGCTAGCACGGCAATCTCTCACCCTCACTCTGCGTGACAACACCCCTTGATGGCAGCACCTATGGGCTGATTCTCTCTGCAACACTGATTATTTTCTTGATGATTCCTCTGCATGCACTACATAATTTGATTGATGATTGATTTCTTGAAAATGGACGAATTCCTTCTTTTAGCTTGTTCACTGGAAAGATGTGTTGATATTTCTTCTGAAATTTGCTTGCAATAGTGTGCTGCTTGATTGTGCAACTGAATATGTTTGACTTGGTACTAGTAGGTCTATGTAGTAGCAATTATTAATGTGCTCTCTCTCTCTCTCTCTCTCTTGTGTGTGTGTTGAAAGGAGATGAGAAGATTGGCGGCCTATGCAAGAAGCAGTTCAAACTTGTTGATCAGGCTTATTATGCAAGATCAGCTTGATTCTTATGGATGGGAGGTAAACTAGACTAATTTAACTTTTCTGATACCCCACCATTCCCCTATCATGTTCCTTCCCTATTGGTTCACACCCGTAGCATCTATTAATAGTTCTATTCTTATTTCCTCGCAGTGCATTTTCCGAACTCCATTGAACAACTATGATGCCGTTATTCTTCTCCACCGGGACAAGTTGTCTTACCCTGAGCGTCTTCTCTTTCCATCAGAACTAAATCATGGTATATTCCAATTACTATATTGTCCCTGGTGTAAGTATATTTTTGTGTGCATGCGTTATAATATAATTTTCGTAATACACTCAATCTGTACAGGTAAACTTGTGGTCCGGGGAAATGCAAGCAAGAAATTTCAGCCCTTCATGTCCCTTGGAGATGTAAAAGGTTTCAAAGAGGAAATAGAGGATAAACTATTGATAGACTTTGACCCATTACAGCGCTTTATTAAGGATTTGGAGGCAAGTAAACATTCCTTGACTTTTACTTCTTCTGTAACTCATATTTACTGATTCCTGCTTATAATTTTTGAATCTGGTTATATCATTACTGCAGAGTGATTACCCTAACTCATTTAAGGTCTGGTATGATTCTATTGGAGGGGATGCTATTGGCCTAACATGGAATAAAGACGGTTTGAAGGTAAGTCTGATTTTAGTTTAGTTGTTTTGCTGTCCAGATCTTGGTCGGCCAAAACACAGTCAATGCAACGTAATTCCCAAACACTACAATGTACTCGTCAGCGACAGTATATTATAGTACAATATACAAACTTAAAACACTTTCGAAGTTAAAAAACTAACAGTAGAACTGCCAGTGGGACAGTGCCAGGTCAGCTCCACATAGGCACTATCTTTGACTTAGTGATGTGGAGCTGACGTGTCACTAACATGTTGCTGACATGGCATTACCATGTTGGCCATTTCGATAGTTTTTTAGCACAATAAGTGTTCAAGTTAGTACATTGCATTATTAGTAAACATATGGAAAGTAAGTTGTACAGGGTACTATCATATTGTCCCTAAAATTGCATTATTTATAATTTTGGGTGTAGTACGTTGCATGATATCTTAATTATTCATATCTTTGGTGAAGGCTTATATGTTTTTTATCCACTTACAGAAGCGGGTCAGAGAGGACACTGACACTGGCAATGACAAGAAAGAAGATGTAGTCGATGTATTGAAAGGTGTAGGACAGGTCGGAAAAGGGTTTGTGAGGAGTATTTATTCGCTTAAGGTGCCAAAGCTCAGTAACTGAAAACAATAACCCTCAAAACAGATCAAAATTCTGCTATTGAGGATGAATGATGCATAATTGCAATGACCCATTCTGGGGATTTTCTTCTAGTGGACCCGGCCCTTCATTGGACTCCACGCATGGTGAGAGTTGACCACCAGGTTGACAAATAAAATGGCGTCGCGACTTTTCGGTATATGCTGCTCCAGCTTGATTTTTTTTGCAGTCACTTCTGAAGTTATTAACTGCATAAGCTTTTGCGTGTTTGTGTCATTGTATCATCAACATGTTTTGTAGATCACATAATCTCTCTTTAAGGGTGAAGATTTTGAATTTTTAATTATTGCTAGATCATAATTACATTGAATGGCTGTATTTTTTCTATTGTGGTCACTGATGTTTTTATTTTTGTTTCTTTTGGAATTATCATTACCAAACTACCAAATTTTTGCAAATAATTAACGGTTCTAGTTATACTTAACGATTTCAAAGTTAAGAAAGTACAAGAAAATACTCAGTAGTATGAAAAAACTAATTGAGTAAAGTATCTTTTTCGTTCCCAAACTTTTTAAAGTTTTTACCTTTATGTCATCGAACTATTTTTTTTTACGTATGAGTCCTTAAACTTGGTTACTTAGGTATTATGTGATCCTTCTGTTTGACCACCGTTGATATGACCGTTAATTGAGGTGAGGTGGCAACATGACATCAACATTTTGCATATGTGGCACTGACTAAGCATGTAAAATATTGGTATGAAAATTTCAGTTAAATAAAAGGATTGAAAGTAGGGGGTGGCAAGTTCTACTCGATCGTACCAACCAACTCGGATGCCAACCCGTACCAATTATAATTGATACAAAAAATCGGTATATCGAACTCTTGGTACGGTACTACCGTACCAATTGTGTCTAATTGGTTGGTACATGGTATGCAAAAACGAAGTCGGTTGTACCGACTTTTTTTATTAAAAATAATTATATATATAATAATCTATATATATATATATATATATAAAGAGAATAGTGTCTTTTGGTATGCTTAACATTTAAAAACAAGATTTTCCTTCCAAAATAGTGATAATTCTAAAAGCTATTGTTGAGAGTTTTTTAATGTTGTCCTAATAAATGTTTGGAAATAAAAGACTAAAGTATCTTGCAAAAGAATTGAGCTTATATTCAATTTAACAATATTATTTTTATCAATTATTTATTCTTATCGTCAATTTTTTTTTTTTAAACATCAACATGGAATTTTTCACAAAAAAAAAAAAAAAAAAAAAAACCATCAACATGGATACTTTTGGCATTATTTATTTAATTTTAAAAAATATACTTCTTTTGTCTCACTACAAACTACACACTTTTCTCATAGGACATTCCACTACAAACTACTCCCTCCATCTAATTCGATTTAGGATTTTCTCTTACGACACAAGAATTAAGAAATATTAATATAATAAGAGTAGAGAATGAGTGTATGAGGTATTGTGAATAAAAAGGGCAAATCCCGATGCGTCAAGCGCTCCCCGCCAAGCGGGGGTTGGGAGAGGGAGCGCCCAAAATGGAAATTGATCTTAAGTCGGGTTTGACAGAGGGAGTATATACTTTTTTAAATGGAAATATTTTATTATTTTTTATATTAATGGGACTTGAATATTATACTCAGAACAACAACTCATTTTCTCTCTCTAACCTCATTCATTTTTCATACTCACAACAATCAATCCACAAATAATTTTCCTTAATTTATGATCAAATAGTAAGTGTGTATTTTATAAAGGATGGAGGGAGTAAAATCTACCTGAACTTTTTTGTTGATCCCCCACATTATTATATAGATGAAATTTTATTATTTCATGTTTATTTTATTTTTTATTATTTTATTTACTATTTTACAGGTTTTATTGATCCCCCACAGTTTATAGATGAAAATATTAATAATACATAAAATACTTTGCTAACTTTTCGGTGTCATGCACTTTTCGACGAATGAGCCATTATTTCGTGTTGATTTAAGATTTATTTTTTTAGATAGTTTATTTCACTAAAAATTGGATAAATTGTTACATTAGTTTTAACTGTATTTGTTAATTTTGATTTTTGTTTATTTAATTATATCAAAATTATACAAATTATAAAAAGAACCAAAAGTCGATACAATTGTTGTCATAATAAGGCTACTAAATACGTTTGACTAAGTAGAATGATTTTGTTTCAATCATTACTACTCTGTTTCTTAATAAACTACAATGTAAGAAATTTTTGTTTTAAAATTGTCTTTTTTATAAAAAACTTTGTTATAAACGTTTTTACTAAATTTATTTCACATTTTTTTTATTATCGTAAATTAAATGTTTAAAAGTGAATAATAAGAATATTTATCTTCTTTTCCAAAGTTAATACTTCAAATTCAAATGAATTGTCCTTTTAAAATAAAAAATAAATGAATATCAAACTTTTGATTTAGGGATATTTTAAAAATATTTATTTTAGCAAAGATGCATAAATATTAAATACGCTTGCTATTCTAAATTTTCAATTTTACAATTGTATAATGAATAGTAAAATAACAAAGTAGTAAAATAAATCATTTAAGAAAAAATATTTTAAAATAACAATTTCTATTGGAATAATCACTAAAGTTTCTCATATAACGAAATATGTGTATAAAAAAAGCTTTCAAATTTATAATATTAATTGTGTTGGTTAAACTGTGTATTAGTTTTAACTTTTTATTATAAATTACAGAAAATTTTTGGAAAAACTTGTTTCTCCATAAGTTATAAAAAATCATGTTTTTAAATATATCAACTTGGTGTTTTAAAGCCTAAACTCACCGTTTTAAGGCCTAAACTTGCTATTTTATTGTCTAGCTTAAACTCACTGTTTTAACGCCTAAACTCACTATTTTATTTTCTAGGTATTTTAAGGCCTAAACTCAATGTTTTAAGGTCTAAACTCGATATTTTTAAGGATGAAAGTGAGCTTTTTATAACTTATGGAGAAACAGGTTTCCCTAAAACTTACTCTATAAATTATTTTCATTGTAAATCATTTTGGACTCATAATTAATATATTATAATTATATAACATCATTTAAACAAAATATGTTAATATAACAAAATTTTGCTTATACCATGCAACGCATGGGTGCAATACTAGTATCTATAGTATAAATTAGAGTTGTCCACCTAAGCCCATGAACAGTTTTATGAACAGTTTTGCCTGGCGAATTTTCCATTTTGCCCTCACTATTTTGTCCCTTTCCCATTTTGTCCTAAAAAAATATTTTTTTTTAAATAAATAAAAAAAAAAACAACAACAACAACGTGGCCTTGGACACGGACATGTACTATTAAGCATATAACATAAAAAAATAAATCTAAACCTAAAAAAAAAAAGTAAAAGGTATTTTCAAATTAAAGTGAACAGCGGCCTTTCTTCTTTCCCTCCTTCTCTGGCGCGGCGATTCAATTGGTGATTTCTCAGATCCCACCGTTCGACGCCGTCGCCTCCTCCCACCTCAGTGACTCAGTCCGCTGGCCAAGATCTTCCACCGCACGCCTCCTCCCCTTCGGTAAGTTCTCTACTCTCGCTTTAAAGTGGTTTCCTTTTCATTTTCCATCATTGGAAACCCTAGATTCGGAATGTTTGTTTTTAATGAAATATTTGTGATTTCTTCCTCGCTTTAAACTTTAAAGTGGTTGATTTGATTTTATTTGATTAATGTTCTAGTAATCAGCATTTTCCATTTTGAAAAAGGTCGAGAAGACTGCTGAATTGGCTGTTCTGGGAAGAAATCTGAAGTTTGTTTATAAAGAGTTTAATCAAACATAGGCAAATTCAAGTAATTTCGGGTTTATTAAGCTTGTGAGTTTGTTGTTGATAACTGGCATTGACCAAGTAAATATTTTATTTTGAGTTCCAATTTCAGGTGACATTGTGTTGGTAATATATCTATTCCTGTTTCCAGAAGTTTATTGGGTTTGAATCTTTATACTTTATTTGATTAAGGTACTGAGATTAGTGAGGATTAGGGGATGCTCAACTTAACTGATGGCATTCGTACTTCTTGTTCTATTACTTGTTAGCAGTGTGCCTTTCTTTTTTCTCACTTGAGAATGGGTTATTAATGTTTCTTTTGTTTTGAGCATACAAATCTAGATTCATGGTGAAGACTACTAGTTGCATACAATTTTGTACATACACGTACAGAGAACTTCTATTTGAATATTATTTGGAATAATTTAGTAACACCTCTTAGTTCAATGAAATGATTAAGGAATACTTTTATATGTCCATGAACCTTTATAGATGATCCATATGACTTTTTATTCTTAGAGTGTGATATGAATAGTGTTCTCTATCTTGATGATCATTTTTTAGTATAATGCTTGAGAAACTTGTAAGCCGAGGTAGTACTTTTTGTCGCTCTTTGGAATCACATAGCCTGTTGTGTGCAATATGCATATACATTTCAAATGTTGGACTAGCGTTTTGCAAGTTATTTCAACAGGTCTTTCATTTGGATTCGAAAGTATGTAGTGATTTGACTGATTTCTATGTTTACATATGCATTTTTTTTGTCTATGTTTACATATGGTATAATCGAATACCAACCGTACCAACCAAGTACCAACCGTACCAATATACTTGGTATACCGACTTTTGTGGTTGGTACTGGTACACAATTTTGTATACCAATTCATACTTGGTTGGTACATGGTATACGTAAAATATAGTTGGTATACCAACCGAACCACCCCTAGTTGAAAGTGTATGTCCCCCTCTTACCATCTTCCCCACCACTGTAGCCACCACCAGTACCGCCCCCACAACCATCACAACTACCACCACCACCACAATCAACGCAACAATGCCACCACAATCAACGCCAGAATGCCACCCACATTCACAATGCTACACTCTCATAACTCAAAAATATATATTATAACATAATTGTTCTCTAGAACCACAATAAAAAAAAAATCAAACAAAAATGCGGCTTCGTCCATTTGTAGATATGATAATCCAGGCCTGGGTTAAAAACCCAACAACTCTTATGTTTCTATGATGACAGGAGGAAGCTTCCGTTCCACCATTTCGACCCACCAACCACCGCCTTCATCATTTCCGTCGCCACCAAACAACTTAATAACCTTCCCATTTTGGATCTGAAAGAAAAAAATTGCGCACACCGTCTGTTTATTCAACGAATGTAGAAGAAAAAAGAAAGAGGAGGGGGCGAAAGCAGGGGATTTGTTTACAATCATTTGTTTTACCTGAGCTGGAAAATGGGCGAACTGAGAAGCAATGGAAGACAAAGAACCAGATCAATTTTGCTAATTTTAAGAGCTTGGTTTTTCATGGCTATGAAGTGTATGATGGCGGAGCTTCATCACAACACCATTTTTACCTACAATTTTCATGGTCGTTTAGGCGGTTTAGCACTCTCCACTTTCCAGATCTGCAAAAAAAAAAAAAAAAAAACAAAGAACCAATCGCCATTTTTGTATTTAACAAAGAAAGAAGGGGCCCACAACAAAGGGCAACAGTTAGGGGCGATGCAAGAGGGTGGGATCGATGGTCGGTGGGTGAGGCAGTTAAGGGTGAATAGAATAGGGACCAAAGAATTTGAATTGATTGGAAAAGTGGGTTGTTGGAACCGTGTGTGAAGGAGAGAGAGATTAGGTTTCTGTTAGGGTTATTAAATGTTGTTACATTTAGCCCCCTATAGTTTACAGAAATACCCACATAACCTTAGGTATATGTCAACTCAGTATCAGTCTTCCACATAAGCCAATTAATGACATTACTGTAACACATCACCCTAAGTTAACAACAACATTAACGATAGTTTAATAAATGAACCACATAATACCTAAATAGCCAAGTTTCAGGACTCATAAGTAAAAAATATAGTTAAGTGACGTAAAAGTAAAAATTTAAAAAGCTTGGGGACGAAAAAGGCACTTTTCTCAAACTATGTGATCTTTTTTAACAGTTCATTTAAGCTAAAATTTAATGACAGATTATTTACTCCTATATTTTTGTTATCCCTTTAAAAAAAAAAAAACCTAATATCAATTCTAGCAAGCATGTGGTATTGAACCCAATATCTCTCGATGAATATTCTTAAACCTGCTCAATATGCCGCTTGGACAAAAGTCCTTTGGCTTTGTTATCCCTCTTTAAACTTTTAATTTGGAAAGTTTACAATAAATTTTATAATGAATTATGAATTAAATTTGGTAAATAAAATGTTGATAGACAAAATTAATTTGAAAATATACATTTTTTTGGACAAAATTTTCTAAATAATGGACATCCCTTTAAAATTAGTCAATTTAGGGCCGGAGGGACTAGGTAGGGAGTAACACTATGTAACTCTCTCCTCACTTTCTTTCAAACAGCTTCCCCCTTCCCCCTTCTGCCCTTAGATCTTCCCCTCCTCCCTCCTTCCTTCATTCCCGCCCCCTTTCCACGATCATGGCGGCGTCGGAAAACCTTACCCGACCTTCAACCTGAATGTGGTTGCGACGATCCTGACTTCACATACTACTACAAGGTTTTCTTTAATCTCTATGCTTTTCCCCTGTTGTCTTACATTCATCTTTTCATTAAATAATTCAAAGTTCAATTCGGCCAAACCCTACTGTAATTTTTCAGCGTTCGAACTCTATTTTCTCATTTCCGATCTATTTTTATTTCTGTATTTGTCTTCATTTATTAGCTGCGTTCTGCGATGAATTTCATTCCACGATTTCCGTGAATTTGAGACACTATGATTTCATTGAGATTTAACAATATGGTAATGTAATTTGAAATTTTCACTAGTGTTTGGGAGTAATTTGTAATTTGGTGCCATGGGGGGGGGGGAGTTCAGAGATGTGCACATGCCCTTTTCAAATTTTCAGACTTTGTATGATGCAAGAGAAAAGGCAAGGTTTTGGGGTCTTCATGAGAGTCAGAGTAAGAACCCACATAGCTGGTGTTAGAAAACGGAGGCAACGATGCCATTGATTAGTATGGGATATGATGACGGGTTTTCAATTTTAGGGTCTTATTTGGGTTTAGGTTTCAGATCCATCCCACCAACTACTTCCTCAAAATCTTAACTTTTCTTCCTGACATTGATCAAAGGTTGAAGATGGGGGTATATTAGTCATTTTCTATCTCACAATAATGATACTTGAAGTTGGGCTCTTGAAGGGTCTGGTAACTACTCTTGTATATCCTTTTTCAAATTCCTGATCTGTAGTCCCAATCCTTCTCCTTTCCCCCTTATCTTTTTTATTTGGAAGTTAAAAACCCCTTTCAAGATAAGAGCTTTTATGTTGACTTTAGTGCTTAATAAACTTAACACTAATGACAAAAGATTCGTCGGCCCTTAAAGTGTATTTCGCCTGATTGGTGTGTGAATTGCAAGCTTTCTACCGAGTGTCATGATCATCTATTTCTTCATTGCACTGTTGCTCGCTATCTATGGAATCATCTCTTTGATGTGACTGGAGAAAATTGGGTGTGTCCTAGTTTATTCAACTCCTTTTTGCTTACTAAGTTTCGAGGCTTTTGACGAGACAAGGATGCAGTTCAATTGTGGGATTGTGGCGTTTTAGCTATCTTGTGGTGTTTATGGATAAAGAGGAATCACAAGACTTTCAGGAATCAACATCTTTCGAATCAGTTGTTATGGGATAGAGTGGTTTCTACAACTATTTTATGGGCGTTTGCTAATGGTGCTTTTAGAGGAATGTCAATTTCGGATTTGAAACGGGATTGGTCAGCTGCGATAGTTTACATTTTGATTGTTACAATTGCTTTTTATTTTTATTTTTTATGGGCAGCCTGTCCATCTCTTGTATATTCTCCTCTTCAATCCAACACATTTCTTTTCTTATCAAAAAAAAAAAAAACTATACACATTAAAAACCAACACACTCCTCAAAACCCTCAGTTCATCTTTTCCAACCATTACCACCACTCTCCTTATTTCTCTCTCCCTATTGTTGGAGCTCTACATATCCATTTACATTACCAGCAAATAAACATGCCCTACTTTAAAAAAGGACTGTGTGCTAACCAAAAAAGCCACTCTCATGTGGCCTTTCAAACTCTTTAAGTCAATATTGAAAGCAAAGATTTCGTTTTTTGTGAGGGGCTTCATTGGATGTTTAAGCTCACAAGCTGACCCCTCCCCCCTCTCCAGGAAAGGAAGACTAAGAACCCCCCCGCTCCAAAAAAATAATAAAAAAATAAAAAATAAATAATACTCCCTCCGTTCCAGTCCAATGGAGACCAAATTTTTGGGCACACAGATTAAGAAAAAGTAAGAGATAAAAAGTGGAAGAAAATGTTGTGGGTATGAAAAATTAAATAGGAGAGAGAATGAGGGGGATGAATAGTGATTTGATTGGTGTTGTGAGTGTAAATATAAAATAGGAGAGAGAATGAGTGGGAAAAATAGTAAAGATTCCCTTCCATTTTGGGTGGTCTCCATTGGGCTGGGACGGACCAAAAAGGAAATAAGTCTCCATTGGACTGGGACGGAGGGAGTATGTATGTATATATATATATATATATATATATATATATATATATATATATATATATATATATATATATATATATATATATATATATTTTTTTTTTTTTATTTATTTATTTATTTATTTTTTTTTTTTTGAAGTTTATATAGTTCGATCATACCCAACCGAACTTTTAACACAAATTTGGTCATACCCGGCCGAACGCTTAAAACAAATTCGGTACTGGTTCACCCAACTTTTGAAATTAGTTCGGTCGCCAGTGACAGAACCTTTGAAAATAAAAAAATTAAAGGTTTTGGCCGGGTATGACCAATTTTTCTTGAATAGATCGGCTAGCAGTGGCTGAACATGGTGATAAAGTTCGTTCCTTGCTAACCGAAAACCATAATTGCTAGATTTTTTTAAACTCAAATTTTGAGTCTGTTTGCAGTTTGTTGGCAAGGTACCCAGGAGAATGTGTATTTGCAGCTTGTTGGGTGTGAGATTTTTTTATTTTTTTTCTGTTTGTCTGTTTAAGGAGTTCGAGAGGGTAAATGGTTTAAAAGTGTAAAAAGGGCAAACCCCGGTGCGCCAAGCGCTCCCCGTCAAGCGGGGGTTAGGAGAGGGAACCATTTGCTAGAGCCTTCCCCTGACAATTGCCAAGAGGCTGTTCGCCAAGGTTCGAACTCGTGACCTTGCGGTCACCAAAGGAGCAACTTAACCGTTGCGCCAAGGCTCGCCCTCAAATGGTTTAAAAGGGTAAAGAGGGAAAATAAGGGCTTTGTATTAAATTGTTTGGGGTGGGTTTAGTAATACGGGTATACTCAACAATTTTATGGGTTTATATAACAACTCTCTTTCGGTTAATTCTGTTGATGGACTCGTGACACTAGACCAACCTCCGTTAAATAATTGACGTCTCCATCAACATGATGAGAAATTTTGGTAGTTGGGTGATGACATTCCAAAATAAGAATAAAAATCAGTGACCACATTTGAATAACAGGTATTGTTGAGTGAACAAAATATCAGGTTTAGCTTATTTATACTCTCTCTCTCTCTCTCTCTCTCTCTCTCTCATTTTTGAATAAGAAACTACCCTTTTTTGATAGAAAAAGGAATTTAATATAGATCTTTGTATTTTTCTTTTTGTTGCTGACGGGACGTCTTACCCTTCTGTTTTGTACACTTGAGTGTTATATAATAAATTCCATTTTCTATGATAAAAGAAAGAAAGGGTAAGTTCATGTGCTTTTTAATATCAGCAGCGTTTGCTTTGCAAATTGCAACTAACTAACCCCTACATTCTCACTATTAATCCAACAAAAAGTTGAAGCAAACTAGCCGTCTCCATCTTCCTTTTCTCTGTTCTTCAGTGCCGATACTATTTCCTAATCGAAGTTTGAAGAATCTAAAGCAGAGTATGGGGCTTCTCAGCATAATTCGGAAGATCAAGCGCAAAGAGAAAGAAATGCGCATTCTCATGGTGTACGTTTACAAACTCTACCAATACTATATATTTCTATTTTATGCATGATTAGGATGGCCAAATTTGTAAAGTTTTGTTTGAGTAGATTGTTATTTATGTATGGATGGATGCAGGGGTCTGGACAACTCCGGGAAGACCACGATTGTATTGAAAATCAATGGCGAAGACACTAGTGTTATCAGTCCAACTCTCGGCTTCAACATCAAGACCATGGCCTACGACAAGTAATCTCTCTCTCTCTCTCTTTGCATTTACTTCATTCACTGTTGTTCATGTTGTAGTTATCTGGAGTAATTTTTACTCCATCATTTACTATCTAAGAGGCGTTTTCTCTAACAATTGTTGTGCTAGGTGCTTAATTTGTTCCAAGTACATAACTGTATTATGCTCCCTTGATAGAGTCAACTGGTGGTCTATCATCCCTCCACCTCCCACACAAAAAGAAGTCCCCTTTTGACTTTCCATTGTCTGTTGGATCGATGTATGGATGCTAAAACTGAACTTGCTAAGCATGTGTAAATGGAAAATTTTTGCACTGGTATTTCTCTTTGATGCGTTGGAAACAAATCCTCTTGCATTAATGGACAATGCCAATGTAAAATATTTAAACTAGCAGCTACTTAACTAGTGCCATAATGGCACTCATCTGAATGGCCCATTAGTTTTAAGGAACATCCCTCTGACCCTAAATGAATGTCGAAAGAAATCGCGGAAATTAAGGAGGTTGACTTTTATTCACTTTTAGTAACACTCATATATAGATACCCTTAATGATCCCACTATGTTATTACAATGCAAAGAACGAAATGCTAGTTTATAAGGTTTGGTAACTTCACTTGTATACTCAATTGTTTTGTAATGCAAATATCATTGTAAAAATACTTTGGTGTTACCTCTTTTTGCCTTGATCTTATTAGCTTCCCTATCTTTTCTAATTTGACTTTGATGATTATTTGAATATTTAAAGTAATATGTGCTGCATTGGCAGGTATACACTTAATATATGGGATGTCGGTGGCCAAAAAACAATAAGATCTTATTGGAGGAACTACTTTGAGCAAACTGATGGTTTGGTGTGGGTTGTTGATAGCTCGGATCTTCGGAGGTTGGATGATTGTAAATTTGAGCTGGATAATCTCTTGAAGGAAGAGGTATGTTCACTTTGCATCTTTTGTTGTCAATTGTCAACTGATATATCTGCTCTTTCAGAAAGCTTGGCTGGAAATTCGGGATTTGGATTAACGTTGTTGCACAAGTTTGACATTTGTTTCTTTTTTCCATCAATGTAGACAATCCAATTAAGTTCCTCAATACACTATGCAATTCAATTTTAAGACTTGCAAACAATTTATTGTAGAATGCTGCTATATCAATAAAAGCATATTCTGGTCTCTGGAGTAATGGTAAATTTGAAGTGGATATTACATATTAGAATAATTGCATATTTTGGAACATCCATTCTTTTCTTTGTGGATTGCAGTCTCATTTACCTGGCCTCTTACAATTGTTATCACATGCACTTCACTTTTTAACTACTGGATATTGACAGTACTGTTTAAAGCGTTAATGTAACGCTTATGTGGTAGTTTGACACCTGATTGAGTGCATTTATTAGTTATTGTAAACTAAGGCCTATTATTTGGCGTTTGCTTCCTCTCTCATTAGACCCATTTTCTCTAACCACCCATCTCTTAAATTTTCTAGCAATCATTACAAAACCACTAATAAAACCATAAAAATAGAAGAAATCGCATGTCTAAACAGGGTATAACAATCTTTTGCATTAGCCCGTATTTCTTGCTTTTATACATGGTACATTTTATCAGTCTTGTGTCTTGATAAGGATGAATACCTAATTTTCATTGCAATGTTAATGAAGATTAAAAGATTATCTTTCTTAGTTTGATTGCATATTCACGTGGATCAGGGACTTGCCAAACAGTAGTTGTTGGAACTTTGACTTCTTGATTTTATTCACTTCCTCCTTTGTTTGGCTTGTTCTCATAAACATGACTAAATTTCAACTACATATCTGTCAATAGCTGTGCATACTGTTTTTGATGTGTTTTATGGAAGATAACAAAGCTTACTTCATTGATTCTCTGACAGAGGCTATCAGGAGCGTCATTATTTATTTTTGCAAATAAGCAGGATATAAAGGGTGCCCTTTCACCTGATGGGATAGCCAAAGTAAGTGTGTAGCCTAATGCCATATCAGAGCGCGTGAGCATATATAAATCTGAAAGCTTGTTGCAATAATTTTTCTTGAGCAATAGAGTGCAACCGCCTAAAATGGCTCTTTTATGTCTCTATTATACATGGTTAACTTTTGTATACAAGTAGTTCTTATCTTATTGCTACTACCGAATGGAGTTGGCCACTTAATGAGCAAAAAGTTGAGATGATCTTGTCTATTATAATTGCTCATCTTACTTTGACTTTTATGGTCAATTCGATTGAACTTTCACTTTTTTTTTATTAAATGATAATCTAATTATCCTCATGAAATCTTAAAAAACATCTTTTTGATGCACCATTAAGAATACTACTAATGACAGTTTTTAGGATTTCATGAGGATAATTGTTTTATCATATTTTTTGGTCAATGTTCAATCAAGTTGAGCATAAAAGTCGAAATATGACATTTTTATGAGACGGAGGGAGTATTAGATAGTAAAAACATTGCTTTTATTAATTTGTATTGTACAAATGCAGGTGCTTAACTTGGAAGGGATGGATAAAACTAGACATTGTAGAATAGTGGGTTGCAGTGCATTCACCGGAGAGGGGCTGCTGGAAGGATTCGGTTGGATGGTTCAAGATATTGCTTCCCGGATTTATGTGCTCGATTAACTCACTCTAATCTTCAACGAAGATTTGTACTCTTTTAACTATTGCCTCGGCTTTGAATCACATTCGGGTAACTTTAGAAAGTACAATTTGCAATGAGGGATCCAACTAAGTTGCTCCTTTATGAATGTATGTTGTTGTTTCCCTTTGGAATTTAATTAAGATGTGTACTTGAATGTGTCTTTTTATGCAAAATCTTGTTCTGGTGGAATTGATGCCCACACAATTTTGATTGATTAGTTAGTGAAGAAAGCTTGGTCATACTTGATTGATGAAATGTGATACTCTAGTCCCGGAAAGATAGTTCCGCTTTTACTTTGGTAGTCTTGATTGAACTCCGACTAATACTTTATGAAAATTTAATTATTTTAATTATATTTTAAAAATTATTATTGCTAGTATAATTAATGGTAAAAGGTGATACTAGATCAATCACACAATTTTTCTTTTAGCAATTTGTCTTTTAATTCGTCTATCGACTTGAATTATGAAGTAAATTTGTCTAAAATTATTTAGTATACTTGTAGGTATGTTTGAAACTTTAAATTTAAACGATATAAAACTGTAAAACACAGTTTTGGGAATAAACGATATAAAACTGTAAAACACAGTTTTGGGAATACTAGATAATTTTACTTGAATTATGAAGTAAATTTGTCTAAAATTATTTAGTATACTTGTAGGTATGTTTGAAACTTTAAATTTAAACTATATAAAACTGTAAAACACAGTTTTGGGAATAAACGATATAAAACTGTAAAACACAGTTTTGGGAATACTAGATAATTTTACGGATATGAAAAATAAGACTTAGGCTCCGTTTGTTTAGCTGAAAATATTTTTCGAAAAATAATTTCCTGCAAAATGTTTACTTAAAAAAAATTCGTAAATCATTTTACTTAGAAAAAAAAATGGGAAAAATATTTTCCGCCGTCTCTCCTTTTCTAAAAATGGATTGATTAGGAACCTGGTTCTAAAAGGCAGTTGGTTAATTGAAAGGTTACTTAAAGGGAAACACAATCAAGTAGTTAAAAAGCGCGGGATGAAGATTGAGCATAATTAAATCAGTCAATACAAGATTCTTAACCGGCGTCTCTCCGTTAAGCCGACATGCGGCTGGGCCACCGTGCAACGCCATCACCACTCTTCAAAACCCTCAAAAGTAGCAGTAATTCAACAACAGATTTCCAAGAGAAAATCTAAAAATGGTGCACAGCGCGTACGATTCGTTCGAGCTTCTCAGCAATTGCCCAACCAAGATCGACGCAATCGAATCCTACGGCTCCAAACTTCTCGTCGGCTGTTCTGATTACTGCCTCCGTATCTACGCCCCCGAATCTTCCTCCGGTGCTGATCGATCTCCGCCTTCCGATCGACTTACTCAAACCCTAGAACTTAAAAAGGATCCCTACGTGCTTGAGAAGACGGTCAATCGATTTGCCAAGAGGCCTTTGGTGGCGATGGAGGTGCTTGGGTCCAGAGAGCTTTTGCTTTCTCTCTCTGAATCGATTGCGTTCAATCGGCTTCCCAATCTAGATTTGTTTGCGGTGATTACCAAAGCTAAAGGTGCTAATGCTTATTCGTGGGATGATCGTAGGGGGTTCCTGTGCTTTGCCAGGCAAAAGAGAGTTTGCATTATCAGACACGATGGTAAATATCCTTGCATTTCTGCTCAACTAATTTTGTATACTTAAGTTGTTGTTATTGTTTTTTTTTTTTTTTTTTTTTTTTTTTTGAGATTTTGAATTTGATTAAAGAAAAGTAATTGTACATTACAATTAACTACTTGAAGCTAACATGTTGAACTTGTGTATAATCAGATTCGAAGAAGAACGAAACAGAAAAGAAAAAAAAGTTTACCAGATAGTGAGCCAAAACCCCATACTTAATATTCCTTTAGGGTATGGTTCAACTATTCTAGGAAATGAGAAGTGAAATGAATAATTATGTTACCTGTATCAGTTGCTTGTTCCGTAGGCACCACTTGAATGGCCTAATTTGCAAGTCAATTACTTGAAAGTAACATAATTACTCATGTTAGGCACTCCAGTAGCATTTTTTTGTTGCATCTAGCATTCTAGCTTATTTATTTCATGCACTTGGGGTATAGTTGAAATGTTAATTGCAAGCTTAATTGTCTTGAGCCCCTTTGAATGGAATATTGAAAACGGGAATGATTCTCTAGTGTAATGAATAGAGGCAGTAATTTATATGAAGGCATGTCTTGACAAAACTGTTTTTGATCTAATTATGCTCTTTGATGCTCGGACTCTTTGGTTTACCCCGCCGTACGTGTCGGACACTCCTATTTTAGTCTTGTTGATAAGGGTTCGGTGGGGTAAACCAATGAGTCCGAGCATCATATTATTTATACTTATACGTAGCACTCTAGAAGCCTCTATGCTTTTGGTCAATGTTCCTTAAAAAGATATGCTAATAGAATTGTAGTTTCTATCTTCCCCGGATAGTCAAACTGTTTAGTCCGAGACCGTTTTGTATTTCTTTTTTGTCTACTTAATTGTTCTTGTAACCCCTTTTTTATTTTTATTTTTGATTGAAAATAGCAAAGCATCAACTTACTTATTGCTTGCGTGAATCTTTGTGGTCTCTTCAGTTTCCTGCCACATTCATACTCCCTCCGTCCCAAAATGAATGTCCAAAAAGAATTCAATTTTGCTCTTAATTAAGAGCAAATTAGATTTTTTTTTTGGACATTCATCATGGGGCGGAGGTAGTATTAGATTATTGTCTACATGTTTGACCTAGCATATATAAGGATAGTCTTTGATTTGAATTTCTTCACCTATGTAGGGGGACGGGGATTCGTGGAGGTTAAAGAATTCGGTGTTCCAGATACTGTTAAATCAATGTCTTGGTGTGGTGAGAATATATGCCTGGGGATTAGAAGAGAATACATGATTCTGAATGCTACAAATGGTGCATTGTCAGAGGTTTTTCCTTCTGGGAGGATTGCCCCACCATTAGTTATTTCTCTTCCATCTGGAGAACTTCTTCTGGGGAAGGTACTCTCATCTTTGTGTTTAACTAGTTTTAGTCACACTTTTGTAGCCTATCTTACAGAAGACTCAACTTTCTATTTTGATGCATCATGCTTGCAACTAAATAAGTGTTAGTGTGCCCTCTCTTTTGTGCCTTTGGTTGGGAGAGAATCTGAACAAAATATCCTTAATAAACTAAACCATATTGCAAAGCTTATAAATGAATGATGTTGCCTTACACCAAAATTATTCTGAAACCTTCCTTTTTAGAGTTGGATGAAGGCTGTAATCATCTTATAAATACTTATCAGACTAGCAACTCGTCAGGCAAATCAGTTTTGGACAAAATTGGGTTGGAAGCTCCTATTTATGGAAAATTTCTAGTCATCATATATTATTCATGAGTGCATGCAGGTTATGAAGCATTTTTGACTTTTGATCCCCCAAAATAACTTGCAGTTTTTCTCTTAGAACCATTTCATAGTGTTTTCTTTGATAGCCAGATTTGTTCCAAATTTCTGAGACATCAATTAATTTGCAAGAAACATACGTAAGCATTACAGTTTACCATCCAATTGGTAAGCTTGTATAATGTATATGCGCTTTTCCTCAAGAGCCTTAATTTTGTTTTTTATTTAGGTAACACCGAAGAAATCTTCTAGGTATGCCTGAATAAATCATCAATCACAATTGTTTATGCATTTAGGATAACATTGGAGTGTTTGTGGATCAAAATGGAAAGCTTCTACAAGAAGGCAGGGTTTGTTGGTCTGAGGCCCCTACAGTTACTATCATTCAGAAGCCATATGCAATAGGTCTCTTACCGAGACATGTTGAGGTAGCCTAAACTTAGAAGCCCGCTACCCTCTGCTTTTATTTATATAGATTGCAAGGACTTTGGAGTTTCTGAATTTTACATATTATGGTTAATTTTTGGATTTGCAGATACGCTCTCTTCGAGTTCCCTATCCATTGATACAAACTGTTGTTCTCCGCAATGTTCGTCGTATCCACCAAAGCAACAATGCAATAATTGTTGCATTGGAAAATTCTATTTATGGATTGTTTCCTGTTCCTCTTGGTGCACAGGTTTTTCTCTAATCACATTCATGCATGTATTTATCTGATGTATTTGCACAGAGCAAAGGGCTTTAGCAGCCTCACTTCATCATAGACATGTGTTATTAGTTATGTTCTCTTTTTCCTGCTCTTTCTTGGTCGGCATTTTCTTTTCCTTTGTGTTTCTAGAGATTGACCTGAAAGTGACCTACATTGTTGGTCTTGCCAAATTTACGGCCCTTTCTGAGCTGTTTCATAAACCTGATACATTGTGTTTGAAAGACAAGAAATAGTATGATTATTAATGCCTTACGATACGAGTTCATGAGTTGTGTATAACTGGGTAATTTCAACTATTGACATTCAACTGAGAAAGCGAATTTCTCATAGAAAACTTTTCCACTCCCTTCTCGTCTCTGTGGTGAAATGCTGGTCCTTTTATTTATTTTGGCTTTTTTTTTTTCACGAGAGATAATGTAAAGTAAGCACATATTTCGTATGTCCTTGCTCACCTTTCCACGGAGAAGATAAGAATAAGTCAGAGATTCTTTTCCAAGAGTTATCAGTGACATGATGAGGCTTAGATTATTGAACAAATTGTTTGTGGCAATGTCATGCCAGCCTTATGAAAAACTAACCATATCACCTCTGAAAAGCTAAAATAGTGATACTGAATTGCAGATCGTACAATTAACAGCATCTGGCAATTTTGAGGAAGCCTTGGCTTTGTGTAAATTGCTTCCACCTGAAGATTCAAGCCTTCGAGCTGCAAAGGAGCAGTCAATCCATGTTAGGTACTGTGCCTGTATTTATTGTCGGAGTAATTGAGATGGAAAATGCGCTACACTTTTGCTTGATGCACTGTGTAGTATCCTTGTTGAATGAGAGATTCAGCTATAACTCAATTCATAACAACATTTGGTGTGCATATAATCAGAGAGATTAGGTTTTTACTTCAGCATGAATATGAGTTCTAACTTTTTTAGGTTCTCAGTTCTATCAGGTTCCACTGCAGGTGTATTTAAACTTATGGAGTATCACTTGGTGGACTTTTTGTGATGTCATTTTAAATTTAACTCTCACAATTTGGATTAAATTTACAAAGGCGACACCTGCGCATTTTGAACTGGTATTTAAAACCTATGTACTACAGGCACTATGATTCCTTCAGTGAGTACCACATATATCTACTAGATATCAATAGTCTGTATGAGTTGTGTAGAGCTGAAAAATGTGTTTTCCTCTGTCGAATATTTTCATATATATATATATATATATATATATATATATATACACACACACACACACACACACACATATATACATACACGCACACACACACATATATATATATATATATATATATACAGAAAATACAAGCTAATATTTAGCCCTAAAATCTGCTGTTTATCCTAGCCCTTAAATATGCTAAACTGTCCATCTACATATCTGCAATGTCTCCTGATTAAGAAAATAATAAAATAAAATACTATCTACAAGGCTTGAAATCTACTGGCTTTAAATTTCCAGCTTATTCTATTGATAAAGATAACCCCCCCCCCTCTCTTTCATAAATCATGTGATTTATGCTGCTTTTTTGTCTTAGGTATGCTCATGCCCTATATGAAAACGGAAGCTACGAGGACGCCATGGAGCATTTTTTCGCATCTCAAGTAGAAATAACCTATGTCCTTTCTTAGTATCCATCAATTATTCTTCCCAAATCCTCTGTTGCAGTTGAACCTGATACGTTTTTGGATATAGCCGGGGATTCTTCAAATCTATCAAGAGGCTCCTCTGGTATATCAGATGATATGGACTCCCCTCCTAACCAGCTACTGGAATCCGATGAGAGTGAAGATTTGAAGTCTAAGAAAATGAGTCACAATACTCTAATGGCATTAATCAAGTTCTTGCAGAAAAAGAGATATAGCATTATTGAGAAGGCTGCTGCCGAGGGAACTGAGGAAGTTGTTTCAGATGCTGTTGGACATACTTTTGTTTCTTATTGAAGTGGCCGATCCAAAAAATCAAGCAAGGTATATGGATGGCTGTTTGTAGTTATTTCGTCATATGGACTCTAGAATGCATACTTGATGTAACTATAGACTTGGTTACTAGATTTTTGTACTAGCAAAGCATAATTGCCGTTTGCCAGAAAAGTAACTTAAAACCAAATAAGTGTATATTTTGGTTATGTAGAGCACGACCTCCTCTCAAGTAATTATGATTTATCTCCATTTCTCGAGTATAAAATGCTTGTGAGGCTTAGACACACTTCCCCATTTTAGTCAGCTAGGTAACCTTCTTATTTTACACTTATATCTTATATTCTCGGCAAAGCATAATTGCTGTTTGCCAGAAAAGTAACTTAAAACCAAATAAATGTATATTTTGGTTATGTAGAGGACGACCTCCTCTCAAGTAATTATGATTTATCTCCATTTCTGAGTATAAAATGGCTTAGGCACACTTCCCCATTTTAGTGAGCTAGGTAACCTTATTATTTTACACTTACATCTTTTATTTTTGGCAGCCATCCAATTCTCACTCTAAGACTCATTCTTCTTTGCACATTAAGAAGTGGAGAAGAGCGGTACTCTTTCCTTTAAGGATGTCCAATTAACAGTTTGAACCCAAGGTCTCTACATTGAAAATTGCAGCACTCTTGGTGCTACACAATCTATAGAGGCTACATTGTCCTAAAATTTGGAAGGTACTTTAATTAGATACTTAAGTTTATGTGACTCATGATAGATAGTTATTTGGTCTCAGTTGGCACCTTTGAGAATGATTGTATACAGTATCTAAATATTTACCATAGCTGTTTTTTCTAGTTCGTTTCATCAAAATGTCATGTCTTTCTTTTTAGCATTTGTATTGAAGTGGCATCTCAAATGTGTACCTATCTTTATAATGTAGAATTCTCTTGAGTAAGTCAAGCCTATCCCTTTGTGTATATTTAGATTTGTCATACTACTCAACTTTTTCTATTATCTTCATTTTATTTAAGTGAATTATTTTGTCCCCAGGGTCGAGCTAGCATTCCCATCAACTCAGGTGCTAGGGAGATAGCTGGTATACTGGATACTGCACTTCTGCAAGCTCTGCTTCTAACAGGACAATCTTCAGGTGCTTTGGAACTGCTTAAAGGTCTTAACTATTGTGATATAAAAATATGCGAGGAGTTTCTGCAGAAAAGGAATGATATTGTTTGTTTGTTGGAACTCTACAAATGCAATTTGAGGCACCGTGAAGCTCTCAAACTTCTTCATGAACTAATAGAAGAGTCAAAATCAGATCAGACACAAGCTCTGCTTGGGCCGAAGTTTAAGCCTGAGATGATAATAGAATATCTCAAAGTAAGTTCGCTCTTATGCTGCAGCAACCTGCTTTCTGTTTGAAAATTCAAACGTTGACACTGTGGAGGCACATCTAATTTTCTGTATTAGGCATTCTGGATTTGTGAACCAGATTTAGGCATCTAGCCTCACGACTTCTGTGAAATATTTCCTTTTAGCTTATTATGGAGGTTGGCATGATTGTCTGATTATCAGACAATATACAACAGGGGCTTAAGATTCTTCTTATTGAACCAAGATGCAAACAATTTAAATGACTTGGTGAAATTTGGCATAAGGAACTTGAGTACATGGAACTGTGTTATCTGTGTGCTGTGTGGTTTTTTGTTGTTGTTGTTGTTGATAGGACTGTGGGTTTTTAAGTTAAACCTCTAGTTTAGAACTAATAAACAATTTTCACCAATCACTTCTCTGTTCATTAAATTGGTAACAATATCTTATGGTTTTAGTTGTTCTTAGTAATAAATGTATTTTCTATTACAGCTACATGTGTGTACGTTCTCAGGCTCCTGATATACAGGAATGTAGTGTGAACAATCTTCACTGGGTATTCCATTGTGATCTCTTAAACAGATGATTAGCAAACATACTTATCAGATATTTAATCCTTCTTATGCAGCCTCTCTGTGGAACTGACCCTATGCTTGTCTTGGAGTTCTCAATGCTTGTTCTTGAAAGCTGTCCAACACAAACTATTGAGCTCTTTCTCTCTGGAAACATTCCGGCAGACTTGGTCAACTCGTATTTAAAGCAGCATGCTCCGAGTATGCAGGCCACATATTTAGAGCTGATGCTTGCTATGAATGAAAATGGGATCTCTGGGAATCTACAGAATGAAATGGTACAAGCACTAATGCCATGCTTTACTTTCTATACCTTTGGTCGGCTGTTGGATGATGCAGTGTGACCAGATAACTGTGGCCTCACTCTTGACTCTCTGGGGTTACACTATATCGGCATACCCGATGTGCCAATATGGATTATTGGTCTGGTGCATCAAATTTATAATGAAAGATAAACATAAGTGGTTTGTACTGGTTATAAATTTGCTACTTGAGGCAGAAGAACTGATGCCTAAAACCAACTTCCAGAGGTCTAGCACACACTTTGCACGTGTTTCACAAGGTCCTATTTATTGATGTAATGTTTATGTCTTTGTATGATAGGTACAAATATATCTTTCGGAGGTGCTTGATTGGTATACCGATCTTTGTTCTCAACAGAAGTGGGATGAGAAGGCGTATACCCCAACAAGGAAGAAACTTTTGTCAGCTTTGGAGGGTATATCTGGATATAGTCCAGATCTTCTGTTAAAGAGGCTTCCTTCAGATGCTTTGTATGAGGAGCGTGCAATTTTGTTGGGAAAAATGAACCAACATGAACTTGCATTGTCCATATATGTTCATAAGGTATTACTAAATTTTATATTGGGCTCCATCTGTTGTTACAAGGATCTAGCCACAATTCAGGATGGTGAATTGTGATTTTCCTCTCCTATTGTACTTTCTTCAAACTTTAATTTGAGTTTCCCAGGTAACCTTATCAAGAAGATGAATTGGGTAGGTTCTTAGTTGGGACATTTGCCCTGCCAATTCTTACCTTTCTGGTCAAGCTGCTGAATAGATTCGAAGGTTCAATGTACCTGAAGAAGTTGGCCTAAAGAAAGTCTAGTTTTGTAGTCCTCCAGATTATATAGAAAACATTATTGCTTTCCATGGTCTGACTAGATGATATGATATGGATATAGTTATTGCTTTTAATGGTCAACAGAAAGGCTGTGCCTTTTGGTTGGTTAACCTCTGTAGCTACTCATCCAGTTTGTTTGAGGGTTTTTTTTTTTTTTTTTTTTTTTTTTTTTTAAACAGTCTCTTCAGTTTGTCATTGTTTTCTGACCTCTCATTGATAAGTCCATGCGACATTTCATGTTGGCCGACCCCAAATCATTTTGGGACAACGGCTTTGTTGTTGTTGTTGCATTTTGGTTAGGCCATATTATTTATTTTACTGTTATTTAGTTTATTTACCATAATCTGTACTTCTCACTGATATTCTGATTTCGTCCTTGGATATTACTAGCTTCATGTTCCTGAATTGGCACTTTCCTACTGTGATCGAGTGTACGAGGCTGGGCTTCAACAGAATTCCGTAAAAGCTTATAGCAATATCTACCTTACTCTAATGCAAATCTATTTGAATCCACGGAGAACAACAAAGAATTTTGAAAAGCGAATCACTAATCTAGTATCGGCCCAGAGTACTGCAGTTCCAAAAGTTGGTTCAGCGACACCAGTAAAAACTAGAGGAGGTCGTTTAGGTAAAAAAATTGCAGAGATAGAGCGTGCAGAGGATGCCCGAATCAGCGCAAGTAGCACAGATAGTGGTAGAAGTGACGGTGATGATCCGATTGGGGAAGCAGGCTCTACTATTATGCTTGATGAGGTCCTTGATTTGTTGAGTCAGAGGTGGGACCGGATCCATGGAGCACAGGCTTTAAAACTTTTACCTAGAGAAACTAAGATACAGGTATATTGTACTTAGGGTAATCTTTTTTTCTTCTTGAATTGCTTTACTTTGAGATTTAGGTATTATAAGCATAGTACACAAAAGAAAAAAAAAAAAGCATAATACTAACGGACACAAATAAAGAGTAGTCTATCACGCTTTGTTTGATTTTCAGAACTTGATTCCATTTCTTGGACCCCTTTTGAGAAAATCCAGTGAAGCATATCGGAACTTATCAGTGATCAAGAGTTTGAGAGAAAGTGAAAACCTCCAGGTATGTAGTTATTCACTTTTGCATTGAAGTAAAGCTTTGTTACACTAGGAAAACTATTGCAAGCACTATAAGCTAAGATAAATCATTATGATTGAAATGAAAAGAGTTTCTATTGCTCAATTTGTAAGGCTGTCTTTCAGATACTGTATTAATTTGAACTTGGTTTTGACAAGAGAACCTATCACTATTGCATAAATATGTCTTTAAAAGCACAAATCACTCTGCTACCCTAATGTATGAGTGTGGCAACTGAAGGGAGATCACCAGTATCTATTACTCTCTCCGTCCCATAAAGAAAGTCCCGCTTTTTTTTAGATAACTTTAACTGAACTTTGGCCAATAATTATATGTGAATTTATTTATCCTAATGAAAATCTGAAAATTGTTATTGGCAGTACTTTTAATGTTGTGTTTATAATAAGTTTTAAAATCTCATTTGGATAAATAAAGATACATTAAATGATTCGTCAAAGTTCAATCAAACTTATCTAAAAAAAAAGTGGGAAGAAAGTGGGACTATCTTTATGGGACGAAGGGAGTATTGATTACACTTTTTTTCCTAGGATATATGGTTCGGTGGCCTATTTTTGGGCTGTTGTTCTTTGGACCACACGCACACTATGTATATGTAGTCATATTTGTTACAAAAAGCGCAAATGGGAACATCGTTATGGGACGGAGGGAGTATAAGATAAGATTATATTCTTTTTCTACATTTGCAAAATGCTCCAAACTTCATGTCTGAATAGTATTATAAACAAATACTACCTTGAGAACCCTCTTTATGCATTCTTGATTATGCTTTTTTTCCATATTACTCTCTTGACAGACTTAGCATAATTGATACCCTATGTAAACTTTCAACTTTGCACTCAATTGATTGTTCCTCAATGAACTGTTCTTTCTTTTACTCTCATATTGACACCTGGTTCAAACCAATTTGCAGGATTACATTTTTTTATTTTTTTTTAAAAAAATAAAAAATTATTGAAGTGTTTGACTGTATGAAACAGGTGAAAGATGAACTGTATAGCCAAAGAAAAGCAGATGTGAAGATCACAGGTGATAGCATGTGTTCTCTTTGCAACAAGAAAATAGGAACTAGTGTTTTTGCAGTCTATCCCAACGGAAAGACAATCGTCCACTTTGTTTGCTTCCGAGATTCCCAGAATATGAAGGCTGTGGGAAAAGGATCAGTACAACGCAGACGCTGAAATGAGTTGCTATCAGTTTGTCACTAAAATATTTCATTCGCTTGGGATTTGATGCATGATTGGTAATTGACAAAAAAACCCTCCTCACACGGTGTTGTTTTTACTCTAAGAAAGGCCACAATACGTAGGCACGATGTTTGTATTTCTTCTTGAGAATTACTTTAGACGGAAAATACAAGGCTCGACTTCAGAGATGTTGGATAGCCAGAGGAATATACACAAGGATTGATGTAGTTATTCTTTTCGAGTGCGAAAGCCCTTTATTTCGAATGAATTCCTGGCTTTTGGAAGCGGTATGGATAGGTTTGTTGTGTGTGAAGCTTGTTTTTATTTTATTTTATTTTTCCCCGCAAGATTGAAATATACTTGCAAATTTTGTGATTTATGTAATTACTGTGTATTTACATATAGGGAACAACAAATATTTGGTCCTTGCATATTCAAGCATTTGAGTTGACATGGTCTGCAAGAGCACATAATTTCACTTTCATGATATCCAGATGAGCTCTTGTCCACATGCATTACTAATATTCGGCCCAATCTGAGAAATCCGGGGCTGTAATGGTAAGGTTGGACCTTACAGAAGTTGGAATTTGGACATCTGTATCGAGGGGTGTCTTTTGACATCACCGTCCCACTGACAAGGGGTGTATTTGTTAGAAATGGGATCTGAGCCGTTGCCAAACTTCGAGGAAAAGAGGCTGTGGGACAATGGCATGTCCTACTATAGTGAGAGCGGTTGGGCCCTCTAGTCAGGCAAACCAGGAGGGAAGTCTAGGCCAGACCTCGTGAGAAGATAAGAGCAAATCAAACTCGCCGGGTACACGAAATGGGGCTCAAGTTTCTACCGTCTTCTCGGAAGCTATCCCTTCCTATTCTGAAAACCGAGTAATGGCTTGGTTCATTTTTTGAGTTCTTGGCCAAAAAAGTGGGTCGTCAAACCAAACGTGGCCAATCTCAGCCAAGGACTACATTGCTCGGCTCGCGCGCAACCCCGCCCCGTTATGTTATGGAAGAATTGAGCTTCTTGCTGGGCTGGTTATTCAGAGCCAGCAATTGGCTGTCCCCATACTACGAGTGAAAGAGAAAATGTAAAGACTACCATTAAAGCAGCCCAAGCGAGACTTACTATATCCATGTGACTTATGCCCCCTATTGCGAAATGAAATTCTATCTTTTCTTTCTCCTCAACCCGGGACTCCCAAAGCTTCAAAGAAAGAGGTTGGGCTGTTCACTTCATTGATTTGACTGAGCATTCCCGAGCTCTCTCTCTTCATTCCTCTTTTTACGATTGAAAGATCAAAAGTCGTATCTAATATACCAACGAAAAGTAGTGGGCCATTGGTCATAGCCGAAATTCGTCGAAGGGAAAAAAAGAAGAGAAAGAAAGGTGAAGGATTTCTACTTCCATGAGGTCTAACCTCACAGGCCCCAAATCCTTATCCGTATTTGTTAGAAATTGGATCTGGACCGTTGAAGGATTTCTACTTCCACGAGGTCCAATCTCACATGCCCCAAAAGTTGTACTGATAGCTTAACTGACAATGATAAAAATTAACTTGTTAAACTAACAATAGATACATGAACATTTCATGTAAAAAGTCTAAAATATCCCACAGCCCCTGTCAGAGTTATGATGTAGAGAATTTCATAATATACGCAATGCCAACATTTCGAGCCACCATGTTTCGAACCTCTGCAATCATTTTGACTTCTTTCCTTGTTTCTTCTTAATAACTTCATCGATATACATAATGCCCTTGCCTTTATAAACTTCCGGTGGCTTACAACTACGAACTGCAGCTGCAAACTGATGAACTCTTTGTTTGTCAATTCCAGTGCAGCAGACTATGTTAGGCTTGAAGCAAAAGACACGAACAGCTGGAGGAACTGATAGTTCAACCTCATGGCTGTATCCCAACTTGAGGTACAATAATCGCCCTTCTGATTCTGCTCTGGCTTTGAAACCAACCCCCACAATCTTGAGAAAACGAAAGAATTTGGCTTCCATTTTACCTGGAACGAGATTTCACCTGAAATCAGGTACATTGATTGATAAACTTAGACTTAGCAAGGGAACAACTGATAAAACGACGGATAATAAAGAAATATTAATCAACTTCTGAAATGATCAAACTTATACTCCCTCCATCCCATAAAGATCATCCAACTTTTTTAGTGGTTTGTTTGATTGAACTTTGAGTAAAGATTAAGGAAAGACCAAGTATCCAAATAAAATCTACTAAGGAATGGGAAAGCACCGTTGCTATAAAGCTAGAAATAAAACGTGCTGAGGAGGTAGATGTTATCATTTTTTAAGTTCCTTTATAATGTCATTTTTATATTATCCTCCACGATTCATCAATTATAATGTGTTGGTACTCCCCCCCTTTCTTGAAACAAGGAAGATCAGGTGACTTTCTTTCTTTGTCATTTTTATGGGACGGATGGAGTAATGACTTTCTTTCTTTGCCATAATTTTCTTTCAAAAGTAAACAAAGCTGGAACAAATATTCAATCTACTAAGCAAAATCTACTAAGGAATGGGAAAGCACCATTGCTATAAAACTAGAAATAAAACGTGCTGAGGAGGCATGATGTTATCATTTCTTAAGTTCCTTTATAATGTCATTTTTATATTATCCATGATTCAACAATTATAATGCGTTGGTACCCCCCGAGATAAGTACATATTTCGTCCCTAACCTATAGTCAATTTTTCGTTTTAGTCCTGATTGTATTTTTTTTTTTTTCGTTTCTACCTCAGGTTGATGTCGTCTTTCCGTCGGTGTTCCATTCATCTGCCCGTTAAATCTGCCTATTTAGCACAATGACATCATCAATATTCCTATGTGGCAAGTGATGTTGCTCATGTGGAACTATTAGGGGTTAAAGTGACAAATACTAAACTATAGACCCTAAATACTATCATTATTCGCTCTACCTAACCCTAACCCTAACCTTTTCTCTTCCTTGTATAATCAAATGCCCACATCTTCACACTCCTCCCTCAAGACTAGGGATGACAACGGGTCGGGTTCGGATCAGATCCGACCTGATCCGAACACTATAAACCATTTACCGAACCCGATGCGATCCGAAGGTGTCCGATCCGAGCTCCGATCTGATCCGATGTTGTCACCTTGCTGAACAAAATCTAGGGTTCAGCAGACTGCAGAAAACTTGGGTTTTATTACCAAAACGGTTTGTCTTTTTTACCAAATCGGTTTGTCAAGTTAAAGAAAAACAAAGACTACACGATATTATTGTGATCAAGGTAATCTTTCAATGAAAATGAAGAAAGTGTATCGATTCCATTCAATTCCAAATGTTTAGTGCAGATAAAAGGAATCACAACTCATACATACCAAACAAGCACTTATAGTTTCAGTAATCACAAATTATAACTTTAATAAATGCAATCAAGTTCAGCAAAACGAGTTCCAACAATTTGCAAATTATGGCGATGGCGGAACAATGTGATGCATACCTGAGCTGTTATATGAGCAGAAAGGAGGATTGGATTCACCGAGGAAGTGGAAGAACTGTAAAGTCTGTAATGGCGCCGGCGCCGCCGCCGCAGGAGAGAGAGAGACGAGCGGGGAGTGGGAGAAAGGAGCGCCGCAGCAGAGAGAGAGAGGAGCGGACAGTGAGAAAGAGAGCCCTAATTTTCTCTCTCCAAAATCCTAATTTTTTTTATTTTTTTTTTGATTACCCATGTTCCCCAGCCTACGGATCAATCCTGACCACCACTGCACCGCCTCGCATGCTTGGCGGAGGTAAATCGCGGGATATCATGCAGCCTAGGGGTGGCGGCTCTACTCCCTTTCACCTGCAGGAGCCTCCTACAAGGCAATTACACTCTTACAACACCAAATGGCTGCTCCAGCTGCTCCTGCCGAGGCAATTACATCACTTTCACAACATCAAATGGCTGCTCCAGTGCTCCTGCCAAGATTTGAACTCCCCACACTGAGGTTGCAGGGCTTGCTTCCTTAACTACACGGATGTGCCCCGGGGGACTCCTAAGGACTCCTAAATTTTACTTATATACATAGGGGTATTTCTATTTTCTCAAAACATAAAGGGCTAAAACATAAATTCCAACTTAGACATATGTGTTCGGGTTGGATCGGGTTGGGTCGGGTCGGCCGTGATACCGAATCCGATCGGGTCATTAAAAAATTAAAACCATATCCGCTTTTTCGGATCGGATCACCTTCGGTACGGATCGAGTTTGGTTAAATTGCCATCCCTACTCAAGACAACCTTTTTGTTCTTCTTTCCTTCTCCCCGCTCCATCCAGCCATCCCAAGCCCCATCATGCCACGGCACGTCGCGCCGCCGCCTCTTCACACCGCCATCGTCTCCGATTCATCTTTTTCTGGTAGCGCCCTCCCTTTTTGTTCGACTCTCTCTCGCTCTGCTGGCTTCTCCACCTCTCTCTCTCTCTCGTCTCACCGCCTCCTCCCTCATCTTACACGTCGCCTCTCTCCCAATCCGCACACTAAAGACTCATCTCTAATAACCCACTTGAAATCTGTTTCAATTTTTTTCAGATCTGAGATTTAATCTCAATATTTTCAAAATTTAAATTTAAATTTTTGTTCAGATCGAGGTGCTTTGTTATTTTTTCGGATCTGAGATCTGTTTTCTATTTGTATAGAACTTGGTGTTTGAATGTTTGTGTTTACGTTAATTCAAAATTTTAATAGTATTATTAATTTTCATGGATGGTGGTGACGGTTGTTTGGTTTGAAGGGTGGTGGGGGTGGCATACGTTTGTTACCAAGTGGTTACAAATTGATGGCAGGAGGTGGCTATGGTGGTGTAAACATAGCCTATAAATAATAAAGATGCCAGTAGAAATTTTAATTAAAATTATTACAAAATCAATTAATAATTAATGGAGAAAAAAGGGAGAAACTGATAAAGAATTTTGAATCATATTTAGTACATCTGATATTTCATTTCTTTTAGTATATATTATTTGATACATCTTTAAAAAAAAATGAAAGTGGATATTTAGTACACCTGTTAAAAAGATGATAGAGCAAAGTTTATAATAATACTAATAATTAATAAATATTTTTCACCAAAAATTTAATGAATAAATAATAAGAAATTTATAAATGAAAATATTATTTTTATTTTTTTTTAGAAAATAAAATTAAAAAGTTATTTTAAGGGGTCAATAGTTTAGTATTGTACACTTTCACCCCTTAATACTTCCAGCTCAGCCAATTTCAACAACTATAAGGGCCAACTCAGCATTTAATGATATCACCATGCCGCATAGGCATTTTTAACGGGCAAATGGACGGAAGGACGACATCAACCAAAAAATATGAGGTAAAGGGGGAAACGAAAAAAAAAATACAATCCGGACTAAAACGAAAAAGTGACTAGGTTAGGGACAAAATAGGTACTTATCCCCCCCCCCTTTCTTGAAACAAGGAAGATCAGATGTAAGCACTTCATTCAGAAATTTAATTTGTACAATTGTATATATATACTCCCTCCGTCCCACGTGAATAGACACCAAAAATCTTGGCACAATAACTAAGGAAAATGAATATAATAATGAAAATGTGTGGTGGGAAATGAAGAGAGAGAATGAGTGGAGTTGGTTGAATAAATTGTGTGGTAGGAAATGAAGAGAGAGAATGAGTGGGTGGGGTAGGATGAATATAAAATAATAAATTCTTTTCCATTTTGGGCAGTGTCTATTCACGTGGGACGTCCCAAAAAGGAAATAAGTGTCTATTCACGTGGGACGGAGGGAGTATATATTAAAAAAAAAATAAAAAATAAACGTTGTACTCTATATTATGCAAGCGAGATCTTGTGCAACAGCCCATGAACCTTGGCTTTGGTGGCATAGGGCTCTGGCCTTCCTTTGGAAGGTCCAGAGTTCAAATCCCCCCTATGTTGTAATTGAAATGTTGAAATTTGGCCAAAAAAGAAAAAGATCTTGTGCAACAGATCTAGTTCTAATCTGCATTACCGCGTTCGGTCTTGGAAATAGTGTGTTAAGTGCAGGTTACTCTCAGAATAGACTCAGTAAACATGAGGTTTAGATGCTTTGCTATTCAAAAATGATGTGATATACACACACAATCTCACTGGCTGCAGATTTAGTCATATCCACTTATAGTTATTACTCTGGTTAGGAGCTGGCAGCACTAGGAAGGAAGTGTATGCATTACATCACAAGTACTGTTCCCATGACTAAGCATGCAAATGGAAAGCGCAAAACAGAAGGGAAATAACGTGTACAAAACAAACAGAGTCCTTAAAAGCAGCCGAAGCACTGTGTACGCCCTAGCACAAGCATTGCTTTCGAATCATTTTTGAATATCCGTTTTTGAAAAAAAACAGCAACATTTAGAGAGATTCCCCCCAAAACACATTGCAATTTCATGAAAAGAGATGCTTGGGGCGGATTAGAAAAAACCATAAGGAATACTTCCAAATTTGATGATATTAACGCCTCTCATTTCGGTATAATCATTCTTTCTTGTGACTAGTTATAATTTGGCTTTGAAACCAACCCCCACAATCTTAAGAAAACAAAAGAATTCGGCTTCCAATTTAATCGACCAAAGATTTCACCTGAAATCAGGTAAAGTGATTGATAAACTTAGACTTAGCAACGGAACAACTGATATAACAACACATAATAAAGAAACATGCCAAAGAGCTCTAGCTCAAGTGGTATCAGGTGAACGTTTTTATACAGAAGGTCAGGGTGGTAAATTTCACTCTCCTAGTGTCACTATTGTAATATATCAAGCCATCAATTAATAAAAAACCCAATTTTTTTTATTTTTTATTTTTTTAAGATAATAAAGAAACATTAATCAACTTCTCAAATGATCAATTTTCTTTCATTATTAATCAAAGTTAATATACATTTTCAATCAACTAAGCAAAATATACTAAGAAATGGGAATGCACAATTGCTATAAAACTAGAAATAAAACGTGCTGAGGAGGCATGATGTTTTCTTTTTTAGTACCTTTACAGTGTCATTTCATATTATCCATGATCAATCAATATAAATGGATTGGTAGGTGGCGATCTCCCATTCTTGCAACAAGAAAGATCAGTTGTAAGCGACACCACTCTGAAATTTAACTTGTACTCCGTATTATGCAAATGAGATCATGTGCAACAAACCTAGTCCTAAGTTGTGTACACCTTTGGTTTTAGAATTAGCGTGGAGTTAAGTGCGGGTTAATCTCAGAATAGACACTATGAACATGAGGTTTAGATGCTTTGCTATTCAACAAAATTTTATGTGATATGCACACATCTAATTGGCTCCAGATTTTATCACCCAAACAGAGCCACATGTCATATCCCCCTATAGATAATAGTCTAGTTTGGAGCTGGCAGCTCTAGGAACAAATAATAGGAAGGAAGCATATGAATTACGTCACAAGTACAGAACCCATGACGAAGCATGCAAATGGAAAGCCAACAACAGAAGGGATACAATGCCTACAAAATGAATAGTGAATTCCGTAAAAACATCCGAAGTGCAGTGTACACGCTAGCAAGAGCATTGCTTTCGAAGCATATGAATATTTATTTATGAAACCAACAATTAGAGAGATTCCCGCAAAAACACATTACAACCTCATGAAAGAGATGCTTGGAGCGGATTTAGAAAAGACCTTAAAGAATACTTCCAAATGCAATCATATTAAAGGTCATGGGCTCATATAACTCCCTCTGACTTCAGTATCATCATTCTTTCTCATGATTATTTATAATTGACTTTAGAGTATGCCCCATTTCAGTTTACATTAAGATTTAATAACTATTCCAAAACTATTTAGAAACAACATACTCCCTCGGTCCCATAATGATAGTCCCATTTGACTATTCAAACATTTTAACAACCTATTTTCATTTCCATCACTAACCTTAGAGGTTTACTTGTTACTCAATTACTCTATCTTCTTCCTTAGTTGACTCTCGTCCTCTCCTCTCTCCCCTTCTTACTTGATTGGCAATTTTGGAAACGAGAATATCTTTTTGGGACAAACAAAAATGACAAATGGGAACATCTTTATTGGACGGAGGGAGAGTATGTGCTAATAATTACAAGTTCAGCAAGGGTGAAATCAGGCTTTCCACAATCCTACTGCTCTGTTTTGCAACACATAATTCACACTGGATGTCCAAATTCAGGAAAACATAGTAACTTTGATGGTAATTCAAGGGCTTGAATTCCGTACTCCCAAACACCCATCACAAATGTAGCCGACCAATAATTATAATGTGATTTACACACAAGGCCACACAATTGCAGGTTTCTCCTCTTGGTAAACAAAAATCAACCTTAATTTCTATTTCAATTCTTCACGGTAATCAAATCGAAGGTCAAGCTTCAATCACATAATGCAGATATGAACGGGCACAAATTTAATCTAATAAGCTTAAGGAGGATTCAGTGATAACACTAAAGATATTGATGAAGATCCACCAGATATTCTCCACAATTAGATTTATACTCATTCCATAGTTATCTGTTTATATTTAGATAATATTGTAGAATATTTGTTGTAATCTTATTCCTAGAATAGCTCCATGTAAACACTATATATATTCAGATTTATTATCAATAAAATCACAGCTTGTTCCAAGTGTTTTTCCTCTGTCTATCATGGTATCAGAGCTAAAACGATCTTAAACCTACTCTTGCAAGCTGCCGCCTCTCTCCCTCTGCAAACCTGCCGCATCCTTCCACCATGACCACCACTGATCTTACCCTTATTCCTAACCTAGCCGAACCTACCCAACCCCTTATTGCCGTCTCCCTAAACCATGTTCTTAAACTCACCAACACCAACTACATAGCCTGGAAACTGCAAATTGAAGCCACCCTCATAGGTTTAGACCTTCAACAATTCATTGATAATAATCACATAGTTCCTCCTGAAACCATCACTCCCACCGCCCCCATCCCAACTGAAACCACTGTTGTCAACCCACCTGCTCCTCCTCCACCACCACAGCCCGTCCCTAATCCCTCCTACAAAACTTGGTATCGCCAAGACAAGCTTCTCTAGGTGCCTTGGCCGGCTCTCTATCCCTTCCCTCGTCCCTCTAATATCCCTCTGCCGCCCAACCACCCTAAATACCCGGAATACTCTAGCCAAAACCTTTGCTAATCCCTCTAAAGGCCACATCAAACAAATTAAAGACCACCTTCGCAATATCACGAAGGGCACCGATCCATAACCGAATACATGCAAGACATCCAAACTGTGCCGCCCGATTAACCTCCCTAGCCGCCCCGTCGACCCCAGATGATCTCATTGACAAAATCCTTGAACAAATCCACGACCACGACTATGATAATGTCATCTCCGCCGTCCCGTAATCGTGAAAACCGATCACGTTTGATGAGCTCCATGAAAAACTTATCAATCGTGAACTCACTCAAAAACAAACCAAAACGGCCACCTACATTCCACTGCCGGTTGTCAACTACACCACCAAAAACCAACCCCGCTCATCCAACAACCAACCAAACTTCTCTCCCAACCCCAATCCTCGCACCAACTCCTCACCTCAACCATACAAAGGCCGTTGTCAATGGTGCCGACGTGACGGCCACTTCCTTTCTCAATGCCACGCCTTCCGCCAACTCTATCCTAATGCCCAATTCCACTACCCCTTCCAACAACAATCGACCCAACAACAACAACAACCGTCCACCCCACCAACCCGGTGCTCACACCGCCACCTCCTCCCACCAGCCCAAACCTTGGCTCTTTGGCGGTGGTGCTACTCACCATGTGACCAACGACCTCAACAACCTAGCCCTTCACTCACCTTACGATGGGACTGACGAGCTTCTCATTGGCGATGGATCCGGTCTCCCCATCACCCACACTGGTTCCACCACTCTCCTTACCTCCAACTCTAAATTTACTCTTAATCACGTTCTATGTGCTCCCTCTGTGTCCCGTAACATTCTGTCCGTCTCTAAATTTTGTCTTGATAATAATTGCTCTGTCTCCTTCTCATCGTCTTCTTTTCTTGTGAAGGATCTTCGCACGGAATCACTCTTACGGAAGGCGGTTCTAACTCGGGTATCTATGAATGGACGCCTCCCTCTCCCATTGCTCATACCATCTCCACTTCCATTTGCTTCAACGTGGCATCATCGCTTAGGACATCCGTCTCAATCTATTGTGCGTCACCTTAGTAGTAGTTTCAATTTACAAATTCCCAGTTGTTCTAGCTTTAATTGTAATTCATGTCACTGCAATAAAAGTCACAAAATTCCCTTTTATGAGAATTCCATTTGTTCTAGTGGTCCTCTTGATGTTCTATATAGTGATGTGTGGTCATCTCCTATCACCTCCTACGATGGTTTCAAATACTATATAATCTTTGTTGATCATTTTTCAAAATACATATGGCTTTACCCCTTAAAACACAAAAATGATGCTACCTCCGTCTTTTCTGAATTCAAATCTAGAGTTGAAAAATTCTTCAGTCGCCCCATCATCACGATCTTTAGTGATAATGGAGGTGAATATGTTGGTCTTCATCCTCTCCTTGTCTCTCATGGTATTACTCACCTTACCTCCCCTCCCCACACACGAACACAACGGGTACTCGGAGAGACGCCATCGGCATATTGTCGAAACCGGCCTATCCTTACTCACCCACTCTCATATGTCTCTCACTCATCGGCCCCTAGCCTTTGTCGCGCCCAGCTACCTCATAAACCGTATGCCAACTCCCACCCTCAACATGAAATCTCCCCACCTTGTCCTTCTTGGCCATCCTCCTAACTACCAGAAACTCCGCAGTTTTGGTTGTCTACGCTACCGTGGCTTCGTCCATACACCAAACACAAACTCGAACCTCGTTCTACCCCTGTGTATTTGTTGGATACTCCCCACTCGAGCTCCTATTATTGCACAGACCCAAAACCCACAAAATCTATGTCTCCGGCATGTCAAATTTGTTGAAACCGAGTTTCCCTTCACCAAATCCACCTCGGCCCATGCTCCCATTCTACCATCACCGAATGGTGCTCATCTTCCACTTCTGTCATCCTTCCAACCCCAACAAATGGCCCGTGCAAGTTTTCCGGGTGGCGCCCGCCACCTCCGACCCCGGGCGTCCGCCCAACTCCAGCTCCAGCCTTGACCGCGCCCACGGCATCTCAAGCGCCCGCCTCGCGCAAACCCCCATGCGCCCGCCTCGGCCACACCTAGCCCCGCCCAAGTCTCGCCCACAGGCGTGCGCCTCGGCCCACCAAGCGGCCGCCTCATCTCTCAACCATCCAATACCTCCACCACTCCCTCCTCACCCCAACTACATCCACAACCGATATTCCACCCACAAATGGACCGGTTACCGGACTTCAAAACAACATCACAAAACCCATAAACAAACTCAACCTCCATGTCTCTCTTACCCAACCCACCACCGATCCAAACACCGTTGCTCGAGCCCTCAAAATTCCCGCTTTGGCGTGCGGTATGCGAGAATGAGTACGATGCTCTCACACGGAATCACACTTGGGACCTTGTACCACTGAGACCCGTCTCACAACTTAGTTGGATGCAAATGGATTTTCCGCACCAAATACTGAGCGATGGCTCCATCGATCGCCACAAAGCTCGAGGTTGCTAAAGGGTTTCATCAACGCCCGGCCTTGACTACTCAGGAGACGTTCGGCCGGTTGTCAAGCCGCCACCATCCGCATTCGTTATCATCGCTGGCTATCACAAATGGCTGGCCCTCCGACGGGTTGACATCAACAATGCCTTTCTCCAAGGCTCTCTTACAGACGATGTTTATATGGCACAACCTCCTGGGTTTGTAAGTTCCTCTCACCCCACTCACATATGTAAGCTTCGCCAAGCCATTTATGGCTTAAAGCAGCTCCTCGTGCGTGGTACAATGAACTCCGCAACTATCTACATGTCATTTGGGTTTCACGGTGTGTGTACGATTCATCTCTGTTTACCCTCGGACACGGCGAGGCTGCATCTTTCTCCTAGTGTACGTAGATGATATTGTCATCACGGGTTCTAACTCCTCCTTTGTTGACGAATTCATCTCCTCCTTTGCTTCACGGTTCTCCCTCAAAGACCTTGGCTCCTTGTCCTATTTCCTTGGTATTGAGGTCATACCTCACTCTCATGGTATTTCTCTGAGTCAACACAAGTACATTATGGACTTACTTACCCGGACCAACATGCTAGATGCAAATCCGGTTCCCACTCCCGTGGTGCCGCATCCTCCTCACGGCTCGGTCGGGATCCCTCTTCATGATCCCTCCGAATATAGAGCCATTGTCGGGTCTCTCCAATACTTGTCTCACTCGGTTTGATCTCTCTTTTGTGGTTAACGAGACTCTCTCAATATCTTCAAGCTCCCATTTGATCTTCACTTGAAGGCATTGAAACGAAGTTCTTCGTTACTTGGTTGGCACTAGCACTCACGGGCTTCTTCTTCGCAGCAACTCTCCTGCCTCTACATGCGTTCGAGATGCTGATTGGGCAGGTGATCCTGACAACTACATCTCTACCACTGGTTTTGTTGTCTACCTTGGTCGCAATCCCATCTCCTGGAGTTCTCGCAAGCAACGCACAATTGCCCGATCATCTACAGAAGCTGAGTATAGAGCAATGGCTGCCACCACTGCTGAAGTGCTTTGGCTCCAAAACTTGCTTCGAGAACTAGCGATCAGTATTCCTGGACCTCCTGTCATCTACTGCGATAACTTGGGAGCTACCTATGTCATTGCGAATCCCAAGTTTCATTCAAAGATGAAGCACCTAGCTCTTGATTATCACTTTGTACGGGAACATGTTCAATCTCAACAGTTGCGGATTTCACACATATCTGGGAATGATCAGTTGGCAGACGCTCTGACCAAGGCTCTACCGCGTACTCGATTCCTTGAATTAATTTCCAAGATTGGACTTTCTACACGGTCGTCCATCTTGCGGGGGCATGATAACACTAAAGATATTGATGAAGATCCACCAGATATTCTCCACAATTAGATTTATACTCATTCCATAGTTATCTGTTTATATTTAGATAATATTGTAGAATATTTGTTGTAATCTTATTCCTAGAATAGCTCCATGTAAACACTATATATATTCAGATTTATTATCAATAAAATCACAGCTTGTTCCAAGTGTTTTTCCTCTGTCTGAAGCTTACCTGATTGATTGTCGCTGTTCCACCACGGCTGAAGGAATCGATCGGAGGAATTGAGTAAGGCGGCGACTCCTGTGTGAGCGTACCGGAAACCAAGTAGTGTAACTCGAAATGTTCGATTGAAGTAGTCCGTATGGAGTCTCGGTCGGGGTGTAATTAGCTGCTGGATCTCAGAACCCGGTCCAAGAAAGTAGTCAGATCCGGGTCAAGTTGTCCAACTTAAATTTTCTTTAGGTGTTTTTTTTTTTTTTTTTTATTAAGGGAGAACTAGATTTTTTTTTATCACATTGATTAATCAAGCTTATTACAGTATGGGAAGTCTTCAACTACTCTCAATTGTGTCTTAGAGATTGCATTTTTTTTTAATTTTGGGTCGATTACATTCAAAATTATTCAAAGTTATGACAGTTCAGATATGTACGATGAAAATTTATCGAGGGTCATTTCAGAAATTTCATTTGATATTAAGATAAGTATGATTCAGTTTATCAAGGAAGGTTGCGGTATGCTCAAGAATCTATTTTGAGATAGTCAAGAATTGATTCACATTGTTTCATCAGAAATCTGGCAATTGCAGTCATGAGCATTACTTGAAAATGCCTACTTCCTTAGAGATTTAAAGCTAAAATAATAATTAAAAAAAAATATGAGAGTAGAAATCCGAGTAGTTTCCATAAAAAAAAAAGACATCAGCTATGAGCGGGGACAAGTGGCTGGAGGAGGCCAAGACATTAAACTTAGGCCGGTGCAGACAGACAGCAGTAGCAGCAACTAGAGAGCTTCCCTAATTAGCTTTTCCGTCAGACCTTTTGGTAATCCCATAACAAAATCAGCTGTTCCTATCTGCCATATCAATGCACAAATTATTTACAAAGTGTGTGTGTGTGTGTGTGTGTGTGTGTGTGTGTGTGTGTGTGTGAGAGAGAGAGAGAGAGAGAGAGAGAGATTAATCACCACTGTGTCAACAAAGGGCAATGTTAGCGGATGTTCAAGCATCAAACCTCCAGCAACATTGAGCATAACTTCATCTTCTACCTACCAAACCAGCTATCATTAAAGCTGCAAAGAATAAATCCGTTAAGTAGGCATAAAAAAAAAAAAATGAATTACCAGACGATCAATGATCTCGTTTGGTATTTCATGGAAATAAACCTGCAAAAAATCACCACTTAATTATTACTTCTATAGGCGGAATTTCAAAGAGAAAAATCAGTAAAAAAAAAAAAAAGACTATTGATTTCCTGAGATAATAATACCTCTGCTCTTTCCCATCCCCCTTTTCTGTTGCCTGTGGTAAGGTTGGAAACTACCACAGCTCCCACAACTTCAGCACAACTCCCAGAATAATCTACGGAAAGGATAACGATAATCAGATTTAAACTAACCCATGGAGCGGACGGATAGAGTTGATAAAGAAAGTGAAATAAGCAAACCTTTGATAAACTGGCGTGCTTCTTCCTTGTTCAAAGGTTTTTCTCTAATTACCCCTTCATACACGGCCACCTCAATCAATTAGACTTATAGGTGAGAATAACTACAAAATATCTAAACATTTCAATCAATTAGACTTAGAGGTGAGAATAACTACAAAATACTCCCTCCGTCTCATCATGATAGTCCCGTTTGACTATTCAAACATTTTAACAATCTTTTTTCATTTCCGTCACTGACCTTAATGAGGTTTTATTATTACTCCATTACTCCCTCTTCTTCCTTGGTTGACTCTCATCATCTCCTCTCTCCCTCTTCTTCTTTGGTTGACGATTTTGAAAGTTCAATGATTTTATCCTAACAATTTTGTAAATGAGACTATCTTTTAGGGACACACAAAAATGGCAAATGGGAACATCGTCATGGCACGGAGGAAGTATGATGTACTAGTTCAGCTGGTGTGGTTTTATCTCCTTTCCTTGTTTTATACTTTTTTTTTTCCAGGTGAATAATGAAAGTTATCCCTATGTCCCTAAATGAGTGTTACTTTTTAGTCGAAAATAAAATTAAGAAAGTTGAATCGTGAGCACTTTTAATGGTACATAAATATGCATAAATTCACTAAACGAGTACAATGCGTCGTTTTAAGTGACAAGAAGAAATAAAGTATAGTAAGCGTACTGTATCTGCTGTAATTAGGATTGTGGGATGAGCATTTTCCTTCAGATGACCCGTAATTGCAATCCTCGATATGATGGCATCCGCCTAACAAGATAAGAGAAACATGGATCATGTCAAGTTTCAACAGAGAGAGTTGACGTCCAACGCCTGTATTCTTGGTAACCTTGTCTTGAAAAATGTATGGTGCTTTCTTCTTATAAGTGTAATATTACACGTAACAACTGCTTCCTTCCTCTGTCCCAAAATGAATGTCCAAGATCAAGAGCAAATTTGGTATTTTCTTGGACATTCATTTTGGGACGGAGGGAGTAAATTAAAGAGATCAGGCTATTTTAAAGAAGAAAGAGAACCATCAAAACTTACACTCGAGTCAAATGGATTTCAAACATGAGGCAAATACAGTACGCTGTTGGAAATGGGTAACGGAAAGTTAAGTTTGACTTAACGTTGACCTAGATTTCTAACGGAAGTTCGTTATGTGTTTAACGGAACTAGTTACAAATGGTAATCTACATTTGTTGTAGATTATATATAACTCATTTAATGTCTCAAAACCATTTCCGTGTGAATGAGAAATTAATGACAAATGATTTGTAACTTAAATATTGGGTCAAAGTGTGTTTTGGGTTGATCCCAAAATTGGTGTGGACTTGTTGTGGCTAAAGGGCTGACGAGCGGTGCGAAGAAGCTTGCACGGCCGTGCAAGTGTCTAGGACACGGCCGTGCACCGTGCCTTGCCTTGCCACTCAACCGTGCAGAGCCATGAACTCGACCGTGCATATTGCCTTGCACGGCCGTGCAGTTCATTGGACACGGCCGTGCAAAGTGCTGTTATACCCGAAAAGTTGTGACTTTTCAAGGAAAAAGCCACCAAACCCTTTGACTCTCTTTATATACTTTCCCTCCGAATTTCAATTTACATACACAGTCATTTGAGTCTCCCTACCCTCTAGTAAGATAGATTAACATACCCAAATCACTGCATATTGTTGCATTAAATCCTTCAAAGTCCAAAGTTCCAAACATTGTGTTGTTCGCTAGAGTATTTGATTTGGAGTGCTCCTATCATTTACTTATAAGTCGTTTTATCTTACTAGAAGATTGCCATATAAACCGTAAGCACCTGTGCGGGGCAATAACTTCTTACGGAGATTGTATTAAATACAAGACTCGACTTGAATTCTTTTGTTTCCAATCTCCGTTATCTTTTTTCTGTTAAGTTTCTAGTCAAGTTCTTGAGAAGCCTACACAATTGTCCAACAATCGTAAGAAGTTATCTACTCTTCTTCAAGATCTTCAAGATGGCAAACGAGAAAGACTCCACAGAATCAAGTCAAGGGAATGTGACGCCTCCTTCTCAAGGTGACGCTACGTTCAACAATGTTACACCGTCTCACCCGGTTCATGATGGTAAGAAACCTCCTTCACGTACAACCTCAAGGGTTGCACCTCTTAATGCTCTCCCTCCGTCTCATGTGTTCGTACATGCGGAAAGACCGGGTATTCTTACCGGGATGAACTTTAAAAGGTGGCAATGTAAAATGTTGGTCTATTTGACAACATTAAAATTGGTGCATTTTCTCTGGGAATATCCACCATTGATATCCGATGAGGATGAATCCAAAGCAAAGAATGACTTGGATACATGGAATCACGGTGATTTCTTGTGTCGCAATTACATTCTTAGTGGCTTGGATTATGCACAATACTGAGTGTGTTGTGGCATAAAGACCGCGAGAGAACTTTGGGATTTTCTCGAGATGCACAATACTATGTGTATTTTGACTAAAAGACCGAAAGTGAACTTGGTGGAAACAAGTGCCGGAAATAAGAGAAAGAACAGGGAAAGTGAAGAGGACCACCAAGAAGGTTAAAGGTAGTTGTTTTAATTGCGTGCAAACCCGCATACGGCTAGGGAATGTCGACATCCTAGAATCAACAACCAAGATGGAAACCCTCTTCAAGCCAATGTGAACGAAGATAGAAATGTTCCATTGGACTTTGATCAACTTAGCCTAGGGGCATAAGATTGAATAGACCAAATGTGGTTATTGTGTTAGTAAAGGGTACCTTGTTGAAGGACTCCTTAACTTAAATTGTAATTGTTTATCCGCCTAAGTGCGAAGAATAAAATTTTAAATTTTATTTACTTGGTTTGAAGTGTTCCAATTGTTATGGAGTGTTCATTTAGGTCGTGTAAATTTAAATTCACTAAGTCGACGAGTTAATTTAAAATTACTACCTAAGATGAAGTTTGATTCGCAAATCAATTGTGATTTTTTTGTAGAAATCGGTTCAAACCGCAGATAGTAAATAGATAGTTCTTTACTTCTATTTATGATTGCATTTGATAATGCAAAAGTTCGTCTTTTGGAATAGTAAAACCTTAAAGTTTTAAGTAAACAATAAGGTTTGTGATTCATCTTAATTAGCAATTAAGAGTTTCGAAGTGATAGAGGTGGTTAGTATGTAGTACCGTTTGAAAAATAATTGTTGGACGCCGACACTTATTTATCAAACGAATGCTTCTTACACACTCAAATCAATTGAAAAAGGAAGATAGAACTCTTAAGGAAATGGTGAACTCCTTATTGATAAGTTCCGTCTTATGTGGGTATGCCTAGCAAAGGTAGAAATATCTAAACCTAAAGAGGTTAAGATAGGACCCAAAACCACGGATTACGTTTCCATCGATATGCAAACTAACAAGATTGCATATAGATTTGTGACGAACAAATTTGAAATGAAAAATGCGGTATTCTTCAAACGAAGTTTCCTTACGGGGAAAAATGGTTGAAGAGACCTCACTTAAACATAGATATGACTATGTCGTCGGTTCATCTCAAGGAGATGAAAGACATTGTAGATAACTTGGTTATTACAATTAAATGACTCCACATAAAAGAAAATATTAAATATGAATTAGGACATTCATAAAATATTTGATATGTGGAGGTACACCTCAAGTGTGGGGGTACAAGCTAAATACATTAGTTCTATTGATATGAACTTCTAGTATTAACGAAACCGTTAAGCGTACTTGATTAAAAGAATGGATCATCATATATGTGAAAGTTATTTGATGATAAAAACTCCTAACGAATTTGAAGTATTCGTAAGCTGTTTTATAAATACCTAAACTGTGGGGGTATTCGGCTAAAGTAGAAATACTTAAGCAAGACATGTTATATTCTTTGAGAATATACTTCCTTGAAATGATAGGAAATGCATAAATTTTAATAAGAAAATTTATAGAAACGGTGGTGGTCTTCTTAATAAGAAGAAAAACCAAGATACAGTTGAAGGACAAATGCATCCTATTCTATTTTGGAAGATGGTTGATCTTCCTATGCGAACCGTTGGGTTGCAAAAACTAGATGTACCAAGGATGAAACCTTCAAATATTAGACTACAAACGGTCCATCTCAAGTGGAAGATGAAGGACTTAGACGTAGTAAAAGGGCAAGAGTGGAAAAGTCTTTTGGTCCTGATTTTCTATCATTTATGTTGGAAAACGAATCAGCAACTGTTAAGGAAGCATTATACGAGTCCTGATAGTTCGTTCTGGAAAGAGGCTATTAACAATGAGATAAAGATTCATAATGCTTAATAATACTTGGGAATTGGTAGATCTCCCTCCAAGTTGCAAACCATTAGGTTGCAATTGGATTCTTAAAGAAAGTATAAAGCCTATGGATCTGTTGATAAGTAGAAAGCCAGGATAGTTGTCAAAAGGACATTATGATTCATGCAAGATTATCCAAAATGACACAACAGAGCGTTCTATGTCGCACAACCGTGTTGGATCTACTTGTGTATTCATATGGACTAAACAAGCAACTAAACAGTGGCATAAGAAGTTCGATAGAACTATGTTATCAAATGGATTCAAGATTAATGAATGTGACAAATGTGTCTACATACATTAAAAGAACATCTGAATCATTTGTTAATAGTCTGTCCTTACGTGGATAACAATGGTAGTCATGAATTGATCATGAATACCAAAGATATGTTAAAGCAGAACTTTGACATGAAAGATATGGGATTAGCCGATGTCATATTAGAAATAAAGATTTCTAGAACATCAGAAGGATTAGTCCTATCACAATTCCATTATCTTGAAAAGAAAGTACTTCGAAAATTCAAATAGATTCTTGAGAGGTATTCTCTGTAAAATAGATTCCTGAAAAATAGACTCTAAGGAGGTCAAACCACTTAGAGATACTAATTTTTGGGAAGTCAAAACGGTACAGAGATAATAACCACTTAAAGAAACTGACTGATAGAAGAATTTGATCACTCGAAGGGACTGATCATTCTAGATAGACTAAAGGTCTAATTGTAATTGTAATCAATCACCGGATTAGTATAATCATAAGTACTTGGTGTACTTAAAGATATACTTATGATTAAAGATTACAATTTCTATGTAAGTTGAATGGTCTTGGAAGATATTCCTTCGTGGAATAAGCTTGTGTCTACATGACCTAAGGCATTGTGACGACAATGAAAAATTAGGAAAAGGTGTAGAACGTCATGGTAAGTCTAGACATAATGGTCTTAGACACACTATCATAGTACAATTGATCTCAAAATGCGACTGTCACAACTAGCCATGTGAAGTCAAATTCGGATCCGTCTACCTAAGGGTAGTAATAGAGATCAACTGTATAAACTATTAAGGGGAATGGGTTTAAAACCCACAACAAAAGAACTTATAGCGGACACTCAACCTTGAGAAATGGAGATCCCAGGCCCTTGGTTCAATGAGACAACCAAGTTATAAGTTCTAGTAGAGTTACTTGGAAACAACAACTCGGTTTATTAACCTAGAGATGTTGAATACTCATTCCCAGAACGTCCAAGTACTAGCACATGCAGCAGTGGTGAGGATAAGTTGAGAAAACTTTTAATGATTTCTATACCTACGGGTGGAGTAGTGCATGATACTCCTGATAGTGAGAATCACCTATATAAAGCGAGAGGTAATAAGGCCGCCTCTAAATGAACGCTTATGAATGAGATACGGTCCGGGGCCAAATGGACAAAAACGTGAGAACAACAATTGTTAGAGCTATTATTATGTGAGTATTATTGTCTTGGTATACATCCGACAGTCACTGGTTCAAAGCGACTCGCTACCAAATGGCTAGTATATCCGATAATATTTCACTAGGGAAGATTCAAGGCCACAAGCTATCTATCCCGATGTAATAATAGTTCGCCGGAACTTTGGACGAAATTGCATACATGCATTAATTGTCATTCATGTGGGGGATTGTTGGAAATGGGTAACGGAAAGTTAAGTTTGACTTAACGTTGACCTAGATTTCTAACGGAAGTTCGTTATGTGTTTAACGGAACTAGTTACAAATGGTAATCTACATTTGTTGTAGATTATATATAACTCATTTAATGTCTCAAAACCATTTCCGTGTGAATGAGAAATTAATGACAAATGATTTGTAACTTAAATATTGGGTCAAAGTGTGTTTTGGGTTGATCCCAAAATTGGTGTGGACTTGTTGTGGCTAAAGGGGCCGACGAGCGGTGAAGAAGCTTTCGCACGGCCGTGCGAGTGTCTAGGACACGGCCGTGCACCGTGCCTTGCCTTGCCACTCAACCGTGCAGAGCCATGAACTCGACCGTGCATATTGCCTTGCACGGCCGTGCAGTTCATTGGACACGGCCGTGCAAAGTGCTGTTATACCCGAAAAGTTGTGACTTTTCAAGGAAAAAGCCACCAAACCCTTTGACTCTCTTTATATACTTTCCTCCGAATTTCAATTTACATACACAGTCATTTGAGTCTCCCTACCCTCTAGTAAGATAGATTAACATACCCAAATCACTGCATATTGTTGCATTAAATCCTTCAAAGTCCAAAGTTCCAAACATTGTGTTGTTCGCTAGAGTATTTGATTTGGAGTGCTCCTATCATTTACTTATAAGTCGTTTTATCTTACTAGAAGATTGCCATATAAACCGTAAGCACCTGTGCGGGGCAATAACTTCTTACGGAGATTGTATTAAATACAAGACTCGACTTGAATTCTTTTGTTTCCAATCTCCGTTATCTTTTTTCTGTTAAGTTTCTAGTCAAGTTCTTGAGAAGCCTACACAATTGTCCAACAATCGTAAGAAGTTATCTACTCTTCTTCAAGATCTTCAAGATGGCAAACGAGAAAGACTCCACGTAATCAAGTCAAGGGAATGTGACGCCTCCTTCTCAAGGTGACGCTACGTTCAACAATGTTACACCGTCTCACCCGGCTCATGATGGTAAGAAACCTCCTTCACGTACAACCTCAAGGTTGCACCTCTTAATGCTCTCCTCCGTCTCATGTGTTCGTACACGCGGAAAGACCGGTATTCTTACCGGATGAACTTTAAAAGGTGGCAAATGTAAAATGTTGGTCTATTTGACAACATTAAAATTGGTGCATTTTCTCCGGGGAATATCCACCATTGATATCCGATGAGGATGAATCCAAAGCAAAGAATGACTTGGATACATGGAATCACGGTGATTTCTTGTGTCGCAATTACATTCTTAGTGGCTTGGATTATGCACAATACAAGGTGTGTTGTGGCATAAAGACCGCGAGAGAACTTTGGGATTTTCTCGAGATGCACAATACTACGTGTATTTTGACTAAAAGACCGAAAGTGAACTTGGTGGAAACAAGTGCCTAAATAAGAGAAAGAACACCGGAAAGTGAAGAGGACCACCAAGAAGGTTAAAGGTAGTTGTTTTAATTGCGGCAAACCCGGCATACGGCTAGGGAATGTCGACATCCTAGAATCAACAACCAAGATGGAAACCCTCTTCAAGCCAATGTGAACGAAGATAGAAATGTTCCATTGGACTTTGATCAACTTAGCCTAGGGGCATAAGATTGAATAGACCAAATGTGGTTATTGTGTTAGTAAAGGGTACCTTGTTGAAGGACTCCTTAACTTAAATTGTAATTGTTTATCCGCCTAAGTGCGAAGAATAAAATTTTAAATTTTATTTACTTGGTTTGAAGTGTTCCAATTGTTATGGAGTGTTCATTTAGGTCGTGTAAATTTAAATTCACTAAGTCGACGAGTTAATTTAAAATTACTACCTAAGATGAAGTTTGATTCGCAAATCAATTGTGATTTTTTTTGTAGAAATCAGTTCAAACCAGAGATAGTAAATAGATAGTTCTTTACTTCTATTTATGATTGCATTTGATAATGCAAAAGTTCGTCTTTTGGAATAGTAAAACCTTAAAGTTTTAAGTAAACAATAAGGTTTGTGATTCATCTTAATTAGCAATTAAGAGTTTCGAAGTGATAGAGGTGGTTAGTATGTAGTACCGTTTGAAAAATAATTGTTGGGACGCTGACACTTATTTATCAAACGAATGCTTCTTACACACTCAAATCAATTGAAAAAAAGGAAGATAGAACTTTTAAGGAAATGGTGAACTCCTTATTGATAAGTTCCGTCTTATGTGGGTATGCCTAGCAAAGGTAGAAATATCTAAACCTAAAGAGGTTAAGATAGGACCCAAAACCATGGATTACGTTTCCATCGATATGCAAACTAACAAGATTGCATATAGATTTGTGACGAACAAATTTGAAATGAAAATGCGGTATTCTTCAAACGAAGTTTCCTTACGGGAAAAATGGTTGAAGAGACCTCACTTAAACATAGATATGACTATGTCGTCGGTTCATCTCAAGGAGATGAAAGACATTGTAGATAACTTGGTTATTACAATTAAATGACTCCACATAAAAGAAAATATTAAATATGAATTAGGACATTCATAAAATATTTGATATGTGGAGGTACACCTCAAGTGTGGGGGTACAAGCTAAATACATTAGTTCTATTGATATGAACTTCTAGTATTAATGTAAACCGTTAAACTCGTTAACGCTTAAAAGAATGGATCATCATATATGTGAAAGTTATTTGATGATAAAAACTCCTAACGAATTTGAAGTATTCGTAAGTCGTTTTATAAATACCTAAAGCGTGGGGTATTCGGCTAAAGTAGAAATACTTAAGCAAGACATGTTATATTCTTTGAGAATATACTTCCTTGAAATGATAGGAAATGCATAAATTTTAATAAGAAAATTTATAGAAACGGTGGTGGTCTTCTTAATAAGAAGAAAAACCAAGATACATTGAAGGACAAATGCATCCTATTCTATTTTGGAAGATGGTTGATCTTCCTACGCGAACCGTCGGGTTGCAAAAACTAGATGTACCAAGGATGAAACCTTCAAATATTAGACTACAAACGGTCCATCTCAAGTGGAAGATGAAGGACTTAGACGTAGTAAAAGGGCAAGAGTGGAAAAGTCTTTTGGTCCTGATTTTCTATCATTTATGTTGGAAAACGAATCGGCAAGAATCAAGGAAGCATTATCCGGTCCGATAGTTCGTTCGAAAGAGGCTATTAACAATGAGATAAAGATTCATAATGCTTAATAATACTTGGGAATTGGTAGATCTCCTCCAAGTTGCAAACCATTAGGTTGCAATTGGATTCTTAAAGAAAGTATAAAGCCTATGGATGCTGATAAGTAGAAAGCCAGATAGTTGTCAAAAGGACATTATGATTCATGCAAGATTATCCAAAATGACACAACAGAGCGTTCTATGTCGCACAACCGTGTTGGATCTACTTGTGTATTCATATGGACTAAACAAGCAACTAAACAGTGGCATAAGAAGTTCGATAGAACTATGTTATCAAATGGATTCAAGATTAATGAATGTGACAAATGTGTCTACATACATTAAAAGAACATCCGAATCATTTGTTAATAGTCCGTCACTTACGTGGATAACAATGGTAGTCATGAATTGATCACGAATACCAAAGATATGTTAAAGGAACTTTGACATGAAAGATATGGGATTAGCCGATGTCATATTAGAAATAAAGATTTCTAGAACATCAGAAGGATTAGTCCTATCACAATTCCATTATCTTGAAAAGAAAGTACTTCGAAAATTCAAATAGATTCTTGAGAGGTATTCTCTGTAAAATAGATTCCTGAAAAATAGACTCTAAGGAGGTCAAACCACTTAGAGATACTAATTTTTGGGAAGTCAAAACGGTACAGAGATAATAACCACTTAAAGAAACCGATCGATAGAAGAATTTGATCACTCGAAGGGTCGATCATTCTAGATAGACTAAAGGTCTAATTGTAATTGTAATCAATCACGGATTAGTATAATCATAAGTACTTGGTGTACTTAAAGATATACTTATGATTAAAGATTACAATTTCTATGTAAGTTGAATGGTCTTGGAAGATATTCCTTCGTGGAATAAGCTTGTGTCTACATGACCTAAGGCATTGTGACGACAATGAAAAATTAGGAAAAGGTGTAGAACGTCATGGTAAGTCTAGACATAATGGTCTTAGACACACTATCATAGTACAATTGATCTCAAAATGCGACTGTCACAACTAGCCATGTGAAGTCAAATTCGGATCCGTCTACCTGGGGTAGTAATAGAGATCAACCGTATAAACTATTAAGGGAATGGGTTTAAAACCCACAACAAAAGAACTTATAGCGGACACTCAACCTTGAGAAATGGAGATCCCGTGCCCTTGGTTCAATGAGACAACCAAGTTATAAGTTCTAGTAGAGTTACTTGGAAACAACAACTCGGTTTATTAACCTGTAGATGTTGAATACTCATTCCCGTAACGTCCAAGTACTAGCACATGCAGCGGTGGTGAGGATAAGTTGAGAAAACTTTTAATGATTTCTATACCTACGGGTGGAGTAGTGCATGATACTCCTGATAGTGAGAATCACCTATATAAAGCGAGAGGTAATAAGGCCGCCTCTAAATGAACGCTTATGAATGAGATACGGTCCAGGGCCAAAATGGACAAAAACGTGAGAACAACAATTGTTAGAGCTATTATTATGTGAGTATTATTGTCTTGGTATACATCCGACAACCACCGGTTCAAAGCGACTTCGCTACCAAATGGCTAGTATATCCGATAATATTTCACTAGGGAAGATTCAAGGCCACAAGCTATCTATCCCGATGTAATAATAGTTCGCCGAACTTTGGACGAAATTGCATACATGCATTAATTGTCATTCATGTGGGGGATTGTTGGAAATGGGTAACGGAAAGTTAAGTTTGACTTAACGTTGACCTAGATTTCTAACGGAAGTTCGTTATGTGTTTAACTAACTAGTTACAAATGGTAATCTACATTTGTTGTAGATTATATATAACTCATTTAATGTCTCAAAACCATTTCCGTGTGAATGAGAAATTAATGCCAAATGATTTGTAACTTAAATATTGGGGCAAAGTGTGTTTTGGGTTGGTCCCAAAATTGGTGTGGACTTGTTGTGGCTAAAGGGGCCGACGAGCGCCGAAGAAGCTTCGCACGGCCGCGCAGTGTCAGACACGGCCGTGCACCGTGCCTTGCCTTGCCACTCAACCGTGCGAGCCACGAACTCGACCGTGCATATTGCCTTGCACGGCCGTGCGGTTCATTGGACACGGCCGTGCAAAGTCTTTGTTATACTAGAAAAGTTGTGACTTTTCAAGGAAAAGCCACCAAACCCTTTGACTCTCTTTATATACTTTCCCTCCGAATTTCAATTTACATACACAGTCATTTGAGTCTCCCTACCCTCTAGTAAGATAGATTAACATACCCAAATCACTGCATATTGTTGCATTAAATCCTTCAAAGTCCAAAGTTCCAAACATTGTGTTGTTCGCTAGAGTATTTGATTTGGAGTGCTCCTATCATTTACTTATAAGTCGTTTTATCTTACTAGAAGATTGCCATATAAACCGTAAGCACCTGTGCGGGGCAATAACTTCTTACGGAGATTGTATTAAATACAAGACTCGACTTGAATTCTTTTGTTTCCAATCTCCGTTATCTTTTTTCTGTTAAGTTTCTAGTCAAGTTCTTGAGAAGCCTACACAATTGTCCAACATACGCATCACCTTAGAATAAATAAATAAGGAGAGAGTCAACAGCCGACTTAGGGTGTATTTGTTTGCTCTTAATGAATGAGTCTTGATGATAGTTCAGGAGGTCATGACCCCCTGAACTTTCAAGAAATGCAATTATAACCCCTTTCAATATTAAGAAATTACATATATAAGTATTTTTGACCCCCTGAACTTTGGCAAATTTTCATATCATATCTAAAAGTTTGAAAAAATGAAGGATTATGCAATTAAACATGACAAAATTTGAAAGAATTAAGGTGAAAGGGTTATATTGTGAATTTTAAAATCAAATTTGGCAATATAAAACCAGTTTTTTAACAATTATATAGTGCATTTTTTAGTACTCTATACTTCCATTGTTTAAAAAAATCGACATACTTTTCTTTTTTACTTTGTCACAAAATTGTTCTGCTTCAAAGTATAGCAATAATGAAAATATTGTTAGCAGGTTTCATAAAAAAAAAATCAGATTTTCAAATGGAAAGACTCTTTAAAGACATACTAAGTATCCCTCGCACTTTAGTTTATACATTGACCCCCTCCCCACTTCAATTTCTGGCTACGTCCACGGACATAAGGTTTTGAAGATTGTGCAAGCCATAGGATCGATATTGCTATCAATTCATTCACATTTCAATACACCGGACCTAAATGTCACATATAATATTGGGATTACTCTAAAACAGCAATAAGAAAAACCTAGTGTTTGAATTTGGGCTGATCCGAACGTTTTTGACAGCATCAAATGGTATAATACCTTAGCCTCAGCAAGAGCCATAACCAAATCCTCGGGTTTTTCCCTCCTTATACTCTTCTCATCAATGTCTGCAGTCTAAAAACACATTTCAATTAGTAAATTTTCATCCAAACAACAATTCAATTCACAAGCATAATAATATGTCAATGGAAAACCCACCATAACTGTAAATTCATATCCCATCTCTGCTAAAATTTCTCTCCGAGCCTTCGAAGACGAACCCAGTATTATCTTTCAATATATCCAAAATAAAAATAAACCCACATCAATTCTAGCAAAATCAGAAAAAAAAACAACAATGGGAATGCCTAAATTAAAACTATATTTTAGCAAAAATATGAATAATTGAGTTTCTAATGTGGCTTTTTTTCGAGATAAGTTTGAAAATGTTAAAGAGTTAAGAGGAAACCTGGAATGAGGAATCCTCCATTGCCATCTTCTCTCTAGTGCTTGGAAGCTCTCTTTTTTAGCTTGAGAGATAAGCTGTGTTACAATCAGGTGGACCAATTGGCGCCAACCACGCACTTTTTGGATTGCCTGGAATATACCCGCTAAAATTTTCTATTTGCTACTCCCTCTATCCCATGTCAATGTAAACCATTTTCTTGGACACAATAACTAAAAAATATTATTAAGATAATAAAAATGTGTGGTAGAAAATGAAAAGAGAAAATGAGTGGAGTTAATAGTAGGTTGATTGAATAAATTGTATAGTGAAAAATGAAGAGAGAGAATGAGTGGGTGAGGTAGGGTGAATATAAAATAATAAATTTGTTTCCATTTTGGGAAGTTTGCATTTACGTGGGAGGGATCAAAATAGAAATAAGTTTGCATTCACGTGGGACGGAGGGAGTATTCGTTTTCATTGAATTTCCATTACAAAAATAATTAAATATTGGACTTTTTTGCTCATGGACACGTGATAAGGATTAAAGATTCTTTTAAAATGCGTGTCAAATTAATAAAAGTATTAATTGTAATGTGTGTTAAATTAATAGAATTATTAATTAGTGAGTCTAGTAATATGTGTTTGTATATAAATATTAATTTGACACGCATTACAAGACTCACTAATTAATATTTTTATTAATTTGACACACATTCAAAAGAATTTTTAATCCTTATCATGTGTCCATGATCACACAATAGAAAAGTCTTTAAATATTTAATATGTGACTTGTACGTGATTGTTTAACGAATTTTTCTAACAAAAATTAAAAATCAAAAATCTTAACATGATAACTTTGGGCCTAAATTCATTGTAGTGAAAAAATCGAGCCAACATTGTAAATACACACTAAACATTGGGACCCAAAATGCAATTTTCCCTTTTATCCAAAAGCGACAGAATAATTATAACCATGAACATTCTATGAATCCAAATTTCTGATGGTGAAAACTTTAAAATTTGTCACTAATTAGGGTTTAAATATTAGTTATTATTACTCCCTCCATCCTAGAATTTCGTGCTAAAATAAATGTCACATATTGTTAACTAATTTGGAATTTGATCAAAAAATTATGATAATTTGATTATCTTCGTACTTTTCTGCAAAAAGGTTATTGATACATCAATAGAAACATTATTTATAACTATTTTTTTAATTTAATGAAGATATACTCTCTCCGTTCCCAACCTAAGTGCACATTTTTTATTTTGGGATTCTCAAATCTACGTGCACATTTCCTAAAAAGGAAAGGAATATTTACTATTTCCTCCACTCATTCTCTCTCCTACATTATTTTAATACTCACAACACCATTATAATTTACTATTCCCTCCACTCATTCTCTCTCCTATTTTACTTTCACACTCACAACACTTTCAATATAATACTCTCTCCTTAATTTACGTGAAAAGTCAAAGTGTACACTTAGGTTGGGAACGGAGGGAGTATAATTTAGCACTAAATATTCGTCAAAGTTCAATTTAGTTGATCATATGCGACTTATATTATGGGACAAAGGAAGAGATTATATTTCTTTATTTTTTCAATTGCACCATGATTTTTACCGGTCATTTTCTTCCTTCACCCTAACCACCCTAACCGACGTTAGAAATTTGTCAAGAATCTTAAGATTTAATGAATTGTTCAAAACTTAACAGGAAAAATATTTTTTTCAACAAAGATGTTAAAAATGTTATATACCTATTTTACTTTATTTTTTCACAAAAATAATATTTAACTTACATTATTTCTAAAAAATATTTTTGAAATTATTTTTTCAAATAATATTATAAGCAAATATTTTTAAATATTCTTATGATTATTTTTTGGATATTTTTTTTCAATAATTTGATCTTAAATAATTGAAGAATCATTATTTAAAAAAAAATCAATATCATGTTTCAATTTTCTTAAATATTTTAATAGTAATATCAAAAAAACCTTGACAATATAATTAAAAATATTTTATTAGTGAATAATTTTTTTCTGAAAAAAAATAAGTTCAATTTTTAGTGTCTTTTTTAATATACTAACAACTCTGTTAAGTTTTGAATATTTCAATATACTTTTTGTTAAAATTCTAACATTTTTGTTGATTTTTAACGATCGTTAGGATGAAGGAAGAAAACGATGGCAAAAATTGTAGTACAATAGCAAAAATGATAAAAATGAAATACCATGGCAAATATGTAGGTGAAATCAAAATACATTAACAATTTTTTTATTTTTTCCAATTAGAACGACTAGACTGTTAATGGTGAATCCATGTTAGAACGACACTCACTTTTGAAAACATTTTTTCAATGATTTTTGGTTAATGCTCCCTCTGTTCCTAAAAGATTGTCCTATTGTACATTTTGTAATTATTAAGAAAGAGTTTCACCTTCTTGTACCTTAGTGGATTTGCACTAACATTCATGCCTAAGTTTAGAAATGAGACATACTTTTTGGGACAAGTCAAAATGGCAAATGAGACAATCTTTCAGGGACGGAGGGAGTATAACATACTTCCTCCCTCAAAATAAATATTTAAATTTATACTTCTTCTATTCCTAAATGAATGTTCAAATTCAAAAAAAAAATTATTCAAAAAAAAAAAGTTTTTTTTTACAAAAATCTTTGTCCCTAAACAAACGTTTTTTTATAAAAAAAAATCGTTATTTATTTTATTATCATAAAATTAAATGTATAAAAAGTGGATGATAATAATATTTATGACTTGGCCATTAGAAATAGAATGTATAAAGAACAAGAATTTACAGAATGTCCATTAAAATGAAATTTAGACATTCAATCAGAAATCAGGGACGGAGGGAGTAATTAAAAGTGAATTTTGGACATTTTTTTGGACAATAACTTGGCCATTTTTTTTCTTTTTGTAATCAATTTCATAATTTTTTTTGTTCACTTTTGTACTTTAGATTCAAATAGATAGAGTTGATTAGTTTTCCAAAGTATCAATAATTTTTTTAAAAAATAGCAGTAGATATTAAAAAGTAATTATGCGTCTGATTTTCGATAAGATTTTGTTAATTATTAGCACAAAAATCGTGAACAGTGACATTAAATTTCTCGACCTACACTTACATAAAATTTTGGATCCGCCACTGATAACCGGCCTTGAACCGTTAAAATATAATACTCCTTCGTCCATTAATAATTGTCGTGTAAAAGTAAATATTAATTTTAGTGTAATTTTATAATTAAATAGAAAAGATTAAGCAAATAAATAAATAAAGATTAACTTCCTCTCCAAGAAGTGATTTAAGTTCAAGTTATAGCCTTGTTTTCTTGAGAAACAAGCCGGTTAAAAATATATAAAAAGGCTACCTACACACCCACAAAATTCACCACTTGTTCTTAATTCCCTCTCCTTTTCTATCAAAATCAAAGCAAGATTTCATCAGGTTTGAGCTCTTTTTTAATTTTAATTTTCAAAAATTTGTCTTGTAAATGCTGTTATTTTAGCCTAGTTTTTGATTCCTGATCGAGATTATTCGTTTATGTTATGCAATTTGTTCTTCCTTTCCTGCCGAATTTATTGGAATGTTTATCGTGTTCCTTGGGTTTGTTAGTTTGCTAGAGTCAGATGGGCGTGCCTCTTCCAAAACCTGTTACTGTATCGGAACCAGCTCCGGCACCTGCGCCGGCGCCGGCTGCATCGCCGGATCTACCTGTTTGTCAAAAGAAGGTGACTGAGGATGCTGGATTTGTGGCTAATGTACGACAATCTATGCGCGAATTCGTTCATACTCCAATGGAAGGGCACAAAGCTTGCTTTAAGGCTCAATATCACAAGGTAATTAATTCCCCTCCCAATTTCCATGATAACTTTTTTTATATATACTCCCTCCGTCCCACAAATATACAAAAAAAAAATTCCTTTTGTACGTTCCACGATAATCTATACTTTCCCAAAATGAAAACGGGACTCACTTCTCTCTACTCACACCACTTTTTAAATTTACTATTATCTTCCCTCATTCTCTCTCATATTTTACTTTTACACTCACAACACATTACTTTTATCACTTTTTACCTTAATCTCCATGATGCCTGGCCAAAAAGTTTATATAATTGTGGGACGGAGGGAGTATAAACTGAAGCTTTTTTTTTTTTTTTTATATTCAACACAATTTAAAAATTTACTTATGATTATGATTATGAATCATATGATATGATATGTATAATCTTTTGGTTAATGCTGCTGCTAATTTGTAATTTCGAAACAGTTCATTGCGAAATTCGGAGGCAACAATAAAGAAGGTTAAAGTCCGGTGCCCGCCCAAACCGCAGTGAAGAATTGAAGAATTTAAACACATCTTATGTGCTTTTTCGACTTCGAAAAAACTTAATAATTCTTAATTAGTTTCTTAAGTCTAGCTTTCAGCTTTATTTTAGAATTTACTGGATATTTTTGTAAGAATATTCAGATAGTTGTTTTTGCAATACTATATTGTTGGAATATGGTACTTTGAGGTGGAATTTGAATATATATATACATACATATATACTCCCTCCGTCCCATATACCATTACCGTTAGTGTTTTGGCGCGAGTTTTAAGGAAAATGCAATTTTATTATAAAGTGAAGATAGTGGAGGAGGATTAGAGAGGATTAGGAGATGGGACATCCTCCACTCAATACTAATATCTCCCTCCAAAAATTGCCCTGACTCACTACAAAATTCAGGAAACAATTTTGAAATTAATTGATAAAAGAATCTTGAGATAGAAACCCTAAATCGAGTGTACATATATCGGACTCTGGCGTCAATGGTGTCTTCGGCATGACTGTGTTGTCCAAAGACGAAAAAATCAGACGAGAATCAATTGCGGGCGGCGAGTCTTGAGATGGTAATCCTAAATCGAGTGTACAAGAATCAGTTTCTGCCGACAATGGTGTCTCCGGCGAAGTTGCTGCCGTCAATGGTGTCTCCGGCGATGAATTCATCCATGGATGAAATTCTCTAAGCTTCGCATAACGTTCTTCCATTTATTTTTGAGAAAAATGTTGTAGATCTTTGTGGATCTACAAAGATTTGTTGTAGATCTTCATCCCTTTTTAGTAGAAATTTTGTAGATCAAAAGATGAGAAAAACGGGTTACTTTTTTCAATGAAAGACAAAGAGGAGAGAAAGAGTGTGTGGACATTGAGGAGAGAGAAGATGGAGTGAGAGGGTGGGTGGACATTAATTGAGATGGGTAATTAAGATGGATAATTAACTTAATTAGTGGGTTTTGTGTGGTGTAGTGTCAATATTTTATTAATATAAAATTTTCATTTTGGGAAATAGTAATAGTATGTGGGACGCCCAAAATGGACAAACAGTAATGGTATATGGGACGGAGGGAGTATATATATATATTTATATATATATATATATATACACACACACACACACACATCTATAGTATAAATGAGGGTGGTCCTCTACTGTTCAATGAACAGTTTCAACGACGGAAATTCCCATTTTGCCCTCACTATTTTGTCCCTTTCCCATTTTGCCCTTAAAAAAAATTAAATTTTTTTTTTAAAAAAAAAAACGTGGCCTTGGACACGGGCATGGGCTAGTATATATATATATATCCCAAAGATTCACAGAATATTCAGAATTATATAATATGACGCCATCAAATAGAAAAGAAAAAGAAACAACATTCAAAAAACAAATACCAGCCACTCAAAACCCGTTCGGAGTATCAGGAATTAAACCAAACTTGTATAATCCTTTAAATGATTTAATGGATAAAATAAAAAACCATTTACAAGTAAAAGAAGAATCAAGTACAAGTGAAAATAAAAACATAAGAATAATAACGGAATATAACGACAAAACCTCAGAATCAGAATTCACTTCTACTTATGATGAATATAACACATCAGATGATGAATTGAATCAAATGAACAAGAATATAATAATAAAATGATACCAATTCAAGTCATAAGAAAAAAAATATTATATATATATATATATATATATATATATAGGTAGGTACTCAAATGAGAACCATAACAAAATGAGAACCGTGAGAACCACTTGTATACACTTGTTTACAGTAGATACTTAGCTACTGTATATGTATACAGTCTACTGTATCTACTGTATACAAGTGTATAACCACACGTATACACTTGTATACAGTAGCTAAGTATCTACTGTATATGTATACAGTCTATTGTATATGTATACAGTAGCTAAATATCTACTGTATACAAGTGGTTCTCACGGTTCTCATTTTAAACGGTTCTCATTGAAGCGTGACCCTATATATATATATAAAAGTTAGTGAAGCAGGTTCATTGAGGTGAGGTGAGGTGAGGCAGAGTCCTTTACTAGGACTGAAGGACTGAAAACACTTCCAATTCTGGTACCAGAGATTCCATGGTTTATGTTGTGTCCATGATCAGGGTTCCTGAAGTTCAAGTCCAAGAAAATTATATATATATATATATATATATATATATATATATATATATATATATATATATATATATATATATATGTGTGTGTGTGTGTGTGTGTGTGTGTGTGTGTGTGTGTAAACAATTCATCCCAAAAGTTTGGATATCACCATTAGTATCTGACATAATTGAAAACATATTTATAATTACAGTGATCTTGTAAGGTATAGTATAACTTGATCTATTTTACAACCATGAACTTTATATGAATTCTGATGCATGTTCAAAGAATTGAGTGAAGAGGTAGTTTCGTAATTGCTGAAGGGAGGTCATTAGCATGTCACGAACTTGAGTCATGTTCTAGCCTGAAACAATGCTATCAATATGCGATGATTGTATTATGTACTTGGGAGAATGTGTTATCGACCCCTCCAAAGAGACGCAGATCTTGAGACCAGGTTGGTGGCGTTTGTGGCTGCCTCCAACCTGCATTATACGGGTAACTTGATGAACATGAAGGCATGTACATATGTGCACAAGAAGAAAGAGAGAGAGAGAGAGAGAGAGAGAGAGAGAGAGAGAGAGAGAGTGTGAGAGAGAGAGAGAGAGAGAGAGAGAGAGAGAGAGAGAGAGAGTACTTTGACATTTCTTCCATAGCATTGATAATTTTAGAGGAATCAGTTTCTAGTACTTGACCTCCGACAATGATTTCATCTAAGATGGTATGCATCTGCAGGAAAAAAATGAAGCTTGGGTCAAAAAAGGTGAGATCAGACTTTCTGCTAATCTAATGGTTATGCGTCATATATTTATGACATCACGATGATGTCATCCCTAATAACATAACCGATGGATTATCAGTGGTACACAAAAGTGTTACACGAGATTTGGTTCCAAAAAAGACCATAAACTTGAATTCAGAACATAAGAGATAAAGTACAAAAACAGATTGGCTCCTCTTCAAACTATTGGACTTGAAATCCAATAGTTTGACTTGTTCATAGTTTCCCTCATTCCATCATTGGTGGTGACCATGTGGCTCTATAGCACAAAGAAAGCCAGAAAGTCATGCTCAAGAACAAAACTGAAATAGGAAGGTCCAACTCTACCTTGTTATAATTGAGTACTATATCTAGCTCGCAAACATTTTTGAAGCACCTCTCCAATGTTTCGACAAAGACTGCAGACATATAATGGATTTAAATGAGTAACGAACCATGATAAGAACTGAAATTGCAAACATTTCTGAACCAATTTCCTGAGAAAGACTGGAGAAGAAGAAAAGATCTGAATGAGAAAACAAGCCATCATAGTATTGGAAGATTCGAAGCAAATTTCTGCAGTCTCTTATCTTTTATATGCAAGGTGGACCTACAACAGGCCTCACCAAAAACTTGATCATAAACGATGAGGGAAATCACTACATCATGAGCGAAAATATGTTTCAGTTACGCCACCCTTAAAGATACGATGACAGTTGGACTCTCTTGTATTGAATGAAGAATGAGCAGACATAGGTATGTTTGTAAAGATTACATGTGAGGTACGAGCAAAAATACATGAAAATGTAAATATTATGTTCCCCACCTATCTACGTCAATATGGCTGAATAACTAGGCCAATAAAATCATCTAGATGTTATTTGTGCACAAAAGTACTTACCTTATTTAGATTTAATAAGTGATAAGATCAACTAAATATTCTTTGTGCACAAAGTATCTTATTTGTTCATGTATGTTAAACAATTTTATCAGAACAAATGAAGTGTGTCAATGACAAATATTTGATGTTCAATAAGAAGCGAACCATACAAGAGCTGGGGAAATTTATTAAATCTCAGGCATTTAGTTATCTATTGGTCCTCATTTTGAATATTCCTAGATATTAAACACCATCCAAATCCATGAATTATGATTGGTCAATCATTGGATTCATTGGTTCCATTGTGGCACTGGCTCCAATGTGGCAGCTGCGGATTCTGCTTTGGGCTTACCAATTTTCATTATTACTTTCCGAGTCTGAGGGATTATTGCTGTAGAATCTGCTTATAGAATTCAAGGTTGAACATAATTCCCAGACCAAAACACCAAGTTCTCTTCATCATTTGACTGATGGAAAACCAAACGTGAAAGAAATTAAAGACTCTAAAATGACATCCTACAGGTCTAGTAGCTTTGTGTTGTTTTTTTATACCTCAGGAGATCCACGTATGTTATCATATTTCCCCCCCTTAGGTGAGTCAGACTTTGAGACCTATCAGTCTCAAGTATTGAGTGTCGACCACTGGGAAACAACCTTCTTGTCCAACAGGTCTGGTTAGACTCTCCTTATTGTCAAAGGAAATGTTGATTGGAAGATCATTTCTAGAGATTAAAAATGGCTTCATGACGGCAGATATAAGAAGCTGTCAAATGATTGGTCCGTACAACAATGCTAAGAGTGATCTGCATGCACAACATGGATCTCCAATTGAAGATATAGCAAGTTCAGTAACATACCTTGTATAAGGTCGAGCATAGCCAGTTCATTTTCAGAACTATCAAATACGAAGACAAAGTATAATGTTGCAAAGTGCTTGTACACAAGACGGGTATCCTGGAAAGAAATTAGCAGTTGTTGGTAAATTACTAGGTGCTGCATTGTGATGATGAGATGAATATGTGTTTTAACTTAAAGAGAAATTTTGAAACAAACACATTTGTGGACAGTAAAAGTAGCTCCAATGGTCTTTTTTAACAATGCTAGAGGTAAGGAAATTCAGCAAAGCTAACATTGACGACAATGAGGAAACGGGATTGAGTGAGCGCTTCATTAGGCCAAATAGAGTGGTGAAAAAGATTCATGTAAAAGGGACAGAGGCATGAGTTGAGTTGTTAATTAATTCTTGGGTTAAGATCCAAAGTAATGTCCGTACGCAATATCCCAAGCTCATAGCGTATATACATATATGGACTGACAGTCCAAGCAATTGGCATCAGGCTGATATTGACTTGAAATGGTAATGATACTATGGAACTGCCAACATGAAGTATAAAACAAGCCTCTAACGACATATCAATATAGTACTTAGCTGAAAATATCACAAATAGGTTGGAAGATTAAGAATTATACTTCACACATTTTTCTCTTACGGACAAGGCAAAAGTTTGTTCAACTGAAGCTAATTTTGTTCTCTTAGACAGTTGGAGCATTTTCTCGTGTCCAGTTAGTGGTTTGTGATAAAATGTTTGTACAAATGGATACTAAGTGGTCAGTTTAGTTTAAGGATCTGCTGCAAAAAAAAAAAAGGCAATTGCAAAGGAATCTCGCATTTCGTTATAGGGCTACAATAAAAATTAATATACAGAAACAAATTAGGTGCTAAAGCACTAAGATTTTTTTTACGATATACAAACTCCTTATATTTTTGTGTAATCAACCATAATACACGAAGAGCTGCTATTGACCATAGTGATGTCAGTGTAATGGAAAATGAAAGGGTAGAAGGGGACAGTACCGGACCAAAGATGAATTCTCCATCAATAAAATTGCTCACGTTTCCGGGCCTACTGCATAACACTATTACCAAAACAAATCGAACATTAAATTATACAGAAAAGACAAAGTAAAGACCAATTGTGCATCACAATGTACGGGTAAAAATGAGCCAAGCCAAACACTTGAAATACTAACTAATTTTACTACTTGAAAAGTATTCAAGCTTGACTTTGTTTGTTCAATTGTTCTCCAACCAACATCAAACGAGCTCTCCCTCGAGCCGAGCTAAGAAGCTTACTATTTCCAACAGAAATATTTCATTGAATCGAGCCTATTTGTCCAGCAAGCTTTAAATTTTGATTGAAATTGACCTAAATTATTTGACAAACGAATCTGAAACCAACTATCAATCAGACCAACCAAACTCTATTTGCTTCTGTTTGTTATTCAAATTCATAGAGATATCACATTTTTGTTCAATAAATGCAACCAAAATTTATTTAAAAGAAAAGAGAGAGAGAGAGAGAGAGAGAGAGAGAGAGAGACCTGAATAGATGCTGCGCAAAAGTTCCTGCTGCTTCTCGTCAGGCTGACCTTAACCAAAACAAAAATTGAATCAATCAAAACTGAATCATCATCAAATAGAGAGAAATTCCAATAGTATAAAAACAAAATTTAGAGAGAGAAAAACCAGAAAATCAGAGAATTTGGAAAGGCGAGGCTTGCCGAGGGTATTAATCACCATCACCGCCCTAATCATTTTGGTTTAATTAAGCCGATTTCGAAATCAAAATTGGGGAATTTGCGCTGTTTCTCAGAGGTTCTATAGATCTGTGAAGTCGTGATTATGAAAAAGCGCCATGGAAGGTGGAATTTCTTCTTCACTTGCTGACAAAATGACAACTAGGATCTTAGGAATTTGGATAATCTGTGGCGGGTCGTAAGTAAAAGTGGATACGGTTATATACGGAGAAAATTATATACAGGGACGAAATATTTCAATATTGTCCTTATTCGTTTCGTGTAAGTATATACGAGATGTAATCTATAATCTCATGTATATGTACACGTGATGACTCGTGTACGCACACAAGATATTTCGTGTACATATATACGAGATTATAGATTACATCTCGTGTATATGTACACAAGACACATTTCGTGTGAACTCATACGAGACTCATCTCGTATGAACTCACACGAGATCATGTGAGTTCATATGAGATGAGTCTCGTATGAGTTCACACGAGATGTGTCTCGTGTGAGTTCATACGAGATGTTTTCTGTCTCTAAATCCAGTTAATACGATATGTTAAAATTAGGTTTAAATTACACTACAGGCACGGTGCTGGAAGAAGCTCCGACGGTGATGGCAGTGGCGGTAGCGGCGGCGCCAGCTCCGGTAGGGACCTTCGAAATTTTTACTCTAGCCATTTTCGTTGTCGTCGTCGTCAATCGTCGTAAGAGAGATACTGAAAAGTGGGAAAATTGAATGAGTGAATAAAAAAAAATTAGGTATATAAAAGGCTATTTTGATAATTTACTTACTTCCCTGAAAATTGAGTGTGTATTTGTATTTAGTATTTGCCTAAGTAAACGGAATTTGTAACGTCCCACCGGTGGGCGTTGGAATCAATTTGGTATTTATGAAATCTATGTAAAATTAAACATATTATACTCCGTAATAATCTCAATCATTAATTTATAAATTGAATAGAAAACTAAAAATACAACCTTAATTGACATTGCAATCCAATTTAAATCAAAATTATAGGTCGAACCAAACCATTTTAAATTGATTTTTGGAAAAATTCCTTTTTAACCACAAATTTCAGATCATATTTCATCAAAACCCAGCCCAGATAAAAAAAGACTGACTCCTTTGTTATTCCAAATTGAAATCCCTTTAAACCCCATTATACCATGGAACGGCCAAAACACCGTTAACTTTCGTCAAATCAGTATTTGTTCAAACCTGTTACAATCCTCAAGCCACATATCAATGGCCGCTCCACCAAAACTCCATTTCCTCTTTATTCTCCTCACTTTCCCTTTACTAGCAATTTCCTCTACCGCTAACCAATCCAAATCCAAATCCACAGACCCAATTCCAATTCCAGCCACTTGGCCCCTCCAATTCCATTCTACCCTCGTAATCAACACCAATGGAAGCCTCCAGATCGACATCTGGTACGACTACCCAAATGGCCGCAATTTCAACATCATTCAGAAACAATTGGGCGAACTCCTGTACGACCTCGAATGGAATAATGGGACTTCTTACTATTACACCCTTGACGCCAATAAGAAATGCAGGGTTATGAGCTTTTCGGTCGGAATTACGCGGCCGGATTTTCTCAAAGATGCTGTACGATGGAAATTTCATTGTCGGTTTCAATTATTAAATAGCAATCAATTGAAATATTTCTTCAAAAATCTCTAATACCGAGTCCTATAATCATTGATATAGGACATTTTTAGTGTGCATTTGTTGTGGAGATGACTTGCTTCATTTTGATTGTGTTTGTTGATGTGTTATATGATGCATGCTTGGTCTTATAACACTTGCCATAGGACTGTTCGAGTGTTTATATGATTCGAGTAAATATGAGTTTTTTTAGTCAAATAATTATTAATGTCGTTTTGTACACTTTTTATTTGACATTTTACACCATTGATCTGAATATTATACATTTATATTCTTTTTAGAATTTTGATTACTGGAGTTTTTATATCCTAAAATAGTATGAGAATTTTATTATTAATGCTTTTAATTTTCTTTTCTATAGCAATTGGTATAGGACACACTTGACTTCATATACATAGCTAATAGCCCTTTAATTGGTCATATACTAATTGGTATAGGACCTGTAAACATCATATACATGATTTTATACAATTTAGTGCAAACTAGTACATCCCCTTTATAAAATCATAGACAAAACAAGTGGACATACAATGAAATGCATAATAGAGCAGGTCCTATATCACTTGCTACAGGACCATTAAAAGGTCTTAAAGCTTTGTATATGATGTTGCCAAGTCCTATAGCACTTGGTATATGACCATTTAAAGTTCTTTTAGGTTTGTGTATTTGATGTTGCCGGGTCCTATACCGATTGCTATAGGACCATTGAAGGCTTATATCTGTATTTGATGTTGGCGGAGTCCTATACCGGTTCTATATAGGACCAATTAAAGGGCTTATAGCTTTGTATATGATATTGACAGGTCCTATAACAATTGTTATAGGACCATTCAAAGGTCTTATTGCTTTGTATATGATGTTGCCAGGTCTTATACCAGTTGCTATAGGACCAATTAAAGGGCTTATAGCTTTGTATACGATATTGACAGGTCCTATACCAATTGCTATAGGACCAATTAAAGGGCTTATAGCTTTGTATATGATATTGACAGATCCTATAACAATTGCTATATGACCAATTAAAGGGGTTATAGCTTTATATATGATATTGACAGATCCTATAACAATTGCTATAGGACCAATTAAAGGGATTATAGCTTTGTATATGATGTTGCCAGGTCCTATATCAGTTGCTATAGGACCATTCAAAATTGAGTTTTGAATGGTCCTATACCAATTGGCCGCTTATAGGACCATTCAAAGTTCTTATTGCTTTGTATATGATGTTGGCAGGTCCTATACCAATTGTTATAGGACCAATTAAAGGGCTTATAACTTTGTATATGATGGTGGCAGGTCCTATACTAAATGATATATGAAATACTATACTCCCTCCGTCCCGCCCGACTTAGGACGTTTAGGTTGGGCACGGGAATTAAGGAAAAAGTGTAAGTGGGTGGATGTTGTGAGTATGAAAAGTGATGTAGGTGAGAGAAAGTGGGGTAGGGAGTAATGAGTGAAAATTTGTTGTGAGTGTAAATGTGGGTCCCATTAATAAAGTACTTTCCATTTTGGGGTTGTCCTAAGTCGGATGGAATGCCCAAAATGGAAAAATGTCCTAAGTCGGGCGGGACGGAGGGAGTATGTCCTATACCAATTGCTATAGGACCATTCAAAATTCTTATTGCTTTGTATATAATGTTGGCAGGTCCTATATCAATTGCTATAGGACCAATTAAAAGGCTTATAGTTTTGTATATGATGTTGACAGGTCCTATACCCATTGCTATAGGAACAATTAAAGGGCTTATATGTCTTCTCTCTCTCCCTCCCTCTCTCCAGCTATTTCTCTTTTAACACAGTGGGCCTTTCATTATGACCACTCCCTCTCTATTTCGTCAACAATTGATTCAGACTCCCCTACTCCTTCACGTTATTTCCTTTCCTTCTCTCCCCATTTTCATTTTTCTCTCTTTCTAGAAAACTCACACACTCCTCTCTAGAATACAAACAAACACCTTCCTCCTCCTCCTTCTTCATCACCCGTGAACTTCTCCGACGCCGGTCTCCTCCGATTCACTCACTCAGGCTAGATCTACAGTCATATACATATGAAATCTCTTCTCCGGCGGCATGCTAACCACCACCACCGTCTCATCTTCTTCTTTCCTCAGATCAGAGTTCAATTCGTTTCTGCCGGATGAAGATCGACCTATTGATTTTCGTTTTCGATTTGAAATTTTGATTAAGATTTGATTACGTGATATTAGGAAGAGATTTTAGGAACTAACGTCCGTCTACCTCTGTTAACGGTGGGTTTATTTGGGATTTTCATCTCAAATGGGTTTAAATGGGTTATTGATTTGTAAGTTGGGTCTTTGGGTCCTTAGCTCTTGATTTTTTTATTAAATTTATTAAAAAATAACTTAATCTATTATAAGAGTGACATTTACGAGTGTGAAATTGCATTTGATGAAATTTGAATTTCTAACTTCTCGTATATAAAAAGCACATCAGATGTCGTTTAAATTAAACTGATGTCATTTTTTTTCTAACTCTTGATTGAAGATGAACACACGGGTCGGCCTGGCCCAATCCGACCTTCCAAAGACAAGCCCACGAACTAGGCGGATTAACCTGGCCTGTTTCCTTTTTGTACGCGGGCCAAGCCCGCTCCGGCCCGCCCGTTATAATGGTACCCGGTCTGCTCCGTTTGCCCGTTTAAATGGGTAGGCGAATTCACAGACTTTTTTTTTTCCAGAGAAATTCAAAAGTAAAGGAAGAAGAGTCGAACTCTTGCAATTTCGTGTTGGAAAAAAGTGTGTTTTGAAGGAAATAATGAGTTATTTTCTTAATTTGTTATTTGTTAAAATGACAAATTGATTGTTGGATTGTGTTCTACTCCATGAGTACATTGAAATCATATATTCATTTGTTCAAAATGGTTGAGAAATGAATGAGATATGAAGGCTCAAAGTTAATGGGTTGGAATGGGTAAAATGTGGTTATCCCACATTGGAAAAAGATGGAAAAGTGGCTTGGTTTAAATACTCCTACACTTTGATAGGGAGTAAGATTGTGGTACATAGAGGCTCTCTCTCGCGCACAGGTGCGCAGGGGGGGGTGCAAATCATGGACCGAATTAGGCTTCGGACTACCGAACTCATGTGCATGCGCGTCCTGCGGACACGAATGTAGCTCCGAAATTGCCGGTCCGCGCGAGCCCACTTTTTGCATTTTTTTTTAAGAAAATTGACCCAATGGAAACGAGGAAGTGAGGCGGGCGCCTCGCCGTAGGCGAGGCGGGCGCCTCGAGGACGCGAAGATGCGGCCCATATTAGCGAGACTCAAGGCGGGCACTAGAGGGTCGGGCGGGCGCCTCGTGCGCACTGTTCACTCCCGTAAAGCTGTTTTACTTTCCTATAGAATTAAAGTGCAAATTCATGGATTATTATTGCAATATTCATTGAGGAAATTAAAAATGTGGTTTTAATTTCTTGAGCAGTTTTCCTATGGAGAATTGTATAAATAGAACACAACAACAAAGGGAAAATACACAGATTTTCCAAATTCTCTCCACCATCAGATTTGTTGCATATTGAAATTCTTTCCTGGCCTCCCGCATAAATCATTGTGGTGATAACGTCAAAGCATCGACTTCAATTCGCCGGAGGTCTAATTGTGCAACCACCGTCCAGGTTACTCCGTTTCATCCTGGGAGGCAAGCGTTAAAGTAACAACTCAAGCACAACGTGGTGAGGGCGTAATTTGTCTTAAGGAGAGTGTGTTTTCACACGACTCGGATTCCTCGACAAATCTTTTTCCTTTTCTTTTCTGTTGTGTAATTTTGTTTTATTTAGTTTTCTGTAATTTCCTTTTATTATGTAATAGTTTTTCCAACATTTCGAGTTAAACAAATCACTTAACCACTAAGCCACTTGCTTGTATATGTTAATGGTTAAATTGTTTAATATTTATCACCTTTAAGCCTAAGCATGACTACAAATGAAGATGAATCATTGCTTTGAGGACGGGCCCATTTTGACCCGCAGGCTTGGCCCGACCGCTTCCATTTATCCAAATTTGTTTCGCTGACAAGGCACGGCTGGGCTTCACGGGCCTTGTGGCGGACAAGACAGGCCACAGGCTGACTGGCCATGGGCGAACAGGCCGGCACACGAAGTTGTGCCCAAGATGTTCATCTTCACTCTTGGATGACTTTAATTGACTTGGATCTCAACTTTAATTTAAGAAGAAAAAAAGGAAACATAGAAGGGGCCAAATTATTAAAAAGTTTCCATAAATAGCAAAAATAACGATGTTAAGCAATAATAGTCTCATTCCAACCCTAAAAGCGGCGGCTAAATTATCTCAGATCTCTCTTTTTATGAACTCCGACCAAGTCGAAAACGACGACGTTGAGATAAACCCGGTAACGATGCTCCTCCTAGATACTCCCCAACACGATCAAAACGGCAAACCGCCGGCAACGGTAACACCAAATGAACTCCAAATGCAAAGCTATTACATCAGCTCGATCGATTTAACGGTCACGATCCGATCTCTCCCGTCTCAAGGCCTCTCCTTCCAGCTCTGGCCCGCCTCCACCACTCTCGTCAACCTCCTCGACGGCTACGCTTCTAATCCGACCACCAGTCCCCTCTCCGGCTGTAATCTCGACATCACTCGCCCCCTCCGGATCCTCGAGCTAGGTTCCGGCACCGGCGTAGTAGGAATCGCCGCTTCCGCTATTCTCGGTGCTAATGTCACTATCACAGACCTCTCTCATGTGCTCCCGAACCTCAGATTCAACGCCGAAGCAAATTCCGACGTTCTGGCGATTAACGGCGGATCGGTTAACGTGGTGGCGCTTGATTGGGGAGAGGTTAAGGACATGGAAAGTGTAGGGCGGGAGTACGATTTAATTGTGGGGTCGGATGTAGTTTATCACGACCACCTGTTCGAGCCTTTGATTGAGACGTTGAAGTTTCTAATTTTAGGGGGTGAGAATGTAAATAAGGAGAAGAAGGAGGTGGTGTTTGTAATGGGGCATTTGAAAAGGTGGAAAAAGGAGACGGCGTTTTTTAAGATGGCGAAGAAGTATTTTGAGGTTCGGGTTATTCACGCTGATGGGCCGTCCATTGGGTCTCGGGTCGGTGTTGTTGTTTACCGTTTAGTTAGGAAGGATGCTTCGTTTAGATAACAGTTTTGATTTTTTGTAAATTTTGGGGCAAACTGCATTTTAGTTACCTGAGTTTGTCAAGATGTTTCAATTGATTATCGAATTTGCATTTGTTACAAGTTGGTTATTGAGTTTGTCTTTTTTTTTTTTTTTTTTTTTTTTTTTTGCAATTAGGTATAATTTTGGATGCTCAGTTAAAAAACTAACGAAGGCTGTAACATGTTCGTCTCACGTGTCTTACTTAAGGGGTATTTTCGTCTTTTTCATGGAGGGAGACTTGCACGATTTATTCACGTGAAGTCAGTATTCTTCATTATAAACCCCCAAATTCATCTTACCTTCTTCCCATTTTTCTGTTTTTATCCCCAATTTCAATTAAACCTAAAGTTTAGTTCATCTTCCCTTCTTCTCATTTACCCTTTTTATCCACAATTTGAAATAAACCTAAAGATTAGTTCATCTTCCCTTCTTCTCATTTACCGTTTTTATCCACAATTTAAAATAAACCTAAAGCTTAACAGTCCAATTGCCTACAATCCGATTTCTATGATGAATTGTCGTTGTGGAATAACCACGAGGGTACAAACTTCTTGGACGGATTTGAACCCAGGAAGGAGATTTGCTATTTGTGTCAACAATGGTGTAAGTATAATTTTCAGTTTTATATAGTCTGTTTTTAATTACAAATTTGGTTTTGTCTATTCATCTGTTAGCAATGACTTATATTTTGAATTGCAGTCCCGGAGTGTTTGTAGATATTTTCATTGGCTTGATCCATCTATGTGCTTTCGGTCTACTATCATCATACCAGGTATATTGCGCAAAAACAATCAGTTGGAGACAATGGTTGAACGACAGAGGATGAAGATAATGACTTTAGCTTGCTTGCTTGGTCTGTCGTGGTGGTGAGTATGAATTCCCTTTTGAAGGTATTTGTGCTCAACATGGGATTAAACATGTTACAACACCACCATACACCCCACAATCCAATGGAGTTGCCGAGAGGAAAAATCGGACTCTAAAGGACATAATGAATGCCATGTTAATAAGTTCGGGATTACCGGATAACATGTGGGGAGAGGCCGTCTTGTCGGCAAATTATGTGTTGAATAAAATGCCCCGAAAGAAAATAAATAAGAGCCCCTATGAATTGTGGCATGGAAGAGTGCCATCATACCAATACATGCGAGTGTGGGGGTGTCTTGCAAAGGTTTCAATACCACCTCCCAAAAAGGTGAAAATTGGACCAAAAACTATTGATTGCATATTTATTGGGTATGCTCACAATAGTAGTGCTTATAGGTTTCTTGTGCATGAATCGAAGATTCAAGATATACACAAGAATACTATAATGGAGTCAAGAAATGCTTCTTTCTTTGAGAATGTGTTTCCGTGCAAAAGAGATGATGCAAGTTCATCTAAACGGAGACATGATTCAATAGAAGAAGAAGAAGTCGAAGGAACAAATCATCATGATGAAAATGATGAAGCGGAGGTAGAACCTCGAAGGAGCAAACGAGGTAGGGTAGAAAAATCTTTTGGCCCCGATTTTCTAACCTATATGCTCGAAAGTGAACCACAAAGTTATAAAGAGGCCGTGAGCTCTTCCGAAGGACCTTTGTGGAAAGAGGCCATTAAAAGTGAGATTGATTCCATTTTACAAAATCACACTTGGGAATGAGTGGATCTTCCTCCGGGAAGTAAACCACTAGGATATAGGTGGATTTTTAAAAGAAAAATGAAGACGGATGGAACAATTGACAAGTATAAGGCAAGACTTGTAATTAAAGGTTACAAGCAAAAGGAAGGCCTTGATTACTTTGATACATATTCTCCGGTTACGAGAATAACATCCATAAGAATTGTACTTGCAATAGCCGCATTGCGGAATCTTGAAGTACATCAAATGGATGTTAAAACAGCCTTTCTAAATGGGGATTTAGAAGAGGAAATTTACATGGAGCAACCGGAAGGATTTTGCGCCGGCAAGAAAATAAAGTGTGCAAGTTAGTAAAGTCATTGTATGGCTTGAAACAAGCACCAAAACAATGGCATCAAAAGTTTGATCAAGCCATGATGGAAAGTGGATTTAAAATAAATGAATGTGACAAATGTATCTATGTTAGAGACACGGGAAATGGCTACGTCATTTTGTGTCTTTATGTAGATGACATGCTTATCATAGGAAGTTGTGATAAAATGATAAAGTCCACTAAAGATATGTTGAACTCAAAGTTTGACATGAAAGATATGGGGTTAGCCGACGTAATCCTTGGCGTGAAAATTTCAAGAATGTCAAATGGACTTGCTTTAAGCCAGTCACATTATGTGGATAGAATTCTTGAGAAATTCGGCGAGGATGACTTAGCTATTGCTAGAACCCCAATAGACATGAGTCAACATCTATCAAAGAATAGAGGTGACACAGTTTCTCAAGTTGAATACTCGAGAATCATTGGAAGTCTAATGTACTTGATGAGTTGTACTAGACCAGATATTGCTTACACAGTTAGCAAACTGAGTCGGTATACAAGTAATCCCGGAGCGGAACATTGGAATGGTATAGTGAGAGTACTAAGGAACTTAAGATATACTCGCGATTATGCTTTACACTATACTAGACATCCAGCGGTAATTGAAGGGTATAGCGATGCTAATTGGATATCCGATATAAAAGACTCAAGGTCTACGAGCGGATTTGTATTCACATTAGCAGGAGCAGCTATATCATGGAAATCTTCTAAACAAACGGTTATAGCTAGATCCACGATGAAATCTGAGTTTATAGCGTTAGATAAATGTGGTGAAGAAGCCGAGTGGCTACGCCAATTTATAGAAGATATTCCAAGATGGACGAAGCCCGTGCCATCAATATGTATACATTGTGATAGCCAATCAGCGATTGGAAGGGCACACAATCATATGTATAATGGTAATTCTAGACACATTCGTCGAAGACATAATACCATTAGACAACTACTCTCAATCAGTACAATATCCATTGACTATGTTAAGTCAAAGGAAAATTTAGCGGATCCGTTAACCAAAGGGTTAAATAGAGAGTTAGTTGAAAGCTCGACGAGGGAATGGGACTAAAGCCTCAAAAGTTAAACACGGCGGAAAACCCAATCTAGATGATTTGGAGATCCCAAGAACTAGATTCAATGGGACAACCTAACTGTTAAAAGACTTGTAGCGTCACCGTGGGGGAATCTACCCCAAGTCCATTCCTATTAAATGGACATCCCGAAAGGACAAGGATAAGCCTATGGCTTTTAATGATTCTTACGCGTCGAAAATTCGAGCGGGGTAATACAGTTACCTTTAAGAAATCACCTATGTGAGATAGAAGTGGGGCCGCTTCGAGGAGAATTGTGTGAGGCTCAATTCTTAGACCCTCTCGCAGAACTGTGCGTATGTTCGGGGCCATGATCGAACATAGCTATGAGAATTGAAGTATGTTAGGACGATACTTGTGTCAAGCATAATGACGGCTACACAAAAAGCATAACGATTCAAGGACATCGCGTCTATCGATTTGCGAGTAGAGTAAATATGCTTGTACGAGCGAAGATTCAATGGGCATTCCCACATCTTCGTATGCAAGTTTTCGTCTACGGCTTTATCACCAATTCCGCATTATTCCTTCATGTGGGGATTGTTGGAAAAAAGTGTGTTTTGAAGGAAATAATGAGTTATTTTATTAATTTGTTATTTGTTAAAATGACAAATTGATTGTTGGATTGTGTTCTACTCCATGAGTACATTGAAATCATATATTCATTTGTTCAAAATGGTTGAGAAATGAATGAGATATGAAGGCTCAAAGTTAATGGGTTGGAATGGGTAAAATGTGGTTATCCCACATTGGAAAAGATGGAAAAGTGGCTTGGTTTAAATACTCCTACACTTTGGTAGGGAGTAAGATTGTGGTACATGAGGCTTCTCTCGCGCACGGTGCAGGGGTGCAAATCATGGACCGAATTAGGCTTCGGACTACCGAACTCACGTGCATGCGCGTCCCGCGGACACGAATGTAGCTCCGAAATTGCCGGTCCGCGCGAGCCCACTTTTTGCATTTTTTTAAGAAAATTGATCCAATGGAAACAGGAAGTGAGGCGGCGCCTCGCCGTAGGCCGAGGCGGGCGCCTGCAGGGCCTGGCGGGCGCCTCGTGCGCAATGCTCACTCCCGTAAACCGTTTCAGCCTCAGAATCGCCGAATTAAAGTGCAAATTCATGGATTATTATTTCAATATTCATTGAGGAAATTAAAAATGTGGTTTTAATTTCTTGAGCAGTTTTCCTATGGAGAATTGTATAAATAGAACACAACAACAAAGGGAAAATACACAGATTTTCCAAATTCTCTCCACCATCAGATTTGTTGCATATTGAAATTCTTTCCCTTGGCCTCCTGCATAAATCATTGTGGTGATAACGTCAAAGCATCGACTTCAATTCGCCGGAGGTCTAATTGTGCAACCACCGTCCGGTTACTCCGTTTCATCCTGGGAGGCAAGCGTTCCGTAACAACTCAAGCACAACGTGGTGAGGGGGCGTAATTTGTCTTAAGGAGAGTGTGTTTTCACACGACTCGGATTCCTCGACAAATCTTTTTCCTTTTCTTTTCTGTTGTGTAATTTTGTTTTATTTAGTTTTCTGTAATTTCCTTTTATTATGTAATAGTTTTTCCAACATTTCGAGTTAAACAAATCACTTAACCACTAAGCCACTTGCTTGTATATGTTAATGGTTAAATTGTTTAATATTTATCACCTTTAAGCCTAAGCATGACTACAAATGAAGATGAATCATTGCTTTGAGGACGGGCCCATTTTGACCCGCAGGCTTGGCCCGACCGCTTCCATTTATCCAAATTTGTTTCGCTGACAAGGCACGGCTGGGCTTCACGGGCCTTGTGGCGGACAAGACAGCCACAGCCGATCGGCCATGGGCGAACAGTAGGCACACGAAGTTGTGCCCAAGATGTTCATCTTCACTCTTGGATGACTTTAATTGACTTGGATCTCAACTTTAATTTAAGAAGAAAAAAAGGAAACATAGAAGGGGCCAAATTATTAAAAAGTTTCCATAAATAGCAAAAATAACGATGTTAAGCAATAATAGTCTCATTCCAACCCTAAAAGCGGCGGCTAAATTATCTCAGATCTCTTTTTATGAACTCCGACCAAGTCGAAAACGACGACGTTGAGATAAACCCGGTAACGATGCTCCTCCTAGATACTCCCCAACACGATCAAAACGGCAAACCGCCGGCAACGGTAACACCAAATGAACTCCAAATGCAAAGCTATTACATCAGCTCGATCGATTTAACGGTCACGATCCGATCTCTCCCGTCTCAAGGCCTCTCCTTCCAGCTCTGGCCCGCCTCCACCACTCTCGTCAACCTCCTCGACGGCTACGCTTCTAATCCGACCACCAGTCCCCTCTCCGGCTGTAATCTCGACATCACTCGCCCCCTCCGGATCCTCGAGCTAGGTTCCGGCACCGGCGTAGTAGGAATCGCCGCTTCCGCTATTCTCGGTGCTAATGTCACTATCACAGACCTCTCTCATGTGCTCCCGAACCTCAGATTCAACGCCGAAGCAAATTCCGACGTTCTGGCGATTAACGGCGGATCGGTTAACGTGGTGGCGCTTGATTGGGGAGAGGTTAAGGACATGGAAAGTGTAGGGCGGGAGTACGATTTAATTGTGGGGTCGGATGTAGTTTATCACGACCACCTGTTCGAGCCTTTGATTGAGACGTTGAAGTTTCTAATTTTAGGGGGTGAGAATGTAAATAAGGAGAAGAAGGAGGTGGTGTTTGTAATGGGGCATTTGAAAAGGTGGAAAAAGGAGACGGCGTTTTTTAAGATGGCGAAGAAGTATTTTGAGGTTCGGGTTATTCACGCTGATGGGCCGTCCATTGGGTCTCGGGTCGGTGTTGTTGTTTACCGTTTAGTTAGGAAGGATGCTTCGTTTAGATAACAGTTTTGATTTTTTGTAAATTTTGGGGCAACCGCATTTTAGTTACTGAGCTCACAAGATGTTTCAATTGATTATCGAATTTGCATTTGTTATAGTTGGTTATTGAGTTTGTCTTTTTTTTTTTTTTTTTTTTTTGCAATTAGGTATAATTTTGGATGCTCAGTTAAAAAACTAACGAAGGCTGTAACATGTTCGTCTCACGTGTCTTACTTAAGGGGTATTTTCGTCTTTTTCATGGAGGGAGACTTGCACGATTTATTCACGTGAAGTCAGTATTCTTCATTATAAACCCCCAAATTCATCTTACCTTCTTCCCATTTTTCTGTTTTTATCCCCAATTTCAATTAAACCTAAAGTTTAGTTCATCTTCCCTTCTTCTCATTTACCCTTTTTATCCACAATTTGAAATAAACCTAAAGATTAGTTCATCTTCCCTTCTTCTCATTTACCGTTTTTATCCACAATTTAAAATAAACCTAAAGCTTAACAGTCCAATTGCCTACAATCCGATTTCTATGATGAATTGTCGTTGTGGAATAACCACGAGGGTACAAACTTCTTGGACGGATTTGAACCCAGGAAGGAGATTTGCTATTTGTGTCAACAATGGTGTAAGTATAATTTTCAGTTTTATATAGTCTGTTTTTAATTACAAATTTGGTTTTGTCTATTCATCTGTTAGCAATGACTTATATTTTGAATTGCAGTCCCGGAGTGTTTGTAGATATTTTCATTGGCTTGATCCATCTATGTGCTTTCGGTCTACTATCATCATACCAGGTATATTGCGCAAAAACAATCAGTTGGAGACAATGGTTGAACGACAGAGGATGAAGATAATGACTTTAGCTTGCTTGCTTGGTCTGTCATGGGTGTATTTTGGGTTAAAGGGTAGCAACGAGTTTGTGAATGGCTATTATTGGAGATGGTGTTTTGGAGTCTAAATATGTATGCAACAATGGCTATAATAGAGTAGTGAATGAAATGAGTATTTTAGATGTTAGATATGACTAAATAGTTTAGGTTCAACAGAGTACTTGGTGTACTTGATTGTAACCTGTAATTTTGCTATAAATGAAATGAAATTGAAAAAAAAAATTGTACTCTACTATGACTATATAATAGAATAGTAAACCACCATTGGTCAATCAATTTTCATAAGCATTGATTCAATCTATCAAAAGTGAGTACCATAATCTGAAATGTGCATACATATGACCAAACTACCAAAAGACATCTCAAATGGTATCTATGCCACTTAAATTGTCATAATATGACATCACCAACACACGAAATACCCAAAGTTAATTTTTTACAATCAAAAGACAATACAAAATGAAATTAGTTTTCTGTTAAATCTATGATGCCTGTGTCCATCTTCCTAGGTCTTTTCCATTGAATTCTTGCAGACCTTCTGAGTTTAATTGCACGTTGAATTGGTTGTTGTTGATTTCCTTCATGTGTATTCTTTCTCTGATGTAAAGCCTTCAACTCGGGCAATGTTATAAAATTCCCCCCCCCCCCATTCTAAATGTAACCTTCATTTTGTTGAGCTGTCTTTACTTGTTGTGGTGGTGAGGATGACCCAATCTCTGCAAAGGCTGTATTGGGGATACCATTATATCTAGCAGCTGGTACAACGATTTGCATTACCCCAGGAGATGGTTGTGAGTTCACCACCTATAACAACAGTTGGTGAATTCAGTAAGAAACTACCTAATACATAATAATTATCCATTCATTGTGTTCAAGTTAACACATACTTACATTTATGTTGTGGTTGTCTGGGCTTGTTACATGTGGTGGTGTAACTGGAGTGGGTTGTGTAACAGGTGGTGGACTGCCTTGTGCTTCACCTTCAACAACATTTTCATTAAGTATCTAATAAAGACAAGATATTAGTTCATAAAAAATAAAATAGAAAATAAAATATAACACAAGTGGAGTTTCTTTAAAACCTCATTTGCAGCCACGCTTGTAATCCCTCTTTATCATTTAAAGAATGAGACAAATCCTCCAATAACATATCACACTTAGTAGTTAAAACCTTATTTTCAGGAATCACTGGAACAACAATGTTTTTAACCAAAGGACATCCCCTCTTGTTATGTCCAGTTATCTTGCACAAACTACATTTATTTGGCCTTGTCCCATGTGATCCTTCCCCTTGAACCTGCAACAATAAATTAAAAAAAATAAATAATAAGAACACAGTTAAGATACCAATACATTATAACAACAATTAAAATTGTTTACCTCATTGAGAACATCATTTGCAGCCTCAATACCATCTTGTTCTTTACCCAATGTGCATCCTCTCTTGTTATGTCCATCTCCCTTACACACACTACAATTATTAGACCTTATGTAGACTCTCCTCTTCAACTGATTTGTTCCATCTTCAAGTACATTTGCCACTTCCATAACCAGACCCTCAGTTTTCTCCTTCTCTTTATCATTATCAAACATTAATCTCCTTCTCATTTTCCTGGGCCTTCCTGCCATTCTTTTCACAAGTGGAGGTAGCACATCTTGGTAACCAGATTTTGGCCACATAACTGGCCCATCCATGGGATTTATTAGAAACTTGTTCACTTTCTTGTAGGTTTCAGCTGAATAGCACTCATCAACATAGCTTTCTGGATCATCCTCTCTCAACACAATACATGAGATGGCATGGTTGCAAGGGATGTCTGTCAATTCCCATCTTCTACAACTACAAGCCCTGTCTGGCAAATTCACTGAGTATTGTGCACCATACATGCATGAAACTTCAAACTTGTGACCCCCAACACTAGATGGAATACATTCAATAACCATCTTCTTCCTTCTCTCTAGCTCCTTGAAAATTTTAGGACAAAGTTTTCCAGTCCATGAATTTCTAACAACAATCCTATTTCTTTCCAACCTAACCATCAGCATTCTCCTAATTGACTATAGGCAACTCAGTATGGGCTTCTCTCTTGCTTCCAATATGTGGCTATTAAAGCTCTCAGACAAGTTGTTCAATAATATATCACACTTCACATTGATGCTAAAAGCTGACCTAGACCAATTGCAAGGTGGTTTATCATCAAACCAATGGAATGAACTGATGTCATGCTCTGCCATTTGTTCCATCCAATTTTTAAACCTGCTAATAGTAGTGGCCTTTGATGCATTCCACAACAAATTCTTAAAAGTTATCCCTTTAAACCCAACACTCCTCATATTGTCAAGCATATGCATGACACATAATCTGTGCTCAACACTTGGGAGAAGCCCTTTCACAGTTTCTATCAACCTTTTTTGTTTATCAGGCGTGATGCAGAACCCAATATCATTAAACTCTAAATCATCAATCAACTGTCTCATAAAACAAGTCCATGAATCTCTGCACTCACTCTCCACAATCGCATAAGTAATAGGGTATCAATTGTTGTTTGGATCAATCCCTGAGGCTGCTAGCAGTTGCCCTTTATACTCTCCTTTCAAGAAACAACCATCCACACTCAAAATTCTCCTGCAATATTGAAACCCCCTTTTCATACCTGCTAGACACACATAAAACCTCTCAAACCTTGGAGAACCCAATTCAACACAACCATCAACCAACATCATAGTCACAGTAGACCCAGGGTTTCTCCTTCTAAGTTCCTCATCATAGTCCTATAACCTAGAATATTGTACTTGAGCAGACCCATTAATGATTTTAAGAGCCTTCTCCTTTGCTCTGTAAATTTGATATTTACTCACATTCATTGAATAATTTTTGAATACCTTGTTCTTGATACTCTGTGCACTCTTGTTAGGGTCTTCTTTCCATTCATCTAGAAACTCTTTTGCAAGCCAAGAAGATGTCATAAATTTGGTTTTGAAAATTTGACCACAGGTATGGACTGAATTCAGAGTTTTCACAAGAAGATGGCTCTCATCATGCTCCTTAGAGGCATATATATTCCAGTTGCAAGGGGCCTTACAAACTGCTTTCACTTTCTCAGAAGTCTGAAACATGAAGGAAATAGGTATTTTCTCTACAATTGCATGTCTCTTGACTGCCTCTTGAAACATTCTTGTGTCCCTAAACTTCATCAACAATTCAAATTTTGGTGATGGCATATCAATTCTTGGATCAAACACCTTGCCACTTGGTCTTAATTTATTTCTAGTATCACTATCACTATCATACCCATCAATCCCCTCATCACTTTCATACTCTATATCATCAATTGGTACATTTTTTCCAACTGATCATTGAACATCTGTGTTTGCACTAATTTTTTATTTACCCTTGTGCTTAGCATCATGTGATACCCCACAATACTCAGCATCATAGTCAACATTGACTTCATATTGCAAGTCATCTTCTGTACTATCATAATGACTATCATGAAATGATTCACCTTCAGATGATGACTTATTACTGAAGCTATCCTCACAATACACTTTTCTTTTGCACTTATCCACTAAACTATCAGCCTCTCTCTCCTCCCTTAGCACTGATGACTGTGCAATCTTTTCAACATAAATCTCAGCCTCTCTCTCCTCCCTTGCACATATAAACTTAGGTATATCTAAAACATCTTGATCATTACTTAGTACTCTATACCCATTATGTACATCCATCACATACACTTTTTTATGAAACACTATGCCTTCAACACCGTAATCACACCCCAATTTGTTGACCATATCTTTAAGATCAATGATTTTAATCTTCTTAACAACTACATAATCAAACCAACACAATGCCTGTGTAAACACCATTCTCAAATTGACCATTGAACATCTATGTTTGCACTAATTTTTTATTTACCCTTGTGCTTAGCATCATGTGACACCCCACACTCAGCATCATAGTCAACATTGACTTCATATTGCAAGTCATCTTCTGCACTATCATAATGACTATCATGAAATGATTCACCTTCAGATGACGACTTATTACTGATGCTATCCTCACAATACACTTTTCTTTTGCCCTTATACACTAAACTATCAGCCTCTCTCTCCTCCCTTAGCACTGATGACTGTGCAATCTTTTCAACATAAATCTCAGCCTCACTCTCCTCCATTGCACATATAAACTTAGGTATATTTAAACATCTTGATCATTACTTAGTACTCTATACCCATTATGTACATCCATCACATACACTTTTTGATGAAACACTATGCCTTCAACATCGTAATCACACCCCAATTTGTTGACCATATCTTTAAGATCAATGATTTTAATCTTCTCAACAACTACATAATCAAACCAACACAATGCCTGTGTAAACACCATTATCAAATTGACCACCATATATCATTCTTATAGTATAGTAATTACTCAAAATGCCTACTAAAACAATATATGAAACAATTATACTCATATATAAGCCTCATTAACACAACCAACTACCAAGTACAACCAAAATCAATAAAGGTACAACATAACATAGTACAACACACATACATTTATATAACATATATGACCCATTTCTTAAAAAAAAAAATCAAAATAAGGCAACAACCATGGGACCACACTCACACATATCAATTTCTTAAAAAAAAATAAAAGTATACATTTTACTTATTTTAACAACAACATAGGGACCCATTACTATAAAGCGAAGAAATAAAGTATTTTTTTCACATCTTTCCAACACAGAACAGTACATACATCCAAAGAGTGAAGAATCTTCATCACTTTTCTTACAATCAAGCTAAAAAAAATTAAAAATGGTTCACTTACCATACGTGGGCGTGCCATCTTCTAAGTACTCATCCATTCTTTTGAACTAGTTCACCCCTTCTTCAGTCGACATTGTAGCAAATTGTTGATTGTTGGAACCCTAATTCCCCTCTTTTAATTTTGATTGTGTTTACTGCATGAAGTCAAAATCCCAAATGGAGAGATATTATTTATGAAATGACCCAAAGTCCCTTGGAATTTGTGGGGAAAATTGCGCCCCACAACCACCTGTTTCCATTACAATTTATGGACGAAAACACCCCTTAAGTAAGACACGTGAGACACACATGTTACAGCCTTCGTTAGTTTTTTAGGTGGGCATCCAAAATTATACTTAATTGCAACAAAAAGACAAACTCAATAACCAACTTATAACAAATGCAAATTCGATAACCAATTGAAACATCTTGACAAACTCACATACTCAGGTAACTAAAATGCAATTTGTCCTAAATTTTGTCATGAAAAATGGCAAAAGTTATGGTTTTACAATTTCATTACTACTTAAATTGAGTGCATGCTGCAGAAGATTAATATAGGCCCACTTCCTCTAGAGCCCCTCATGCGAGATTTAAACCCATTTTAAGAAATAACATTTTGAGAATTTCAAAGACACCCTTTCTTGACACAATGACTTTAATGCCCTTCTTTGCCCTCTTTGCACGTACAACGTACTGTTGTACTGACTATTGCAATTTCAAAATTCAAATTATACTTTGGTCACTGAAACACTGAGAATTAGATATTGGTCACTAGACATTCAAGTATTTTAAATCAATCATTAGATTCAGAATAATTTCAGTTTAATTTTTTCAACAAAAAAAAAATCATTATTAACAACGAATTAATCTCATAATTTACACATTTACAACTCTTATAAGTTAATTATATGACTACTTTGTCTCTTATAATTGACTTATAATACAAATTTTTCAACCAAAAAAATTAAAAATTTCAATAATAACAACGAATTACTCTCGTAATTTATACATTTACAACTTTTATAAGTTAATTATAAGACTAATTTGACTTTTATAATTGACTTATAGGACAATTTTTTCAACCAAAAAAATCAAAATTTTCAATAATAACAACGAATTACTCTCATAATAACAACGAATTACTCTTATAATTGACTTATAAACTTATAAGACTTTTTTAAAAAGTCTTATAAGTAACATATAAGACTTTTTAAAAAAGTCTTAAAAGTAACATATAAGACTTTTTAAAAAGTCTTATAAGTTAGTTATAAGACCTATTTGAACATTGGAAATTGTGTTGTAAAAAAATCGTATAAGTAGTAACATATAAGACTTTTTAATAAGTCTTATAAGTAACATATAAGACTTTTTAAAAAGTCTTATAAGTTAGTTATAAGACCTATTTGAACATTGAAAACTGTGTTATAAAAAAATCTTATAAGTAGTAACTTATAAGACTTTTTAATAAGTCTTATAAGTAATATATAAGACTTTTTAAAAAGTCTTATAAGTTAGTTATAAGACCTATTTGAACATTGAAAACTGTGTTGTAAAAAAGTCTTATAAGTAGTAACTTAAAAAGTCTTATAAGTTACTTATAAGACTTTTTTTTTAAAGTCTTATAAGTTACTTATAAGACTTTTTTTAAAAGTCTTATAGGTAACAAAAAAATCAAACTCAAAATGGATCCAGATAATAAAACGTCAATATTCCGCACTTAACAAAATACTCATCAGATTACAAAGAATGAACTCTTACACAAATAATCCAAATTATTTTATAAATTAATGTCATGCAGTACGAAATAATACCATTATTACTAAGTTATCCTTGTATTGAAAATACATTAATAAACTTCTTAATGGTTACACTATCTCATAACAGTAACTACAACAACAACAACAACAACAAAGCCTTAGTCCCAAAATAATTTGGGGTCGGCTAACATGAATCCTCATATGTTATCGTGAAAAAAAATAAATAAAAAAATTAAATTAAAAAAAATAAAAAAATAAAAAAAATAAAAATAAAAAAATAAAAATAAAAATAAAAAATAAAAAATAAAAAAATAAAAAATAAAATAAAAAAAAAAAATAAAAAAATAAAAAATAAAAAAAATCAACCCCCCACATGGATTTTTGCCCTCCACTCCGGCCTCTTCAACACCATACTCTCATCCACTCCAAGTAAATTATTGAAAGATAAGAAAGAAAAAAAAAAAGACAAGCATGAACATATCTGGATGAACATCCATCACCGCATATGATCACATTCCGAGTTCAAATTATCCAAAATTGTGGTAGAAATTCAAGGCTCAAGCTAAACTAAAAATAGATAATGTTGGTCAGAAATGAAAAGGAGATGAAGGAACTAGTTAAACATCCACCTAGAAGCCTAAAACATCAACGATAATGTAATATAGCTAGTTCTAAAGACCAAAACCGAGCACATTGAACATCAAGTCAAAACTAGAAAATCTTCTCTTCATTTAACTTGGATTATGGAATAGACCATATTTGTTCCAAATTCACACATTTTCTTACCGTGGATGCCTACACTATCTGCATCCTTTTTCTCTTCTGGGTGAGCTATTTTCAACGCAAAGGGCTCTATTAGTCCTTGCCTGCACCAAGACTGATGACTGCCAGTGGGACATTGACCCCGCCTTTCTTTTCCACATCTAATAATCTTGAACTTGAAATGCTTAGATCTAGACACTTTAACTAATTATTTGCCAAATGAAGGTGACATAGGACCTGGCCTTGATGAGGCGATGAAGGGGCTCGCCGGAGAAGATGAAGGGGCACGCCGGATCTGAACGGAGAAGGGAAAGAAGATGAGGCAAACTAGATCTAGGGTTCGCCGGAGAAGAGCGACCGGATCTGTAGGCGGCCATGGTGGAGACGGCGACGAGCTGCCGTTGATGTGTCGAGTTTATGCCGGTGGGTTGAGGAGAGAGAGAGATAGTGATTGTGTGTGTGTTTTTTTTTCTGGTGTACATGTGGGAGGAGGGAGGGGAGGGGTGGGTTTTGTTTGAGGGGTCGAGGTAGTTTTGGTATTTAAGAGTTTTATTTGACTGGTCAACGGGGATAAGGGGTGTATACGGAATTATAATTTTAGGAGAAGTCTCTATTTAAGATTTACAAAAAGAGTCTCCTTAAAAAAGAATAAAATTTCGGCTGGAAGGGTTCCAAGGGAATTTATCCATTAATATATGCCTTATTATAGAGAGAGTTCATTCTCATTCAGCTTGCAGAATTTGAGCTTCCATTAGTATCCTGGCCATCAATCTGCCAGAACTTAGCAGATTTTACATCATCTTCAGCCATCAATCTTGAGAATTCCTCGTGGTTGTATACCAATGTCGCTTTTTCATCAAATTCACTTGGAAGATTTTCAGTATCAAAACACGACTTCATGAGATCCGCGCTAGCTTTGTTGTTTGGATAAACAAATTTTATCTTCAGATATGTTTTCCGGTCAACAAAGTACTTCACTACCTGCAGAGATGTCAACTAACAATTTCAGTAACTAATGATTTATCAATAACAATTTTTAGAATTTGACTAGGATGATTAGTTTGACATTAATGCTTGTATTGACCATCAAAAGTCAAACGAGACTATCTTTCCCGGAATAATTCAGAGTAGCGTCAAGTCCTAGCAAAAACTTTTTAAGACAACAACAACAACAAAAGTAAAAAACAAAATAAAGCTGTTAATCGTTCATAGATATAGTCAAAAACCCCTCGATCTATCTTAAGATGGATGAGAAAAAAAATGGTGTTAAGAGAACTGGGAAAATTAGCAAGGATTATTCGAGCTTCTATGGAACATTCAGACTATTATTCAGCGTATGAGGATCTTACTAGAGTGAGATAAGACACCAGAGGTTATACAACAGCAGGGAGATCAACCCTACCCCCTACACATCCCATAAAAATGTCGCATTTAACAATTTTAAGAAAGGTGCTCTACTTGTTGTACATCGCTTGTACTATGGTAAAATTGCATCAAAATTATTTTCTTATTTAGAAACGTTACATTTATTTTGGGACGGAGGAAAAGAGAAAGTGTAATATTTATTATGGGACAGAGAGAATATCATTTTGACAACTGAGAGGATGCAACAAAGTTCAATATTCATAGATCAGAATTAAGAACTGTCACTCTCCAAAGGTGCAGGTAAGGGGGCTCAGAGACGTACTTAATGATTGGGCTGTGCATAAGGAACCAAGCTATTCAAGTTTGGCTGTATTCAGTAAGCTTGTTTGAGATCTAATCATTAGAGAAGCCATTGGGTTGGGCAGCTTAACAAGCTCGATTAGACAGTTTGCAAGAACTGATCAAGCAAATCTTGAAGATTTCCATGGGCTCGAAAACGGTTATCAAATCAAGCTTGAACATTTATATCTTAGTTGTTTTCATCCCTGCACGAGATCAATTGAAGAAGTTGTGTGGTGCCAAACAGACAATGATGAAAGAAGGGAAGAAAAGCACACCTTAAAAAATGCCTGAAAAATTCTTGGTGGATTATAGAGAACAATTACTGCGAGCCTTTCTGGATAGTGGTTCTGTAACATGTACATGATTTCTCGGACAGTTTTTATCTGAATATTAGTAACATTGAGCGACTCTCCGTTGAAGTCAACCAACCACGACATCTGTTCTTGGTTCTCAGGCAGGTTAAGGATGGCGTTCTCTACAAGATAGACAAGATGACGAACAGCACTGTCTCCAGATTGTGTTCTGAAACTCAAAAAACAGAAATTAGATTCACTTGCTTAATTTTTTATTCTTCGTTATTTAAATGAAATTGTTGCATTGGAATAAATGCAATATGCATAAAGAAGAATAGCAATGGTTAGAAATTAAGCATTGTATTATTGACTATACAGACCTGCTTCCCAGGTCTCATTACAAGAACAACCCTTCCTTCTCTATCAACAAAGTTTGCGCGAGATACTTTGCCAGTGGCACCTTCATCTGCTACTTCAGGCTGCAATGACAGAGTACATAAGTCTGCCTGTCAAAAAGATCATAAAGAATTGTACAGTAAAACTATTAATGCAATATTATCTAATTAAAGCAAGGTGACAGTTAATTTGGGACATCCCAGAAAGGAAAAGGGGACACTTATTTTGGGACCGAGAGAGTAATTAAAATTTATCTTTAAAAACTAGTTTAAAAGTGTTGATACAATCAAAATGTACAGCAGTATGCCAAATACTCCCTCCGTCCCAATAAGTGCTTCACCCTTTTGGGTGGGCACAAATATTAAGGAAATGGGTGGGAAAAAAAATGTTGTGAGTGTAATTTGAAAATAGGAGAGAGAATTAGTGGAGGGAATAGTAAATTTGAAAAGTGTTGTGAGTGTAATAGTGAATTAGGAGAGAGAATGAGTGGAGGAAATAGTAAAGATTCTTTGCCAAAAAAGGAAAGGTGAAGCTTCTAACGGGACGCCCTTTTGGGTAATTAGTGAAGCTTTTATTGGGACAGAGGGAGTATTGTACACCGACTTACCCAACGAATATCCTCTGGCTTATAAGTTGACCTCCACTCAATCGTTTCCTCCAGCATTTTCTTTGCCTTGTCAACATTCCAGTTTCTAGCTTCTAAATATCTCCTCAGGCACGCATCACTACAGTACTTTAAGCTTCGCCCAGATAGGGGTCCAAGGGCAGTCCTCAGCTCTTTTACCTGCTTGCATTGCAGGAACTTAGTTTTTCTATACCAATATTTGTGCGTGAATGCTATCTGTATAAAAAACTAACATATACTCTGATGATGCCAAAATCGTCAAAACAGCCCAAATCCAAGCGTCGAATGCTCCGGCGATTGCAAGGCCTGAAAATAAGAGAAAACACGTAAACTAAGCCGGGGCGGATCCGGCTAAAGGCCCTCCGGCGTGAGAGTAAGTTCACGGTTGATATTAGAGAAATCAAAAGGACAGAGTTTCTCCAATGTAAAAAGTAACGTACCGAATAATGAGCCATGGGGCTTGTATTTATAGGAATGGATTGATGGAATCCATGTTGGAATGAACTTGTAAAGAGATAAGATATAATCCTCAAAGAATTATATCTGTTTAGGAGTCATTGTTTGACTTGAATTGATGTTGGTAATTGTAATCCTGATTGGATCATGGCTGTATAATCCTCGTTGAATAAGGATTGTAACTGCTAGCCGGAACGCCGAGGAAGGCAAATGATTTTCCTCGGCCTTTGGCAGATAGGCCGAGGAAAATGATTTTGCTTCCTCGTCATTTGGTAAATGGCCGACACGGAGATATGCCGGGGAGAATGATTTTCTTTCCTCGTCACTTGGATATATGCCGAGCAAATAACTTTTCTCTCCTCGGTAACTCCGACATGACGGCCCAAGAATGATGACATAAGGCCGAGATAAATGTTCCTCGGCATACGAGGAAGATCTTACTCGGCCCTAATACTTCATAATTAGACACTATCCACTGCCCAATATAGCTGGGCCCAAGTTCGGGCAAGCCCATGTTCGTAGCTCGGTTTATACCGTTCAGTGGCCCCCGACTTTCTAGCTTGGCTTAGGACGAGTAGAAAGTCAGCTCGGCATCGGCACATGGAATACGAACAGGTTTGACGCGTGTCATTGGTTGGTAACTGACGGTTGCTATTCTGATGATGACCTGGGGCCCCCCAGTCTTGTCACGCCTTGATAACTGTAATTAGCATTTAATTCTTGGGGCGCCTCACCCGAATTTATGCTTTACCCATGGGTCGACCCGATTTGGGGAGGTATAAAAACTAAAACCCTCTTCATTTTACTCTTTACAAACCTCAAGCATTTGAAAGTATTTGGCAAGAATTCACCGGCGAAAACATCAGCGATCTTTGAACTCAGTTTCCGGCGAGCTTCATTTTTCCGGCGAAGTTGTTTTCTGCACTGACTTCGTTCTTTCTTGCAAACTCAGGTATGATTTTCTTCCCTTCTCACGAACTCCCTTCACCTTTAGCGTCTTCTAGGGTTGTTAGGAGAAATCATATGTGAATCAAGAACATGAACCGCCATTATTGAAGATTCAATCTTTTCTTCACGAATTTTTGTTTCAAACTCTCAAAATTTCAAATTTTTGATTTTCTTTGTATTTTGTTAAACTTCTTCGAATATTGAATGAACTTCCCCTTTAATCTTTGATTCCCCTTAGAAATGGCTCGTTCTTGGGACCATTCCCCCCGATTCCGTTATGGATATCATACGGGCAATCTGAGGGTTTATCGACGAGAAAGGGGTCCATGGTTGATGCTGAACTTGGATGATATAAGCAAGCAGTTGAGGGGTTATGGCCGATCCCGTTTATTCATTCAATACCCGTGCACTCACAAGAATAGATAGGATTGAGTCTGGTTCTCCCAACATCATAGTTTTTGAGGATAGGGCTGAGATGGTGGAGCACATCGAACTGTTCTACCCGGCCTCCAATCGCGAAATGCGTGAGCGTCTGAGAGGTACGGCCCCCTCCTCGGCCTTATGAAATGACGAGGAAGGAAATCTTCCTTCCTCGGCCTTATGGAATGACGAGGAGGGGAATCTTCCTTCCCGTCATTTAATCGGCCATCGACGAGGTAAATAATTTTGTCTCCTCGTCTTTACGCAGATATGACGGGAAGAGAGAGAAGAGCCCTCCTCGTCTACTCGCATAGTTAACGCCTTCGTTGAAGGTGCGCAAGCCGATGCCCGCCTTGTCCGAAGAAGAGGAGGCCGAGGAGCAGGGTAGCCGAGGAAAGCAAATCGAGAAGGCACCAAAGCACAGGGATCCCGTGATTAGGAGGCCTTGCACACCAAGTACAAAGTGAACCGCGCGAGTATAAATTAACTTATATGGGCAAGATCGAGCCGAAGACGGAAAAAGAAGAAGACGGCCTTCTACTATAACCAAGACTACGTCCACTTTTATTTCAAACAGTTTCAACAGGGACTCCGTCTTCCCCTAGACCCCTTCATTTGTGAATTTTTGGATGATGTAAAGGCAGTGCCGGCCATGCTAGGAGCCAATGGTACTAGGGTTCTGGTTAGCTTCATCATCCTCTGCTGTAGTTTAGGCATGAGCCGACCATGGGAGCCTTCCGTCACTTCTACATTGTCTGAGTTATCAAGGAACAATGGCTTGTAGTTATTAGGAGCGCCAATAGGAAACCTAAGTTGCTTCTTCCCATGTCCAAAGTTCCAGCCGGGAGAACCACGTTATCCGAGTTGAGAGCCGCCAAGGTCAGGGAGTTCCAGCCTTCCTTGTGATGATCCAACATCTTCCTTTGCCGTCCAACAATACGGGTGGACCAAAGATTTGATCAGCGTCTGGAAGAGTTTGCGGTAGTGGTCCTGGATTGGAAGCAAGTTGAATCCTCGGATCATTTCTATATCCGGGCGGGATTGATGCGGGAACGAGGACGGCAGGGTGGCTCCCTCGTCGATGTTAAAAGAGGACGTCGCTTCAATGATTGGACGATACATCCAGGCTTCGTATTCCACGAGGATTGTATTAGGTGCCACGATGGCGTCCCCGTGATCAATGTATTGGAGCACCTAACATTGTTGGACGTAAACTTTTATCTTGGACACTTGTAATTTTGCGTCGATTATTTTGCTCGTACTTGACCTTGAATCTTCTTGCTCGTACTTGACCATTTCTTCCTTGTCTTTACAGATTTAACCGCCGAGGAAGAAGCACTTGGAATGGAGAGACTAAGTCCCTGTGAGCCGATCGGGCGAAAGAGAAAGCCGAGCAAGAAATCTCGCTTCCATGGAAAGGAAGGATGAGGCCAATGCTCGTAATTTGGTCTTGGGCGTTCGGGGTGATAAACCCCTTCCCCTCAAACTTCACCAGATGTAAATTCCGAGGACGCAAAGCATCCGAGGAACGGCCGAACCCACGGTTGGTGATATGCCTAACCCTCCTACCGAGGCCGCGGAAGCAGCCGTGCCGAGGAAACCGGCCTTGTTCAAAGGAAATCTGCTCAAAAAGGCCTCAAGTTTCGGCCGAGGAGCCGGTGAGCAGCGGGCAAGTGTTGGTGGGGCCCCCAATCCTTCACCTCCTCCAACCTCGCTATCAAGACATCCAAACCGCTGAGCAGTGCCGACGAGCTAGCTAAGAGTACGGCCCTCGACATTCCTCGTCTCGTGGGTCTTCCTTCGCAAATAAGGGAGGGACCTTTCGTAAGATTAGGCCGAGCTCCAATTCGTAGAGCAATGGATGAGGACGCCATGATGCCTTTTGTCAGAGAGGCTCCCAGCGACGATACCCGCTTCCGCCGCAAGGGGCTCTTACTTGCCGAGGTAACAGTTCATTTGATCATTGATTGTGAGATCCGTTTTACACTTGTTTGCACTTCTAATATTAATTCTTTCTTTCAGTTGGCTTCTGTTACGGCATATGAGAACGTGCTAGCCAAAAAGAAGGCCAGGCGCCTGAATGAGGCCAAGGCTGCCCAAGCAAAGAGTGATACTGACAAGACTTCCTTGGTCAAACTTCTGAAGGCCAAGGATGCTGAGCTTGAGGCATCCAAGGCCAAAGTCGAGGCCGAGGTAAAAAGAGCCGAGGAAGAGAAGGCCAAAGCCGAGGAAGATCTCCGGCTAAAAGGGAGGAGCCGGCCAAGGCATTAACGGATAAGGCCGAGCTTCGTGCAAAGGCGAGGAAGCTGAGGCCAAATACCGAGGATTGGAGGCCTCCCTTCCCGCCAAGGAGAATGAGGCCGTGGTGCGCTTCAAGGAGAGCTCCGGCGTTCAGGATGCCGTGGTATCTAGCTCGGCCTTCCAGATGCCGTGGACGAGCAAACGGCCACCATGTTCGAAGATGGATACCTTCATCTTGCTAGGAGTATATTGGTCGATCCCTCCACCGGCCTAGACATCAACAAGATAGCCACGCTAATATGCCAGACCAATACAATGAGGAAGTTAGGAGCTCTCCATCACTGGGTTCCCTTCTCTCGCAAGCAACTTGGAATTGATAGCGGCCAAGGATGCCAAGCATGCAGTGGAAGTGTGGAGGCCACCAGCTATCCCCTAAGAACATCAAAGACTTGGTGGAGGCGATCCAGACGAGGAAGAGCTCGAGGCCGGGGAAGCCGAGGTAGGGGAATGGCCGAGGAAACTAATGCCCATGCTCATCAAACTACCCTTCCTCCTCCTGGCTCCATTACTACCACCGGCTTCAAGAGCCTTTTGATGATGCTCAGCCAGCCTTAGGATAGTTTTTCCTTTTACGCTTTTGTAATAGACAATAGGATCTGTAATTCCATTTGAATATCAAATGAAAAATCCTTTCATTACGATTCTTGTCACTTCACTAACTTGGTTATATTTTGGTATGCTATGCAAGCATTATATTTTGGAAGGTGGGATCCGAGGAAGGTCCCTTGTTCCTTGTGGAGCAAGTGGTTAGGCCGAGGAAAGATTCCTCATACTGTAGCCTATACTCGTACTTCATTTGGGCCGAGGAAGTTTTCCTCGGCTTTGAATGTTGTAATCCCGAATCGAGTAGATTCACGGTAGGAGGTTTATCAAGCCATTAGGCCGAGGAAAGTACTCGGCCTTGGGCCGTTAGTCTCCTAAGCCGAGGTGGACCACTCGACCGGAAGTGTTGTAAGCCATCGCCAAGGAGGTTCCTTGGTCGGCCGCTGGTATCCCGAGTCGAGGTGGGCCTCGATGACGTGTAAGCCATCGCCGCGGTGGTCCTCGGGTTGGCTGTGCCAGCCATCGTGCCAAGGAAAATCCTTGGTCTTGGCAGATTGAGTACGCCATCGTGCCAAGGAGGATCCTTGGTCTTGGCGGTGTTAAGTCATCGAGGCGAGGTGGACCACTCAGTGCTTGGGCGTGTTAAGCCGTCGAGGCGAGGAAAATCTAGGTCTTGGCGGTTGAGTACGCCCGTGCCGAGGAGGATCCTTGGTCTTGGCGATTGTTAAGCCGTCGAGGCGAGGTGGACCACTTGGTCTTGGCGTTGGTGAGCCGTCGAGGCGAGGAAGATCCTTGGTCTTGGCTATTGTGTATCGAGAGAGTCGGAGTAATGTCCTCGTCTTAGGTCTTTGGGGTGAAGAGCTGGCGATAGTTGCTTTGCGTATGTTGGAAGAAAGCTGCTTTCGTGGGCGAAATGCGATTACATAGAACCGCAATCCTATCAACTAAAAAGACAAAAAGAAAACAAAAGACCGAAAATAAAAGACCGAAAATAAAGAGCTAATCTATTGCAAAATAAACTAGACTAGTGATAATATTTTCTAAGGTTGTCGAATGCCATGGATGCTTGAGATCCTTCCCCTCCTGGTCCTCAATCTGTAGGTCCCTTCTGATGACTTGAGTGATGATATAGGGACCTTCCCAATTTGGGGAGAGCTTGTTCTCGCTCCGCCTTCCGACCGGTGGCTTCGATCTTTCTAAGCACCCAATCGCCAACTTGGAATACTCTTTTGATGACCCTCTTGTCGTGATATGCCTTGGTCCTTTGCTTGTAATTCACCATCCTCATCTCGCGCAGCCTAGTCGCTTTTCATCTATCGTGTCCAGTTCTAGGAGCCTATCGACCTTGTTGACTTGCTCATCATAACGGGAGTTCCTTACCGTAGTGGATGGCCATCTCTCGCTGGTGCCATAGCCTCGTAACCGAAGGTTAGTGCGAATGGGGTTTCCCCGGTTGGCCCCGGGTGGTTGTGCGAATGTACCCATAAAGCTGGGGAAGTTCGTCCAACCATCTACCCTCGCGACCTTCAAGATTCTTGGTGAGGGCGGTTAGGACCAGCTTGTTGGCGCCTTCGGCTGACCGTTGCCTTGGGGTCTCGCTAACCGAAGATTTTGCATGGCGTACTTTGACTCTTCCCAATTCTGTTGTAAATGCCGTGGAGAATTGGAGTCCATGGTCGAAACAATTGTATGCGGAAGGCCAAATCTGCGCACTGTATGTTGTCATGAACAAAGTTGATCGCATTCTCTTCCGTTATCTTGGCCAATGCCTCGCTTCTATCCACTTGGAGAAGTAATCAACCGCCTACTATCACGTACTTGCAATTACCACGGGCGGGTGGGAAGGGTCCAATGAGGTCGATCCCCACATATCAAATGGCCACGGGTATTACTAGTGTTTGCTCGACCGCAGTAGTCTTGGAATGTCGTAGAACCTTTGGCATTTGTCACATTTTCGAACATAGGCGTGCGCGTCTTCCCTTAGGTTTCGCGCAGTAACCTAGCGATATGATTTTGTCGCCTAAGGTTCTCGCCCCCGGTGTCCGCCGCAAACACCTTCATGTACTTACGCCAGAGGTTCTCGCCTTGGGATAGACACACCTTAGCAGGGGCTTCGTGAAAGATCTTCTAGAGGACTCCGTTCATCACCACGAATCTTGGAGACCTCTTCTTGATAAGCTTGGCTCGAGCATCATCTTCTCGGGAGTTTCTCCTTCTCAATGTATTCGATGTAGTCATCGATCCAAAGATCTCTCTTCCTCGTCCGTAAGCATGACTTGTAATCTTTCATACGCAGTTCCTCAAGCATAAACTACATATGGGTTGGTCTCCGAAGGAGACACGTCCACGGTGGCTAGTTTGGAGAGAACGTCTCGCGACTTGGTTGTCTTCCCTTCCTATCTCGCTTGAGCTCGAAAAATTCCATTTTCTTCGTCATATCTAGGACCAGGACTCTATACTGCAAGGGTGACATCTTGAGTGTTATATTCTCCCTTCACTTGTTTGACAACAAGCCGGAGTCACGTAGCAGCCACCTTAGTTGCTCCATAGAAGGAGGCCAACTCAATGCCAAATATGAGAGCCTCGTATTCACTTGGTTGTTAGAGGCAGAAACCCGAAGCGGATGGCATCTTGTATAGTATATTCTCCTTCCGGGCTTGCTAGTACAACTCCAGCCTCCGCTTCTTTCCTCGTAGCCGATCCGTCCGTATACGTGATCCAACAAATTGGACGGGAGTTCAATGGGAGAGTCTTTTCCTCCTGCGCTTTTGCTTCCGGAGGTGGGAAATGCTCACCCATAAAGGCGCCTCGACTACGAAGTCAACCAAAGGTCATGCTAAGAGGGTCTTCCTTGGTTGGTAAGTGATATCAAACTCCGTTAGAGCGATTGACCAATTAAGGAGACGTCCCGAGCCGTCCAACTTGTGAAGGATTTTCTTCAATGGTTCGTGGTGTGTAGACGGTGATAGGGTGTGCGTAAAAATATGCACGCAGCCTTCCTTGAAGCAATGACTAGTGCGTATGCTATCTTCTCCACATTGAAATATCTCGCTTTCTACATCTGGACAGGCCTTTGAGACATAGTAGACGGGCTTCGAATTCCTTCATCCTTTCGAACTAAGACAATGCGACAGCGTGATCGCTGGCAAATAGAAGACGTATAGCATCTCACCTAGAGTTGGATCGCTAAGCAAGGGAGGGGAACCCAAGTACTCCTTCAACCTGAGGAACGCTTCCGAGCATTCAAGAGTCCAGGAGAAGCTCTGGTACCCTTCAATACCTTGAAGAAAGGCGTGACTTTTCGGCGGATTTGGCGATGAATCTTCCAAGGGCCGCAATTCTTCCATTAAGTCTGGACCTCCTTGATGGTGGTAGGTTCCTTCATGTCAACGAGCGCCTTGATCTTTTCTCGGGTTTGCTTCAATCCCCTTGGGAAACCATGAAGCCCAGAATTTCCTCGCAAGAACTCCGAACACGCACTTGCTGATTCGCCTTCATGTTGTTTGCTCGGAGGTTGTGAATGGTCTCTTCTAGGTCAGAACGCGTCGCCTTCCTTGGTCTTTATGACCATGTCATCAATATAAGCCTCCATGTTTCTACCTATCCGACTTGCAAAAACTTGATTTACCATCCGTCGTAAGTGGCACCGATTCTTGAGCCCAAAAGGCATCATGATGTAGCGTAAATTCCCCACGTGTGTTTGAAAGGCGCCTTCTCGATGTCTTCTTTCGCCATTTTTATCTCGATGATAGCTCGAGTAGGCATCTAAGAAGCCGAGAGTTTGGTGTCCGTAAATGGAGTCCACCAACTTGTCGATTCTGGGAGAGGATAGCCGTCCTTGCAGTGCTTTGTTTAGATCGCAAAGTCTATGCACATACGCCATTTCCCATTTTGCTTCTTCACCATAACGACATTAGCCAACCAAACGGGGTATTTGACTTCGCGAATTATTCCGGCCGAGTAATTTCTCGCACCTCTTCTTTTATAGCTTCCTCCTTGTCCCTTGCAAAATTTCTCCTTGTCTCTGGGAGATGGTCTTCGCTAAAGGATCAACTTCTAAGCGGTGGAGGGCTACTTCTTCATTGATCCCCCTCATGTCTTCGACTCTCCAAGCAAAGACGTCGAGACTGTTTTTCAAGAGGATATGATTCTTTCTTTCTCTTCCCGTGATAGCCGGCCTCCTAGCTTGATTTTTTGTTCAGATAGTCGATTAATGACTACCTCTTCTAGCTCATCTACAGTGCTTCATTTCTGGGTCCGTCTCGAAATTCTAGGGATTCGATGATGATCTCTCCGATTCTCCTCCCTTCATTGTCGTTTACATTCGAGGCCTTCTTCCTCCATAAGTTTATCGATGTCCGGAAGATCGTTCTTCCCCGAGTCATGGTTGGCTCCCCGAAGTTCGGTCATTGACGAGAATGGGGTCTTCCTGAGATGGGTAGAACTATGCCTTGGTCATCCGCAGCTTTCTAGGACCATAGGATCTTCTTCCATGTGGGTAGAGTTACGCCTTGGTCATCCACAATTTCTAGGACCATAGGTTCCTCTTCCTCACTTTCCCATACTTCACTGATATAGTTCATCCTAGAGCTAGTTTCCGTGGTCTTCCGTGATTTGGTGATCTTGATGTTCTCCTGGCGTATCTATCTCCACGCTTTTTGACTTTTTCCGCTCTTGACAACATGTTCCAAGAAATCTTTGGGGTTGCCCTCACGCATCCAATGCCAAGACGAGTGGGAAATTTAACTCGTTGGTGAGGAAGGGAGGCTACCATCCCAAGTTTGGCTTGACTTGGAATGCCGATAATCGCATGATAGTCACTAGTCAAGTCCATGACTATAAAAGTGACGTAGCTTTGGCTCGGAAGGGATGATCGCCGACTTCGAAGTTCTAGTTCTACGGTTCCCTTTGCTTCCAACCTTATGGTTGGTGAATCCTTCAAGCCTTCCATGATATGGCTCTAGCGCAGTTGTCTTTCAACCCCATTTGTTGGAAGGCCGAATAGTACAGATGTCACGGGAGGCCCCCGTGTCAACAAGAAGTCTTTCGGATTCAACATTGTCAATTCGACCTCGATGACCAATGGCCGCCACGAGCCGCTCGACTTCCCGCCAACTCATTCGGAGAAAAACTAATGATTTCTTCGCTTTATGGATCCAAGCGGGGATACGGTATACTTTGCTTAGCTCGTGGATCCGGTCCCTTAGCTTTCGGTGGAGGTCACCTCTTCACTGATCACATGTAGTTTAGCCCTGTGAGGCCTTCGATCTTCATCCTCACTCTTGGAGTCATCTTCACTCTCCTCTTGCTTCCGCTTTCGCTTGCCATCTTTCTTCATGACATAACGGTCTAACTTTCCCTCGTCAACCCATTGTTGGATTATCTTCTTAAGGGCCCAAAGAACCATCTGGTGCCCGTTGTCCTTGTGAAAATCACGGTATTTGTTCTTGTTGCTGGGATATTTTGGGTGATCGGTCGGCCGACGAGGTGGAGGAAGGTTCACTAGCCGCATGATTTCGGAGATGGGCTTTGTAAGAGGGGTGAACTCCAGCCTTCTCGGTGCTTCCGGTTCTATTCTTCCCTTTGGAACCCTTGCCGTTCCCGTTGTCATTCTCGTCGGGGGTTAGTTGCTTCAGTTCCGTCTTGTCGCCTCCCCTTTTCTTTGTCTTGTCTTCGCCCATGGAAATGGCATAAGCCACTTTGTACAATTCGGCCTTGGAGCTAGGTTCCCCGGCCGAGAGTTCATAAATGAGGGGGCCGCATTTTAACCCGTAGTTGAAGCAAACTATGACCTCCCTATCGCCGAGGCTTTCTTCGACTTGGTCCGCCATTTTTCTAACCTATCAGAGTAGCCGAGGGTGGTTTCTCCCTTCCCTTGCTCAATGTTGGCCAAGTCGGTTAATCTCATCTTCCTCTTCCCACCGTGGCGAAATGATCTAAGAACATTCTCCTCATGCCCCTCCAAAGAATCGATGCAACCTTTCTTGAGCTCACGGAACCAGTTAAAGTCGTTCTGAAAAGGTGCTCGCGAAAGCTTGCAGAGCAAGTCATCAAGAAATGGTGAGGAGATTCATGGTTTGTTCGAAACTTTGCACATGGTCCTCAAGGCGTCGTGGTTCCGTTATATTTCTCGAAATTTGGGAGCTTGAGGTTAGGATGGGGAGGTGCAGCAGCTTATCCTCAAGGAAAACGGACGGTGGCCCAATCATAATCGTCGTCATTATATTTCTTTCCCATCTCCATATCATCCAGCCTTTGCTTCAACAAATCCCATTGCTTTGTTTCTATTTCCTTCTCACCGCTCGAGCGAGTGCTTCGTTGGGAGCTTCGATCGACTTGTCTTGGGGCGATCATTCACCCTACTATGCTCCGCATCTTCAATGTCGGTGGCCTCACGCTTGAGGGGGCCTTATCACGCTGTCTGTGCCCAGTCTTGGCGCCAAGTATCATCCCTATAGGCTCGGGGTCCTTGGCCTAACAAATTCTCGATGCCGAGGACGAGGAGAGTCCTGGCTGACGAGGACGACGAGAATCTCGAACGACGAGGACGAGGAGAATCTCGTCGACGAGCTCGAGGAGACGTGGGACGCCTAGGTGTTATGATGAGGCGAGCAGGATAGGCGCCTATTCAAGCCGAGTCTTGTCCTTAGGTCCTCGAGTTCACTTCCTCCTCCCTAGGAGTTATTTGGCTTCTCGTGTCGACCACAGATCCTTATGCTTACCGGTATGCCGAGGACGAGAAGAATCCTTGAGAGCCGGTATCGTAGTTCGCCAGCCTTCGTGGGAGGAGCCCGATGCTCTCCCTGTTCCTTTCTTAAAGGTGGGCCCATTGATGGTACAATGAATGGAGCCATGGAATGATTTGGGTCCATTTGCAAAAGAGCAACTTGTGTTTCATACATCCTTTGCAAAGTCTCCATTTGTTTGTGTAGCAAAGAGCGTCGGCCAACGGCCGAGATCCTCCCGCTTGACCGGCGTCGGCATTCTTAGTTTTCTTCCTTCCCGCTTGCTTCCCACGAGTACGAGTAGGACGAGGAAGGTCATTGCCCTCTCCCTCGGCATTTGCCTGACCCATGGAACGAAGAGTCATGGCAAGGGGAGGAATGGCATCAGTCTCAGGTAGAGGAGGAGGAGGAGGCAGTGGCTCCTCGGTTCCAGTGTTTCCCCCATTCACTGGGTGGGATCCTCACCGTAACACTTGTGAATTGTCCGTCCATTATGAATCACAAACAGATTATTAAGTGCAAAATTTTCCAAAATCACAATTTCACTGTAACCGAATTTATGGCTAAAATTAAGGCAAATTTTAACCAAAAACAAAAAGCCAATTGTGATTATTTCTAACGCACAAAAATCCAAGCCAAAATTGGGATCAAATGCGTCAAAACGCCTTTGACGGAATCCGGGCAAATTCCGCCGAACTTGATGATTCCCGGCTTCAAGAACAGAGCAGCGATCCAAAATTCCGTCCAAGAAAGAACAAATTCGGCAAGAAAATAGGCTTTAAGCGAGCGTTTTCTAGGCCAAACAATAGGTGTTTGAATCGATTTCCCGGCAATGGAACCAATTGATGATGCCAAAATCGTCAAAACAGCCCAAATCCAAGCGTCGAATGCTCCGGCGATTGCAAGGCCTGAAAATAAGAGAAAACACGTAAACTAAGCCGGGGCGGATCCGGCTAAAGGCCCTCCGGCGTGAGAGTAAGTTCACGGTTGATATTAGAGAAATCAAAAGGACAGAGTTTCTCCAATGTAAAAAGTAACGTACCGAATAACGAGCCATGGGGCTTGTATTTATAGGAATGGATTGATGGAATCCATGTTGGAATGAACTTGTAAAGAGATAAGATATAATCCTCAAAGAATTATATCTGTTTAGGAGTCATTGTTTGACTTGAATTGATGTTGGTAATTGTAATCCTGATTGGATCATGGCTGTATAATCCTCGTTGAATAAGGATTGTAATCGCTAGCCTAACGCCGAGGAAGGCAAATGATTTTCCTCGGCCTTTGGCAGATAGGCCGAGGAAAATGATTTTGCTTCCTCGTCATTTGGTAAATGGCCGACACGGAGATATGCCGGGGAGAATGATTTTCTTTCCTCGTCACTTGGATATATGCCGAGCAAATAACTTTTCTCTCCTCGGTAACTCCGACATGACGGCCCAAGAATGATGACATAAGGCCGAGATAAATGTTCCTCGGCATACGAGGAAGATCTTACTCGGCCCTAATACTTCATAATTAGACACTATCCACTGCCCAATATAGCTGGGCCCAAGTTCGGGCAAGCCCATGTTCGTAGCTCGGTTTATACCGTTCATACTCCCTCCGTCCAGAAATGATCTTCCCACTTTTTTTGTTGTTACTACGAAGATACTTTGAGCAATAAATTTAGGTTAGTTTAATTATCCAAATGAAAAATTAAAACATGTTATTTATGAATACTATCAATATCAATTTTTAGATGTGCATTTGCATAATTAAATTAATCTAAATTTTTTGCTCAAACTACCTTGTAGTAACAACAAAAAAAGTGGAAATATCATTTTGGGACGGAGGGAGTATACACCAAGAAAACCTGTCCTATGGTGTAAAACTTCAAGCTTCTCATTACCTTTGTGTCTTGATCCAATGAGTCATCTTCTTGATGATTCTGACCACGCCTTTTCTTCAACATTGTTGGAGCCAATCTGGAGAAGGAACTTGTTAAAGTGAAATGAACATACCAAAACAATCTTTACAAGCAACTAAAGTAAGAAAGTCAACTTTTTAGCGAGCCAAAGACAAAGAGAACGCATGGCATGCGGGTAACCAGTAGCTAGTGTGACCATGTGTGAAGCAGACACAGGCAAAATTCTGAACAATATTCTCTACTTAACAATGACATCAAACAAATATGTTAATGCCACAGCACAAGCATGAGTATAGAAAACGACACATATTAATCAAGTGATTAAGCATTTTTTGGTCCCCGTCAAGCTATCTCGAGGGAGGCTAGTATTGATGCACTTGGTATAAATACACTTGAGTTTCATTACCCTTGTATTAATACACTTGGTCCCTTTCAAGCTATCTTGGGGGAGGCTGGTACTTCTCCTTTACTAGTTATTTCTTCGGGAACAACTGTGTGGCAATCACCTTACACTAATTTACAACCCTACCACACAAAGCATAGAATGCTAGCCATGAAATTTGGGTATAGAACCACTTTTTTTATTAAGTTCCAAGCCATTTCTAGGATTTCATCTGTGACAATTTGAAGAATAACACGATAAACTCGAACGATGAAAAATGCCAAGTCATATCAATTTCAGAACAACGTTGAGAATAGATATGTACCTTGACAGATTGGGCTGTCTGTAATCTAAACAAGGTACAGTAACTTCATTATCTAAATTGGACTTAATATACAGTATTTCAAACAAGTAATTCTCAAAAGTAGATCTTACAATCTCAAGAAGCTGAACACAGAAAGGATGGAAAATTCTTAAAGTAAACTTCAAGTGCCTAAAACTGAATGCCTGAAAATACAAAACAATTATAAGGCGAAAGCTATGTATATATACCTAACAAATTGCTGCAAGACTACATTGTTGACCAATTCCGAGCTTGAGTATGATTTTAATGGTCTCAACAAGAATTAAAAATCAATGCATCCGCAACACAAGATTCTTCAATCATTTTATATTTCTATTTCACCCGCGAGAACCATACCAGTAAAAAAGTAATGAAAATAATCTCCTCAAAAAGGATCAATTCATTTTTACTTTAATAATCTTAATTAGGTATCATAATTAGGTAGGGCAGGAAATGAATGCATACGGCATAAGTACAAACAGGGGCACATACACAAGTTGAGTTTTCCATTGAATTAGTCACAGCATAATTTCGCACACACACACACAAAAGGAACAGAAAATCAGAAATTAAACTCAGTCCTGCAATAACTATACAAATCAAAATATGGAGTAGTAATTAAGGAGCAAGTAGAAAGCGGAAAAGCATAATTAATCAAGCTTGGGGTAAATAGAATAGGCAATAAAATCAAAATCAACGGCAGCGGAAAAGCATTATTAATAAAGTTAGACTGCTCGTCGGTTGCCTACGGTGGTCCCGATGCCGTCAAGCAGTAGCTCCCTACCTCACCTTAAGGTGACCACCATATCGCTGTACGATGTCCTCGTCTTCTCGCCTGAAATTTTACCAAGCCTCTCAGATTCTGCTGCGCGTCGGCATCCTCAGCTTCTCGCGCGCCTGACCCCCGGCCGGCGGCCGGCCGCATATTTAGACCGCTCACTCTTCGTTACGGGTCGGTGTTATTGTTTACCTTTTTGGCATAGTTTTTGAAATGTAATTATTGTCTTTCAAAACAAAGGCCCCGTTTGGATTTGTTTTTTTGGAAAAGAAAAAAAAAAGATGGATCATTCATTTTGAATCAGAATAATAGTGCTAAAAACAACAACATTGTACCAGTGTCGCAATTCATTTTGATACCTAATGAAAATAATCTCCTCAAAAAGGATCAATTCATTTATACAACCTTGCCCTTGGATAAAACACAAAGATACTGTTTTCGGATAACCCACGATAAAAATTGCATAAAAAAATTGCATGAACTGACCGTTGTTTCATAACATAAATGTGCACTGTTTCCGAATAACCTATGATAAAATCGTCACAAAAACTGCGTAGGCGGCTGGCGATTCATAACAAAAAGCCGCAAGCAGCTTTATTGAGCGGGTATTTCGCTTTATTCCATCGTATTTTCAAACCAAAAAATAAGCAATTATTTGACTTCATCGAAAATGATGGAATGTAGTACATTAAAAAAAAGATGTCTTGTGTCACAACACAACCCCCTGTTTACCTTATTTATATAGGAAAAACTGACTTTTCCAAACAAGCTTACATTTTAAATTCATTTGAAACAATTCCATTACTAATTATGGTCAGCACATGCTGTAGAACACAGTTCTCTCGATATTGAACAAGTGTTACTAAAATTTCTTTCTCATTCAGCTAGCTGGGGGTTGCTCCAACTTTGAGCTCCCATTAGTATCCTGGGAATCAATCTGCCAGAACTGAGCAGATTTTACATCATCCTCAGCCATCAATCTTGAGAATTCCTCGTGGTCGTATACCAATGTCGCTTTTCCACCAAATTCACTTGGAAGATTTTCAGTATCGAAATACGACTTCATGAGATCCGTGCTAGCTTTGTCGTTTGGATAAACAAATTTTATCTTCAGATATGTTTTCGGGTCAACAAAGTACTTCACTATCTGCGGAGAAGACAGGCAACAGTTTCAGTGTGAGAGGAAGATATGAGTTGCGTTAAGTCCTAATTGAACCAAAATGATTTAAGATCGGCTAACATGAATCTTTATATAGTATCGTCAATGAAGAAAGGTGAGGAAAATTATCTTGAAATAAAAATTAGGAAATTCAAAAGAAGAAATGGGTGGGAAATAAAATTTGGAAATGGAAAAAAATATAGAAAGAAAAAATAGAAAAAAAATCAAAATCAAACCCCATCATCCTCATAAAATTTGGCCCTCCACTTAGTTCTCTTCAACGTCATATTTTCTTAAATCCCAAGTAGGCATATATCGCTTTCAATCACCCGTATCTATGTTTTCTTAGGTCTTCCCTACCCCTACCCCTCGCCAGCTTATCACTTCTCCACTTTTCAAGCCTTCTAATTGGTGCATCACATGGTCTCCGTCACATGACCAAACCACCTACCAATTCTTCTTTGTTTTATCTTCAATGGGTGCAACTCCTACTTTCCCCCTAATCTCGTTCCTCAACCAAACATTTCTTGTATGCCAACACATCCATCATAGCATACGCATCTCCGCCACTTTCTCCTTATGAACGTGACATCACGGCCAACACTCAATACCATATAGCAGTATCGGCCATATCAGAGATATAGATGGAAACCCCTTTATCTAAAATAAATGGAAGAGCAATCAAATATGGTGTGAAAAGAATTGGGAACATTTGCAAGAAGAAAGTTTCTATGGTACATTCACACTAATATACAGCTTACGAGGATCACTGGAGTGAGTTAAGACATCAGAGCTTTTACTAGTATACAGCTTACGAGGATCACTGGAGTGAGTTAAGATATCAGAGCTTTTACTGCAGCAAGGAGATCGAAACTATCGTTTTGACAACTGAGAGTATGCAATAAAGTTCAGTTTTCATAGATCAGAATTAGGAGCCATAGCACTCAGCTAAGGTGCAGGTAAGGGGCAGACAGGTAAGGGGCAGACAAAGGTACGTAAAGATTGGGGTGCATAAGGAACCAAGCTATTCAAATTTGATTCCTATTAGGTAAGCTTGTTTGAGATCAAATCATTAGATAAACCGAACGGAATGTGAAGTCATTGAACACCTTATCAAGCTCACAGAGACACTAAGCTCGGTTTGAGAAAAAGCTCATTGGAGTTCAATTCAAGAACTAATCAATCCAATCTTGAAGACTTCCATAGGTTCGATACTGTTAATTGCAGAAGTAGTGCAGTGCTAAACATATTATGATGAAAGGGAGGAAAGCACACCTTAAAAAATGCCTGAAAGATTCTTGGTGGATTATAGAGAACAATTACTGCAAGTCTTTCTGGATAATGGTTCTGTAACACGTATATGATTTCTCGGACCGTTTTTATCTGGATATTAGTAGCACTAAGTGACCATCCACTGAAATCAACTAACCACGACATCTGTTCTTGGTTCTCAGGCAGATTAAGGATGGCGTTCTCCACGAGATAGACTAGATGACGAACATTACCATCTCCTGATTTTGTATTCTGAAACTCGAAAAAATACACAAAAAAACAAATTATAAAACTTACTCTCTCTGTAACTACTTTCAATTTCGGAAACTAACTTTAATTCTATCTTCTTCTTTTATTTTTTTATTTATGGAATATATGCAATATGGATAAGTAAGAATAACAATGATTAGAAATTAAGCATTGTATTATTGACTATACAGACCTGCTTCCCAGGCCTCATTACAAGAACAACCCTTCCTTCTCGATCAACAAAGTTTGCACGAGATACTTTACCGGTGGCACCTTCATCTGCTACTTCAGGCTGCAATGACAAGTGTATTCAGTAAGATCATACTCCCTCCATCCCTAAACGAATGTCCAAAATGTTTTAAAAACTGTACCAAAATGAATGTCCAATTTTGGGAGAAGTTACTAAATCTTTCCACATCATACAACAAAGTTCTAGTTCACACTTACACTTACACTTGCGAGCAATATGCTGAGATCATTAAGGATTTTTATGTACTTGTGTTACTCAAAATGCTTAAGTTTAACATTTTTGCAAATGTCCCTCAAAGTGAAATTTGGACATTCAGTTAGGGACGGAGTGAGTACATTTAAGAGAAATAAGGAAATCAATATGTTACTCCGTCAGTTCCAAAACAAGTGTCCCCTTTGAAAACACTCACAGTTATAGGAAACTCACTTAATGTGTTGACTCAAGAAATAGAGTATTGCACATTACTACTATTAATGCAATAAAATTATCTGATTAAGCAAGGTGATTTGGGACATCCCCGAAGGGAAAAGGGGACACTTATGGGCTCTGATGCTCGGACTCTTTGGTTTACCCCGCCCCGCTGTACCCGTGTCGGCCCCGCCGTACCCGTGTCGGACACTCCTGTTTTAGTCTTGTTGATAAGGGTCCGGCGGGGTAAACCAAAAAGTCCGAGCATCATAGCTTATGGGGACTGAGGGGGTAGACAATAATCTTTTAATCGAGGCAACAGTGCAACATAGTTCATCTTACATATCAGTTCATCAAAAACAAAATATCAATAATATTTCTAGTTCTTCATATAGTCAAACATTGACTTACCCAACGGATATCCTCTGGCTTATAGGTTGACCTCCACTCAACCGTTTCCTCCAACATTTTCTTTGCCTTTCCAACATTCCAGTTTCTAGCTTCTAAATATCTCCTTAGGCACGCATCACTACAGAACTTTAAGCTACGCCCAGATAGGGGTCCAAGGGCAGTCCTCAGCTCTTTTACCTGCTTGCATTGCAGAAACTTAGCTTTTCTATACAATATTTGTGTGTTTGCTTTCTGTATGAAGACTGATATAATATATACTCCCTCCGTTCCAAAATAACATACCCATTTTGCCATTTTGGGCGTCCCATAATAACATACCCCTTTCCTAAAATGGCAAAGAATCTTTACTTCCCTCCACTCATTCTCTCTCCTATTTTACTTTTATACTCACAACACCAATCAACTTTACTATTCCCTCCGCTCATTCTCTTTCCTATTTTACTTTTATACTCACAACACTTTCTCCATTACCCACTTTCCTTAAATCCCGCGCCCAACAGTAAATGGGTATCTAATTTTGGGAAGGAGGGAGTATATATATATACACACACACACACAGCAAAACCTGCCTTATGATGTAAAACTTTAAGCTTCTTATTACCTTTGCTTCGTGGTCCAATGAGTCCTCTTCTTGATGATTCTGACCACGCCATTTCTTCAACATTGTTAGAGTCAATCTGGAGAAGGAAGTTGATTAACAAAAACCCGTATTAAGAATAGTGGAAAGGTACTGTAACGACCCGAGCCCGGCCCGCTACGCAGGCACCACACACTGACTCACAAAAAGGATGAATAATTCTTAAAGTTCCTAAAACTGAATACCTGAAAACAAAAAACAATCTTAAAGCGAAAACTGTGTATATACCTAACAAGTTGCTGCTAGTGAGCGTCATCGACCAATTCTGAGCTCAAGTATGATCTTAATGATCTCAACCAAATTTAAAAATTAATGTATGATAAACTTTTTTTGATAAAAGAAAATCAAATAATATTCTAAAAGATGATGAATTATTCAGTTTTACTTTAATTGAGTATCATAATTAGGTAGGGCATGTATTGAATGCACACCGCATAAGTACAAACAGGGACACTTTCCCATTGAATTAGTCATAGCATAATTTCACACACTTGGACACAAGGAAGCATAAATTAAACTCAGTCATGTGTAACTACTCCGTCCCAAAATAAATGTTGCATTTGACTTGACCTTTTTTAAGAATGTGATCCACGTATTTTCACATTGCTTGTACAATGTTCAAATTGCTCTAAATTTATTTCCTTAATTGGAAATGAGACATTTATTTTGAGACGAATAAAGAATAAAAAAGGAAAGTGCGACATTTATTACGAGACAAAATTAGTATTACTATTAAGAAATCAAAATATTAGTAGTTGATGAGGAGCAGAAAATCATAATTAATCAAGCTTGGGGCAAATCTAGAATAGACAATGAAATAAAAATCAACGAAAAGGTGAAGAAAATTACAAAAATAAAAAATAAATCCATGCCTGCGTGAGATAGAGGAAGGGGAAGAAGCTCTGTAGCTGAAAATTGCTGCTGATGCTGCACAGCAATCTATTAATAATATGATACTAAAAGAAATGGGAGATTTAGAGAGAGAATAACTAGTTGAGAGAGAGAGAGAGAGAGAGTCGTTTGTTTCTCTGTTTATGATCAGACAGGAGAATGGCACTTAGGTCTTCTACCTAACCCGGCCTGCATTAGTTGTGTGTGTGTGTGTGTGTGTGAGAGAGAGAGAGAGAGTGGAGCTTTCAATACTTGGGAAATGGATAGAGTGCCAGTTCCGTTGGAGTACTTTAAAACAGTTGTAAGCATCTGTCTGAATGCGTGGGATCCTCAATTTCTCTACATTTGTCATATTTATTCACTATCTAGTTTTGATTTTCCTATAAAAAAAAAATCTAGTTTTGATTTTTTTTAAAAACAAAATAACTTATAATTTATTTATTTAGAGATAAGATTTAATAGGCACTCCACAATCATATTAGTCGGAGGCTCTACTTAAATGTATAAATTACAAACTTGTCGAGAATTTCTTGAAAATCAATACTCCCTCAGTCCCATTTGACTTATAATAATTTGCCATTTTGGGTGGCTCATTCGATTTAGGGCGTTAAAATGTAAAGTTTATATTATTTTTATATTTAATAATATCCACTTGTCATACACTCAACAAAAATTTTCTTACTTATTTCTCTCATTTCATTCTCCTCTTTTTATTATAATAGTATTTTTTTAATTTAGTAGCCAAAGAAAATAATAAGTTAGGTGAATCGGAGAGAGTATGCTACATCTTTTAAAGATCTTAGAAACATGAAAAATCATGTTGATATCTATGGATGGCAACGAGTCGGGTTCGGATCGGATCAGGCCTGATCCGAATCCAATCCGAACACTACAAAACATTTGCCGAACCCGATCCGATCCGAAGTTGTCTGATCCGAGATCCGATCCGAGCCCCGATCCGAAGTTGTCTGATCCGAGATCCGATCCGAGCCCCGATTTGAAGCCCCGATCCGATTCGAAGCCCCGAACCGATCCGAACTCTAAAAAAGTTGTGATCAAAAAAATAAAATGCCAAATTCATTCCCTTGACTGATTCTAGAACAAGACATATTACATTCTCAAGTTTTACTACAATTCCCAAACAATCTCAAAACAATCCAAACAAACACAAACCAAAAATTGTTTCCACACATTACATTTCAACAAATGTTAATTACTAATACATCCAAAAAAACAGTTTGTGAAAATAAAATGCCAAATCTTTAAACCCATTTGGCTGTCCTTCAGACCTTTGTCCTTCCAACCTTCGCTTGGGACTAACTACCACCTGAAAGGATATCATTTTACATTAATAATGTAAGTGGTATAAAAATAGTTTAAAAGATACCTTCACATTGCAAGTTGCCTGATATGAAAGAAACAAGGCAGTAATTCAGTAAACAAGGCAGTGCACAGAAAGAGCATTTTGTGAAAACAGCCAACTACATCCTTATAGAGGTGCATTTTGTTATATCAGACGAGCACCTGAGAAGAACATGATCTGCAGAATTGAGACGGGACGAGCAGTAGAGGCCAAATACTCTCTGCGACAAAGAAAACTAAATTCCACACCTGTAAGGTTAAATTATAGAGCTTATGAATATAAAAGGAAAATAAATAATTGTCATATGAGGGGGGGGGGAGGTTGAGAGGTGGAAAAAGATGGCTAGATCAAATTATCAAGAAAAGCCCAAATGTCACTGACCCTTGAGGAAAAGGAAATTATTCGTGGAACATTTCACTATCACTGTCCGTCTCAAGCCAAGAGTGTATGCAGGAGAAACTCCATATTGTGTGAAGTTAGAACAATGGCATACCTTCCTAGAATATAAATTAAAATAAAAACTACTCTATGTCAAATTGCTATCAAAGTAATAACCCCTAACGATTCTAATCAATTCATTGTTTAGGGAAGTAACATCCGATTCCGAAATGCAATAATATGAACCCTAGGAAGCCTAAACAACTGCTGTAGATCCTCTGAAGCTGAACTCTAAAAGACCAAAACATATTGCCTAAATTTCCTAGTATTCCCAGGACAAAAAAAGAATATTACACAGAATTAAGACCATGTTAGTCAAGTACTAAAATATAATGAAGTCACCAAAGACATTTGATCAGTTCACCCTCCCAATCTAGCTACATCCTGATGGCTTAACCAATCTTCTGCATTTCAAATTCCTGATGGCTTAACCAATCTTCTGCAAGCTACTGCCTTTCCAGAACAAGTCATTAGAGAGAAACAAATTCCATAGCTGAAAATGAAACAAGGCCAGTTGCAGAACTGAGGTAACTCGTTATATGATAATATATTTTGATCTTTATTGCTCAATTAAAAAAAAAAACAAATTTCATAGCTGAAAAATGAAAATCTATTAATGACATATATTTGTTGAGTAGAAGAGAGAGAGAAGAGCGGCAGAGAGAGGAAAATAAATAAATTGAGAGGCACCTTAAAATCTTCAATCAATCGAACGGGGAGAGAGAGAACGGAGAGGAAATGTGTCGCTGTCACTGCAAATGCGCCGCAGTCACCGTAGCAGAGAGAGAGAAGAGCGGGAGAGAGAGGAAGGAGGAGATTCACCGAGCCGTGCAGGAGAGAGAGAGACGAGTGGCATAGCTGGGAGGGAGAACAAGGGCGCCGCAGAGAGAACTCAGAGAGAAAGAGAAACGCCCTAAATCTATCAAAAATCTAAATTTTCTTATTTATACATATAGGATATTTATAATTTCTTAAAAGATAAAGAGGCTAAAGTATAAATTCAAACTTAGGTTAGGTATATGTATTCGGGTCGGGTCGGGTCGGGTCGATCAGATGCATGTATTCGGGTAGGATCGGGTCGGGTTCGGATCGGGCAGAATGTGCTACCGAACCCGATCGGATCATAAAAAATTAAAATCATATCCAATTTTTTCGAATCGACTCGTCTACGGTACGAATCGGATTCGATTAAATTGTCTTCCCTATTGATATCAGTATTACACCGAAATTTCATGTGAACTCGATCCTGAAACACTCAGACGCTCTACCATATAAACTTGGTCACTGCTCCAATTCGTACATCTCCCCTCCTTTTAAAAAAATAATAAGACTACTCACAATGGTTTCATCCCCTTTTCCCATTTCATTCAACACTTTTTACACTTTTTCTCATCCACCTAATATTTCATCTACCCATTTCATTTAACCCCCTACAATAACTAACTTAAATTAAATTTCAACTCCTTCCAACTCATCATTCTATATCCCACCACTTTTATTTTATTTATATTCTCTGTTTTTGAAAAGTGAGTGTTTTTTTTTTGTGTCCAAATCAAATGAAACTTATATCAATTTGTAGGGAAAAAAAATGATGAATTTCGGTGAAAAAAAATTAATTTACAAGGTAATAATTAAGCCCAAATTGAAAACTAAGTGTTTTTTTTTTGTGTCCAAATAAAATGAAACTTATATCAATTTGTAGGGGAAAAAAAATGATGAATTTTGGTGAAAAAAATAAAAAAAATTAATTTACTAGGTAATAATTCAGCCCAAATTAAAAACTAAGTGTTTTTTTTTTATGTCCAAATCAAATGAAACTTATATCAATTTGTAGGGAAAAAAAAAGATGAATTTTGATGAAAAAAAAATTAATTTACTATGTGATAATTAAGCTCAAAGATTTGGAATAAAAACAATTTTCGAAAATTGAATGGAAGAGTGACACGTGTTGTATAATAAAAAAAAAAAAAAAAAAAAAAAAAAAAAAAAACAAAAACATTTCAGCTGGATGAAAAGTTTCATCCAGCCATTTCATCCACCCCATTTCATTTCCCCCATTGTAGGGTTTCATCCGGATTAAATGCATTTCAACCTTTAATTCATTTAGCCATTGTAGACAGTCTAATACTCTCTTTGTTACAGGAAAGTAAATTAAAAAAATAATAATACTCTCTTTGTTACAGGAAAGTAATTTGACTTTTTCAAATGGTTAATTTATCAAATTTTGAGCATAAATTTATAAAAAAAAATTGTTAAATAAATGAGTTGGTCTTATAAATAATACGTTTTTTTCTAAGTTTAAGAAAAAACTATTTTTACACTGACAATTAATAATACATGCACTGGCACTTTTTACACTGACACTTTTTTATACCAACACTAGCATTTTTTTACCCTACAATGACACTTTTTTATACTAACACTTAATAATACATAAACTGTCACTATTCACACTGGCATTTGTTTACACTAACACAAACACTTTTTAACACACACTGACACTTTTTTACACTGACGCTTAATAATAAATGCATGCTATCTTTACACTGGCCTGCCACTCTTTACAATTGCACTTTGTTACACTAACACTGACACTTAATAATACATGCACCGACACTCTTTACACACTGGCACTTTGTTACACTAATACTGACACTTTTTTACACTGTCACTTAATAATACATGCACTGTCACTCTTTACACTGACACTTTGTTACTCTAACACTTTGTTACTCTAACACTGGCATTAGCGGAAAAATCAAAACACGTTTTTTCTAAGTTTAATGAAAAATGCGTTTTTTATAAGATTTTGACAATTAACTAATGTAAATCATTATTCAAACTTCATTTGAATCTAAAATGTGATCAGTCCAATTGTCTTTCATCGTTTAAATACACTTCCTCTTTTTTCACGGATAAAAAATCCGTAATTTTTATGATCAATTTATTAAATGGTTGATAAAAAATAATACATAAAAATTTAATTAACTTAATAATGTTTAAAAAAAATAAAAAATAGTACACCATTAATAATACTATCTACAAAAAAAAATCAACAAATGGAGTACTATACTAGTGATGAATTACAAGAACAGATACCTTTTTACCAAAATAAGAGCAACTATTGATATCCTGATAATAAATATCATATTTGATTTATAAAATTTGTATTTATTTATTTATTGTATAATATTGATTTTACAGCGATAAAATTTCACTAAAATTATTTTCTCAAGTAAGATTACATACATTTATTTTGAGAAGAATAAAAAATTACTAACATTTATAGGACATAGGGAGTATTAACAAACTGAACAAGGCTAAAATAAAATATACTGCTATTGGCTCAAATAGCCTTAAAAGAGTAGGACATTCCCCCAAAGCCCAATGCCATTTTTTACCTCAAGAAGAATTGGAGTATTAACAAAGGTCATAGGTTCGATTCCCCTGAAAATCATTTTTGTGGAAATATATAACATGAGTTTCAGGATCCTTAGGAGAGTCCCTCGGGGCACATCCGAGCGGTTAAGGAAGCAGGATTGCTGGACTTGCAACCTCAGCGGGGAATTCGAATCTTGACAGAAGCAGCTGGAGCAGCCAATTAATTGGTGATGTAAGAGTGATGTAAATGTCTTGTAGGAGGGCTCCCTTGGGGCCAGGAGTATAAGGGGTGCTGCCACCCTGACTGCCGCGGGCATATCCCACGATTTACCTCCGTTAGGACACTGAGGGGCCGGTAGCTGGTGGTCCATGATTAGTCCGTGGCTGGAAACCAGGTATCAAAAAAAAAAAAGAAAAGAATTGGAGTTCAGAAATTCCATTTCCTGATTCTGTCATTGTAGTCCCTCAGTTTGCAGCAGGGGCTGATGCAATAGCCACAGGCACAGGAACCACCTCTGGTTCTGAACACCCATTGCTATTCTGCTTCTGACCAGTCTGATTATCAAACCCCATGAACTTCGCCGTTTTAACATCATCCTCGACCATCAATCTCGAAAACTCTTCGTGATCATAAACCAACGTAGCCTTTCCACCAAACTCACTCGGAAGATTATCAGTATCAAAATACGACTTCATCAGATCCACACTAGCTTTGTTGTTCGGGTAAACAAATTTCAACTTTTCCAGTGGTTTCGTGTCTACAAAGTACTTCGTAACCTGCGAATAGATATAGATATAGATACCCTTTTCAAGTGGGTGCAAAAATTACAATGCAAAGCTTTGAAACGGAATTGTGAAAAGAAAAAAGTTTGTTGTGAGACTCGAACACACAATCAGTAAGTTAAAAGCCTAACACTTTAACCACTCAACTAACAAACTATTTGATTAAGTGGGTGCACTTGCACCCATATCAATAGCCATAGCTCCGCCTCTGTAAAGATATAGATATAAAACAGTCGCACCAACACATTCCATGATTGAAGAAGTGTAAAACGAGAATTATGTGCAGCGCATACCTTATAAAATGCTTGAAATATTCTTGGAGGGTTGTAGTGGACTATGATAGCGAGTCTCTCTGGATAGTGGCTCTGTAATATATGGATTATTTCTCGGACAATTTTCATCTTGATATAAGTAACACTGTGTGACCATCCAGTCATGTCTATTAGCCACGACACCTGTTCTTGGTTTTCTGGTAGGTTAAGGATCGCATTCTCCATTAGATAAACCAAATGGCGGGTATCACCCTCTCCAGTTGTTTTGTTCTGTAAGCGAAAAAAAATATAATCCACACTAAACTGGGACGGAATTAAATAGGAGAGAGAATGAGTGGGAGGAATAGGATTAACCAACAGGATACACGATCTACAATTACCAGTAACGCCTTCAATGGTCCATTTTTATACGAGCCTTTTAATCATGGCAACATAGTTCATCATATATATCAGATCACCAAAAACAAAATAACAATAATATGTCAAGATTCAGCATAAAGTCAAAGATTGACTTACCCATCGGATTTCCTCTGGCTTATAGGTTGACCTCCACTTAATGGTGTCCTCTTTTTTTTAACATTTTCTTTGCCTTGTCAAGATCCCAGTTTCTAGCTTCCAAATATCTCCGCAGGCACGCATCAGTACAGAACTTTAAGGTGCGTTCCGAGAGGGGTCCAATAGCTTTCCTCAGCTCTCTAACCTGATTTTATTTGCAACAAATGAATAACATAACAAAAACCATCCATTTATATTTGAAAATATATATAAACCATGAAAAATTCTTGTTCATAAAAAAAAAAAATTAAAAAAAAAAAAATTGCATTACCTTCTCATCAGGATCTAAAGGGTCATCTTCTTGATGATTTTGACCGCCGCTCCATCTTTTCATCATGGTTACAAAAATCTTGAGAAGAACACTACCCTTTAAAAGTCAACAGAGTGACCTGCAGGACTTGTTAAGGGAGATCACAACATATTTACTTACAGTTGAATCTACAATCACTATGCCAAAAGAACTTACCCTTTAAAAGTCAACTCTAATAGTATCACAATAATCTGATATAAGGACAGCTGAAATTGCCAGCCTGTAGATATCTCAGATCAACTTAGACTAGGGAAGTGGACCTTTATGGACAAAGATAAATTAGTTAAAGGACACGTGGAGCTCTGGTAATTACATATTAGGATTTTTCTCCATCCCAAAAAATGGCCTAGTTTGATGATTAACTCGAATGAACTTTGAACAGTTCTATAAGGGCTGATTACCTTCTTCTTTTATCTCTAGAAGAATAATAACATCATTGAAAGAAAATAATGTTGGACAACCCGTAAAATGGGAGGAATATCATACACAAACATGTTCATAGAGAGAGAATGTAGTAAACATATTAATGGAAGTATGTACTCAAAATCAGCTTGCAGGGGATGTAAGAGCCGATGGCACGGACCCCAACTCTGGTTCTGAACACTCTTTAGTATTCTGGTTCGGGCTAAAATGACTATCAAGCCCCCAAAACTTTGCAGTTTTTACATCATCCTCTACCATCAATCTCGAGAACTCTTCATGGTTGTATATCAGTGTGCCTTTTCCACCAAGCTCGCTTGGGAGGTTTTCGGTGTCAAAAAAGGACTTCATGAGATCCTGACTAGCTTTATTATTTGGGTAAACAAATTTTACCTTCTGAAATGATTTCGGGTCAATGAAGTACTTCAAAACCTGCAGAAAGAGATCAAAGAGCAGCTTGATTACCAGAGTGGAATAAGATTTCTAAGTATGGTCAAGTCTTGTTAACATTAAAATAGTAGGAAACGCCTAAATATTACTCCCTCCGTCCCACTTCAATTGGTCTCGGGGTGAATTTCACGGTTTTTAAGAAAAATGAATAAAGTGGATAGAAATTAGAGGAGAGAGAATGTAAAAGTTAAATGTGTGGTAGGGAATAGGAGAGAGAATATAAAAGTTAAAAATATTTAATAGGAGAGAGAATGAGTGGGAGGAATAGTAAGTTAATGATTGATTTTTTTGTAAATATGTGGAGATGATAAGGGTATAAATATATTGAAAACTTTCCATTTATGGAATGGATCAATTGAAGTGGGACGTCCCAAAAAGGAAAGTGGACCAATTGAAGTGGGACGGAGGGAGTAAGATGGTACAAGCAATGTACAAACAAGTAAAGCACATTCCTTTAAAAGTTTGACAGGTCAACTCTAACCCTAGAGCAAAAAAGAAAATGGAGTGATATAAACGAGGTGGGGAGGGAGGAATCTTTTCTTCAAATGGTCATATGTGGATACGGAACTTGTAACAAGAGTTGATTGATCAATAAAAGATGTGGTGGTGTACTAAAACTAAATAGAATATGATAAAACAAGGGATGAAAAATCTGACCTGAAAAAATGCCTGAAAAATTCTTGGTGGATTATAGAAAACAACTACAGCGAGTCTCTCAGGATAGTGGTTCTGCAATACATGGAGCATTTCTCGGACAATTTTCATGGGGATATTTGAAGCACCAAGTTGCCATTTGCTGAAGTCTAGCAACCACGACATTTGTTCTTGGTTCTCAGGCAAGTTAAGAATAGCATTCTCCATTAAATAGACTAGATGACGGATCTTTCCATCTCCTGATACTTTGCTCTGTAACCCAAAAATGAAAAAAAAAAATGTATTTGAAGAAATCTACAGCACAGGCGTAGCAATAATGGCTAAAAGTATTATTCCATTGACTATGCAAACCTGCATTCCGAGCCTTAATATAAGTACAGACCGTCCTTGTCGATCAACAAAATTTGCTCTGGACACTTTACCATTGACACCTTCTTCTGCTACTTGATGCTGGAAATGACAGAAGTTTGCATGTTTGAGCATCTTCGGCAAAAGATAAACCAATGAATCACACACACACGCACATGTACACACACAGACGAGAAGTTCTAGTGCACTTAAAGCATGGCTTTATACTCCCCTTCTTTCCACTACAAGTATCCAAATTTCTAGTTTGGCTGCTTAACTTAAAAGAGTTGTTAGTACAGAACCTGATTCTATAAATCTTTTGATTTTCTATATTTATTCTTACGAGATCAAATTCAAATTAAAAATATAAGATATTTAAATCCTAAATTAAGGGAATTTCAAAAAAAAATAAAAAAAATTACTCCTTACAACGTTTGGTTATTATGTGGACTCTTTGAGAGAAATGGAGAGAGAATAAGGTCTAATCTCTCAATCTATGCATGTAATGAACAGATAATTCAACTCGAAAGGATTTAATAAACAGAAGCATGAATTTATATGGTGTGCAACGTTGGTCTCAGTTGTAAGTGATGCTATAACTCAATAAGCAGACAGTTAATTTACCTTGACTGACAACACCACGAGTAATATTCCAGTTAAGAAAATTCACGTCTATTTTGGCCTGCAAAATATGCATTCTATTTCATCTCCAATTGCATCTATAGATGTACGGAGTAATAATGAAGAGGGTGTATTTTCCATTTTGAGTGGTCAAAAACCAACATGTTCTCTAACATTCAAACTAAATTTTGAAAATAGGCGTCCGACTTTAAAATGCAGAAATTTGATCACCAGAATGATTTGTTGCTTTCTTCTGAGAGAAGACTAGGGTAATGCCTACTGTTTTCTCATTACACATTCATGCAAGTGTTTCCCTGGAGTCACTATTGAAAGAGAAAGATGAACCCATCTTGATTCGTGTTTCCTAAGTTACCTCTTAGTCCTTTGTCCAACAAACTATTCTTGAAACATGAGCTTATTGCAGGGAAATATAAGTACCTTCAATGTCGTAAAATGAGCACAATTAATACTACCAAAGTTCCCCGCACTTACAGAAAGGAGATACAGCGTATAAGGTTGACACCATTATGCTATTAGTCAACTTTAAAGCCTAGAAAAGGTCTCTTTTCGAGTTATAGAATCCAATCATCATAGTAGGACAATTACAATCAGCATATAAATGATCTAAGGTGAAAAAAAAAAAACTATCTTGTTTGTGCCAAGATTTTTACAAAGTGAATGATCCCAGTCGGCTCAAGCTTTATGAACTTAGCTCAACAATTTTCATGAACAACTTAAATCTTGAAAAAGTTACTCTTCCAACCACTCGAGGAGAACCATCATGGGCATAATAATACTTCCTCCGTCTCAGAAAGATAGTCTCATATGTCATTTTAGCTTGTCCCGAAAAGATAGTCCCTTTTTTGTAGACAAAGGCAATAATGTTAGAGCAAGTTTAATGATGTACAAGCAAATGAAGCACTTCTTTAAAATATGTAAAAGGTACAATAGGACTATCTTTCCGGGACAGAGGGAGTATTAAAAAAAATGAATATATGCTTGAGGGTTCATAGAGTACTAGTATAAGTTGATAAAGTATTCTTAAGAAAATGTTAACGAGCCTAGTGAGCTCACCTTGTTCAAGATGAGGTCCATCGTGACTCTACAACTTAAACAGAGCATTGATATTTCTATTCTCTGCATAGTGGTCAAACTGACTTACCCAACGGATTTCTTCCGGCTTATATTCTGACCTCCATTTAATCGTCTCCTCTAACATTTTCTTTGCCATATTGAGATCCCAATTTCTAGCTTCCAAATATCTCCTCAAGCACGCATCAGTGCAGAACTTCAAGCTGCGACCAGATAAGGGCCCGAGAGTAGTCCTCATTTCTTTAACCTGATTGTATTGCAAGATATGAGTTTCTTAATAGCAAAAAAGTACTCCCTCCGTCCCTAAACGAAAGTCGAAAAAAGTTTCAAATTTGTTCTTGATCAAGAGCAAATTTGAAAAAAAAATCGACATTCATTTAGGGACAGAGGGAGTAACATAATAACATCTGTTTATGTTTGTATGTATATACACCAAGCCAATTTCTGATTCATAAAAGGAAAAATTCATGTTTCCTGCAACCTTCTCATCCTGATCCAAGGATTCATTTTCTTGATGATTCTGACCTCGCCATCTTTTCAACATGGTTACAGTCAATCTGGAGAAGAAAATTAGATAACCGGAAAGGTTGTGTTAAGTAGTTGAAAAGTTTCAAGAGAGTTCAAGTTGAATGACTAATTCAGAAAGTCGAGGAATGGCATACACAGAGGACATTTAACATAAACGAGTTAACTATAATCACGACAAGCTACACCTACAATCTAATAGAAATATGTTTGTGGATTGGAAATTAAGTACTACCTCCGTCACCAAATGAGTCCATTTTTCATTTAAGGGAAATTATGAAAAAATCGACTTTAAGAAATTTTAGTTGCAAAGATGCATCAACGCCCTTACTATCCACTTTATAAACTTTTAATTACGTATGTACGTATATATTAGAAGATGATATATTTTAAAATGTGAAAATTCATTTAGGGATTAATTCTTTTAGAAAATGGAGATTCATTTAGGACGGAAGGAGTATAGGTAATTATGGAAACTCTATAAAAGCAACAAGTGACTATCATCTTCAGTAACCTTCTTGCGATTTCCACACTGTTACTGAATCAATCTATATATTTTCTTTTCCCATACTACAGTATTTGTCGATGAGAAGAGGAAAGTCTTTTCAGTAACATTCTCACTTCTTTGGTGTGTTATGTTGTAAGAAGCCATAGAGAAAGAACTAAAATAGCATTAGCAGATATACGAATATACAGAAAGTCCGATTCCACATGGCTAGGATGGGCTGAGCAATCACGAGGGGCCAGCTAGATCGAAACCAAAGCATCGTTACAATCAGCCGTATAACGTATACACAAAATATATGGATAATTAATCTCGGGTTGAAGGACTGAAATCTTGCCTCAATACAACATATTGTTACCACACTACTCATCAGCCATATAACTTTGAGTTGGACTTGGAGACTTAATAACAGAAGAGATACTCCGATCTACTTCCCTAATTGAATTGTTCATAGGTTGATCTCATTACCTCGAAAATTGTTAGGGATTTGGTCTCAATTCCTGTCAAGCAATCCAAGATAATACAGAGCACTGAGCACCCAAGCACACAACAGAAATAAGAACACGCAATCAAAGCAATAAGGAACGCAAGAGAATTGTTTACCCAGTTCACCAATTAATTGGCTATGTCTGGGGGCACTGCCAAGCCAGGATCTTGCACTATAATATGTCAAATATGAGATACAACAAGTTTGGGTGAGGAACATTGCTTATATACTAGCCCTAGAATAGTCCTAAACCCTAGACAACAAAGAAGACCCAAAGTAAAGCGAAAAAACAAATTAAATTAGCAAACATATTAAAATTTGCAAACCTCCCTTTAAAAATTTGAATAAAGCAAGCTATTTGTAGTGTTTTTGTCCCACTTCTTTATCGTCCTTCTAATTTGTTATTTATTACACTTATTTTCTTTTGATCGATCGAGAGAAATTATGGATATCTTTATTTCTCATGTACGCCACAAGTTATCTTTTCTCCATATTATCCCAAAACAACGCATTGGGCAAGTTAAATTATTGAAACTAAAATTACAAAATGGCCTAGTTTAACACTACACATACGCCTATTATGCTTTTGACAAAGGCGGACTCCTCACGCCTCTCACCGTAACCAAGAAACGCCTCGCCTCGCCTAAAAGGCGCACAACAGCCCGTCATAAAACCAAAAGGCGGTCGACCCCTAAAGGCGCCAAAACGGCGAGGCGGGCGAGAGAGACGCTAGCCTTTCGCAACTATGCGTACGACTGCAATCTGTGTCGTAAAACATCTTCTGCAGTCTTCCCAGGAATTTTGACCAGCCAGTTCCACGGGTTGCTCATGATTTAAATCATGTCCATGATTTTTGTTGTCCAAGTCTCCAGCACCCATCAGTCAGCTTCATGGCATGGTTTCAACCATGGCCATGATTTTACTGTCCAATCCTTGCTGCCCAATATACACCCAAAAATCCTTACGCACTTACCGTGCCAACCTATTTTTGGTTCCCGTACATTGTCCACTCATTATTATTCAGCCTAATACCTCGTTGGACTCTATCCCAACAAAAACACCCAACAATGTATAACATAATTTCACTCGACACACACCAGTTACAGCCAGAAAAAGGTCGTAATGAAGGATTAGTTTGCAATGCCAACCAATTGACCTGGTTCAGCTAAACAAAAACAATAAATCCGGCAGTAAGAATCGAGAACACATATAATATTTTATGTTATCAACTAGCCGAAACTCAACACAATTTAACCTCAGTCCCAATAACTTGTCCTCTAAACGAATCATTTTCAGCCAGAATTAGTCATAACAGATCATTCAATCGTTGACTTCACAAATCAATTCTCTATTAAATTCACCAGAATCATACGATATCACTACCAGAAAAACAAAGGAAAAGGGAAAAAAATCATTCGAGCATCAACTGTACAAATCAAAGTATGGCTTCGAAATAGAATAGAAGCAAGATCGAAGATCGAGAGTGGTGTTTAGAATTTTAAGTGGAACTAATTATGAATATGCATTGAGGAACAATTAAATAGAGAAATTATTATGGTTAGATTGTAAGTATCAAATATTTTCATACCTGAGGCTGCTGCTGAGGGGAGTAAGAAAATTGAGAAGAAGGCTTGCAATTGAAAACTCCGATTATGACTGTCCTGGACAACTCTCTGCAAATTAGTAATCGATCCATGTAATACAAATATTCTAAGATCTGCCAGAGGAGGGAGAGGCAGACAAGACAAGAGAAAACAAAAGAAAATTAAGGGGGTGGGTGGATAAACTCGGGAAAATGACTTCCTTACATCTGGTACACGAGGAAGGGAGTCCGCAAAATATTTTCATCATTTTTCTTTGTTTGTATTGATTTTATCTTTAGAAAGTTACTTTAATGAAATTATCAAACATCGAAAAATGTTTTCGGAAAAATGTTTTCTTAAGATTCACCAAACATCAAAAAATATTTTTCAAGAAATCATTTTTCGGAAGTTATTTTCCGTGAAACAAACCTTAGACATTATTCGATGCTTCTGTTAAATGTGTTAACAAGTCATCCATTTGCCGTCCATGTCTATACACTCGGTTATCGTTTATTTCAATCTCGACGATTGACGGGATTATTTGAGATATTTTAAACATTTTGTTAGGCTCTGCATATCAATCACTCATTTAGCTCCCTCTCAATTTTGACCGTCGATATCATCCAACTAATGTACGATCATCGATATCATCCAAAATTTGACAGCGTCACCCTATTAGAATAATTATAACAACTTAAAATTATTACTCAAATAATTCACATTAAAAAAAAAAAAAATTGTAAGAACATGAATATGGGAAAGGACACAATATATTTCTACAACACACATGATAAAGTTAATCCTTATTGGGACATAGATTGAGGAGTATGAAACCAGATTCAAGACACAACACACATGTAACCTTTTGCTTCAATTCATTCATCTATCATTTGTTAGTCGAAATAAGTGATACCTTACAAACGAATGCATTCAATCCATAAAGTTACTCTTAGGGCAGTTTGGTTGGTGTGATTTGGGCATTCCATTCCATGAGGGAATTGGAATGGTCAATTCCATTGACCATTTTCTTTGACATGTTTGTTTTACAATTTTCATGACAATGAAATGATGAATTTCATCAAATGAAGGAATTGGTCATTCCTTTCAAATATGGGAGGAATGGTCAATTCCTTAGGAAATGAAAAAAAAAAAAAAAAAAAAAAAAAATTTGACCAAAATACCTCCACCCCCGCCTACCCCCAATCCAGCCCCCCACCCCACCCCCATCCAAATTTCTACCCCCCACCATCCACCCCCGCCCTACCCCCTCCCCACGAATTTTTTTTTTTTTTTTTTTTAAAAACCCCGCCTACCTTCCCCCATCCAAACCCCGCCCTATCCCCCACCACCCCCCCACGAAAAAAAAAAATTTTAAAAAAAAAATCCTGCCTGCCTTCCCCCCATCCAGCCCCTGCCCTACCCTACCCCCCCACCCCACCCCCCACGAAAAAAAAAAATTAAAAAACCCCGCCTACCTTCCCCACATTCGGCCCTCGCCCTAACCCCCACCCCCACCCCCTACCCCACCCCACCTCCCACCCCACCCCCTCCCCCACCCCCCACGAAAAAAATTATTTTTTTACTCATTTTGCATACCCCCTACCTACTCCCACCCCCACGAAAAAAATTATTTTTTTACTCATTTTGCATACCCCTACCTACCCCACCCCCACCCCCTACCCCACCCCCCACGAAAAAAATTATTTTTTACTCATTTTGCATACCCTCGACCTACCCCACCCACCCATCCCCCCACACACAACCTTCCCAAAAAAAATATTTTTTTTAAAAAAAAAAGGGTAAATTGGTCATTTTATATGTTTTCATTTCATTCCTATAATTTGTATTTTCAAATCAAACATGATTTGTCAAGGAATTGAATGACAATTTCATTCCATTCCGTGCCAATCAAACGGAGGATTTGACCAGTTTTTTTCCATTCCAATTCCTTCGTGAATTCCATTCCATTGACCATTCCATTCCTTCACTTTTTTTCCACCGAACCAAACGGCCCCTTAAATTACAAATATATTTTGAGTTGGTCTGGCGAAAAATGTGTTTCTCCAATACTGTATGGAGAAACGGGTTTTTTATATCCAGAAACCTTCAAAATGAATATCCAAAAACTATTAAATGAATATTCAGAACTACCAAATTGAATATCCAGAAACACACAATTGATCATGTCCAGAAACTATAAAATGAGTATCCAGAAACCTTCAAATGTATATCCAGAAACCATCAAATGAATATCCAGAAACATTCAAAATAAGTATCCAGAAACCTTCAAAATGAATATCCAGAACTACCAAATTGAATATCCAAAAACACACAATTGACCATGTCCAAAAACAATAAAATGTATATCCAGAAAGTACCAAATTGAATATCCAGAAACACGTTTCTCATTAGCGCTAAGGAGAAACGCGTTTCTCCGTAGATTTTACGATATATTTTTAAATAGTAATCATGAATTCATGGGTCGGGATTTCTTTTTGCCGGATTAGAGCATAGTCGATATCATCCCATGTCTATAATCACATAGATATGATCAAAAGTCAATTTTGCCCCCCCCCCCCCCCAAAAAAAAAACTGTTGAATTTCCGTATCCGAATTGGCGAACCAGAAGTAATAATAATAATACACTATTATTATTACTTAAGCAAACTTACACAAGAACAATGTACAAGTTCTTAATGCACACACTACTAATAGACTCTCACACTAGATAATAGCTCACAAGGAGAAGTCCCCCACACACTAACGGCTGGACTCTTTATTCTAACTAAACAATTTGGGGAAAATCCAAAACCCTTATTTATAGGCAGTCTAGGTCGGTTAAGGGAGCTTCACAACTTCTCCGGAATGTTTCCTGCAAGTCGGCTCCTAAGAATCGTCCAGAACAATGGTAAGCTTCCCAATTCTTCTTTAACTTTGAAAGCATCTTCAACCTTCTTCAATGGTGAATTTATGGAATTTTCTAGAGAGTAGGTGTTGATTCTCAACAAAAACTGCATCAACTATAGTTCATGTCTCAATTGCGATTCAGTCGAATGTCACATGTCCAACCCCATATTCGTGTAGTCGTTTGGATGCCACATGCACCACCATCTCTGCTTCAGAAAACCCATTAATACATTGTTTGGCTTGCCTTGTTATCAAAGCCTCAAAACTTAGCAGTTTTGACATCATCCTCAGCCATCAATCTTGAAAACTCTTCATGATCATATACCAATTAATGTAGACTTCCCACCAAACTCACTTGAAAGATTTTCAGTATCAAAAAATGACTTCATAACATCTGTACTTGCATTATCATTAGGGTAAACAAATTCCAACTTCTGAAATGTTTTCAGATCCAAGAAATACTTCACAAAACCTGAACAAATCTTGGGGTAATGATTCTGCAGCACATAGATCATATCTCTGACAGTTTTCATCTGAATATGTTCAACACTGGATGACCATCCACTGAAGTCTATCAACCACCACGACATTTGTTCTTGGTTCTCGGGTAGGTTAAGGATGGCATTCTCCATGAGATAGACTAGATGACGAAGATCATCATTTCCTGATTTCTTGTTCTATAATGTAATACACATAAAACTTATTTTTATTTAAAAATTAATAAAAAATAATAATAACGGACTAAAGGGTAAAACTAAAGTACTCTCCCATTGGCAATGCAAACCTGTTTTCCTGGCCTCATTATAAGGCCATAGCCAATGTAGGTGTCACACCTACATTGGCTATGGCCTAGAATATGAACATATTTCTTTTACTGTTAAGTTTCTGAAATTGTTCTTATCAGACTTACCCAACGGATATCCTCCGGCTTATATGTAGACCTCCATTTAATTATTCATCTCCTCCAATTATCTTTGCTTTGTCTAGATTCCAGTTTCTAGCTTCCAAGTATCTCTTCAAGCACGCATCACTGCAGAACTTTAAGCTGCACGCGGATATGGGTCCAAGAGAGGTCCTCAGCTCTTTAACCTGATTGCATTGTTAGAAAACATTAGTTTTTTCATAACATATACTCCCTCCTTCCATAAATGAATGTCCAAATTACATTTTAAGGAACACTCTGAAAATGAAAATGTGTGCTTTTTTATATATTTTACTGACAAATATGCATGAATATTCTTGGCATCCACTTTTTGAACATTTAGTTTTACTATGGTAAAATAAATAGCAAATTTTTTTTTGATAAAAAACGTTTAGAGATAGTTTTATAACCATGTTCAAAATATGGCGTAGTCAAAATCATCAGGAAGATGATACAAAAAACCTGACCTCTCCCATTACATACACACACACACACACACACACATATGATGATTAGTAATTTTTTTTTTTTTTTGTCTCTAAATAATGAATGTCCAAATTCAAGAATTTTTTATCCCAAAATGAATGTCTTTTTTTTTTTTATAAAAAACGTTTAGAGATAGTTTTAGTTTATACAAAAAAAAAAAAAAGACATTCATTTTGGGGAAAAAAATTCTTGAATTTGGACATTCATTATTTAGAGACAAAAAAAAAATTACTAATCATCATATATGTGTGTGTGTGTGTGTGTGTGTGTGTGTGTGTAATGGGAGAGGTCAGGTTTTTTGTATCATCTTCCTGATGATTTTGACTACGCCATATTTTGAACATGGTTATTAAAGAAAGGGGTTACTAGCGATCCTTATTGTTGCTTAGGGATGTAGTATAGCCCAAACTAACTATCCACAAGGTTTAGCCCAAAATATTATTACTTCTGTACTTCTTCTGTCCGAAAATTTATTTCAAAAAAAAAAAAAAAATCAAATTTGCTTTCTGATTAAAAGTAAATTAGAAAATATTTTGGACATTCATTATTTGGGACAGATATGGGACCAAATGACTGTCTATTTTAAATATTGAACAAGATTAAAAATAAATAGTTTTGGGAAGGATCGTAACAGTCCATTTTAGTATTAAGATGGCCAAAAGAAATCCAATCATTCCATCGTCTATCTTAATTGCGCCTAAAATGTGTTAATAAATCACCTAACTTTTCCATAATATGCCTCCCCAAACCTTGCAGATTTACAGACCACCAATAATAGTTGTTGCAACAATTACCCCCTCCAAACCTTTAAGTTGGAAATCATTATCTCGCTCTCCAGTCAAAATATCAATGGGCATAAGCCAACAAAAAAAAAAAAAAAGTCTAAATAGATCTGGGTGGAGTTGAACCACCATCCTCTCAGTTCCGGAAAACCTGAGTGCTCACCACTTTGAGCTTACAGACCTTTTATCAAAGGCTTGCCATTCTGATCTCACGGATCTATCGTCAAAACAGAGGTCCTCATAGTGATTCTTCGCATATCCTTCAACAGCAATCATAAAAAAGCAGAGTACAATCACCAGAACCTATCTTGTACAAACAGGGGCGGAGCCAGGAATCGGCCGAGGGGGGGGCAAGATTATACGGGGGTTCGGGGGCAGCGCCCCCGAAAAAAAAATTTCGGGTCGGACAAGTAAAAAATGGGTCGGATCCATGAAATACAATGTATTTTAGTTAATAAAAATGATAAAAGTAAATAATTCAAAAAACGATTGAAATAATGTTGAATACTGCAAACAATTTATTAAAATATATTACTCGTACAAAAAAGAAAATCAAATTTGCTAATTAAACTTGGGATAATAGGAAGAAAGACCAAAAACAAAAAAAATGGGAAAAGCCTAACTAATTAATTAAGATTGAAAAAATGTGAGGAAATTAGGAGAAAGAGAAAAACAAAACTGTTAAGAGAAAGAATAGCAAAGATGGAAGACAAATAAAATTAATTGAAAATGTAGGTAGCAGGGTTAGAACATGGACCAAAGGCTTTAACTTCACCCCTTCTACCGCTGAACCACACCACTCACTGATATTAATTTTAAAGTTAATTATATATATACATATATAACAAAAATATGGGGGGGGGGGCAAAAAAAAAAATTTCCACTGCATTTCCGCCGCTGGGGGGGGCGAGTGCCCCCTCCTGCCCCCCCCTGGCTCCGCCCCTGTGTACAAATGTCAATGCGTGTTCATGCACAAAAAGCGCACCTCTAAATATCAATTTTGAAAACGTTACAGAAGTAATACACCTAATGTCAAGTATTTACTAACACTATAACCATTTCCATTCCAGAAAAGGTTACAAAATAACTTCAGTGCACATTGGATTTACCATACCACCTACAACATTATAAATCTACAAAATGATTTTTTTTTTTTTACCAAAACTAGGAAAAATGGGATAATTTTTTAAAATTGCTTCAAGATTCCAACCGTCCATTTTATTATTAAGATGGCCAAAATTTCTATTAAAATTGTTAGATTAACCATGACTTGAACTACCATATTTTTACAGTTTAATATAAATAAAACACAAAAAATGAGTTAAGATTGACTACTTTACTACTCCCTAGTCCCTCCGTCCCAACCAAAAAAAATGTCAAAAAACTTTCCAACTTTGCTATTGATCAATAGTAAAGTTGAAACTTTTTAAACATTCATTTTGAAACAAAGGTAGTACTAGAATTGTCAATCCTTAACTGACACCGTTAAATTTCCGAATAGTTATCTAACACTTCTAGTGATAAAAGTAATAGTTATAGTAAAAAAAAAATGGCTAGGCAATTGTAAAAATCATAAAACTAATACACGGCTCAGAAATGAATATTGTGCCATGTAAATTATCACCTTGTTGATTGCGATGGAGAGAAATTTAGAACAAGATCCATGAAGCTCAGAAACTCATACACGGCTCGGAAATGAATATTGGGCCACAGACGAGAAGTAGAACCAAGGGTTCGTCCAACCCTGCTGTTCAATAAGGCATCACACAATCTGCATCACTGAGCATCATCCAGCTATAGCACACAAGTCCATAAGAAAGGAAAAGCATGCACCAATTTCTTTCCTCCAAGTCCACCTTCAAGATTTGCAAGCTCAGAATAGTTCACCCTTGTGCATCATATGATTGTCCAGAAAGCAAGAAAGTTGTGTACTGCTACACTGCTCCAAACCTCATGCGGAGAGGAGGAAATTTTGCCATGTTCCTAGTCCAAGATCCAAGGCCGACTTCAAGTAAACTCAAATACAAATAGGTCCAGCAACAGTCTCCTCCGGAAAAAGTAGAGATCAGAAGAAAAGATGCCTAAATCACATTTATCAACAACATACTTGTCACGACCCTAACCCTAGGCACCATTTTATTCACGTGTTGGGCACGTGGGGTTCATTTTATTCACGTGTTGGGCACGTGGGGTTGGGGTGCGTAGCATTTTATTTTCTGCATTTCATGATAAGTGGAATTTTTATGTGTTAGTTTTAGTATTTTAATAAATTGTGTGATATTCTAAGTATGTTAATAAAATAATTTTAATGTCTAAATGGAATAAATAAGAATTTTGTAGCGGATACTTTAATTGTTGAAAATTTAATAAAAAGCTTTATAAAGATTGAGGGGCTAAGTGTAAATTTTAAAACTTAAGGTAGTTAATTGAAATAACTCAAATTTTGAAGGGGCTTAAGTGAAAATTTCATTTTATAAATATCCTTACCTCTTCCCTTTTCTTCCGTAACCTTTCACGCCATTCCAAGAGAGGAGAGATAAAAGGTATTTTCTTTTATAACATTATGATTTTATTATCTTCCAAAAATTCTTAAAAATTTAACCGTTGCTCCGTTTTTTTATCTGACTGCGTCAAAGCGATCGAAAAGTCGAGTAGAACATTTAGAGCCGATCAGATCATCTTTTTATTTCGACCTATTTTTGGGTAAGTTATTATGTATGCAGCAATATGCCAGATAATATGCAACACGTAGAAAAGTTGCTCAATATCACATTTGGAAGGCGGTAAACACATTACGTTAAGAGGGTGATATTCCCAATGTAGTACGACTTATTGTTCAGACGACAGGTGACGTAATGTGTTTACCGCTTTTCAAATGTGATATTGAGCAACTTGTCTACGTGTTGCCTATTATCTGGCATATTGCTGCATGCATAATAACTTACCCAAAAATAGGTCGAAATAAAAAGATGATCTGATCGGCTCTAAATGTTCTACTCTAGTTCCTGATCGCTTTGACGCAGTCAGATAAAAAAACGGAGCAGCGGTTAATTTTTGAAAATTTTTGGAAGATAATAAAATCATAATGTTACAAAAGAAAATACCTTTTCTTTCTCTCCTCTCCTGGAATGCCGTGGAAGGTTACGAAAGAAGGGGAAGAGGAGGTAAGGATATTTATAAAATGAAATTTTCACTTAAGCCCCTTCAAAATTTGGATTATTTCAATTAACTACCTTAAATTTTAAAATTTACACTTAGCCCCTCAATCTTTATAAAAAATTTTATTAAATTTTCAACAATTAAAGTATCCACTACAAAATTCTTATTTATTCCATTTAGACATTAAAATTAATTTATTAACATACTTAAAATATCACATAATTTATTAAAATGCTAAAACTAACACATAAAAATCCCACTTATCATAAAATGCAGAAAATAAAATGCTACGCACCCCAATCCCACGTGCCCAACACGTGAATAAAATGGTGCCTGGGTTAGGATCGTGACAATACTGGTCCAAGAACTCCAAACATCAAAATAAGAAACCTAATCTGATGCAGTATTTACAAAATCCAACATACTAGAGACAAATGTATTATTACACATCCACTAAGCCGCCGCAATTATCCAATGTAATTGAAGCAAAAGGATTTCCAGTTTCCACATCATATACCTCCGCAGTATGTTCGGGTACAAGAACTTTTTTCGAAAGAAGCTCAAAATGAATATGCTAAGAATTTAACATTTTGATATCACGCATATGCCAAAAGTATACTCGACAGCAAGTTGCAAGTTTGAGTGAAAAGGTTGATATGCAATCAACAATAAGAGAACGTAATACTTAATGATTGGAGACTGTTCATTTATCACTGACAACTCACAGTAATATGATGAATGCAACTTGCTGATGATGAAAAGCATATTAAATTAAGCAAATCATTTACCTCCGAAAATGATGTGTTTTGCTCGTCAATGCTCTCTCAGTATAAAACTGGACCGTGCTGGAAATGGAGAATATGAAGTCATGGGGAGAGTTTAAGGCAAGCAGATATCAAGGCAGACAAACACACAGAAGGGGAGAACCTGGAGAAGACCCCCATGCGAACTCCCCTCACAACACAGAAATAATCTTTTATTAAATGTTTGACCTGCCATGCAAGCGCACCTGCCATGGCAAAGGTCAGATAATGCCTACCAGAACATCAAGGGAATCACCGATCACCGAACAAGCTTGTTGCGCCACATGATGTCTTCAAGAGAGTTCCAGAGCCAACGCAAATCAGTTCATTTTTAACCAAACGCCACCGTTATCACTTGCAGAGAAAGTTAGGAGTATAAGCTTCAATTTAACACATACGAGAAAAACCTCCGGAAACCACCAGCACACATGCTTCACACCGGATATAGCATCAGATTAACAGCTCCAGCTTCACCTCCAGCAAACAAGGTAACTCAAAACCCTTCAAGTACGCTGAAGATGTATATCTAAAACTACGCACTTCCACATCTTTGGTGAACACTCAAACAAAAGCTTACAAGAAACAACCATGTCGTTAACAAACAGCTACACAGAAAAATGATCCCCATGGATTTAAAAACAGGTCCAAATAACAATCTTTGACTATCGTCGAAGATAACAGGCACAAGCTCTTCCGTATCAAGAAACAAAACCCAGAATACATTCTAGAAACAAACCTTATCCAATAATCCGATCCAGAAAAACAACCTCCTTTCATGCTCATACATAAAACTAAAAACACGTAATCTATTTCATACCCGCTAATGACAAATTCTTTCACGAGGTACAGGAAAGAGAAGTAAAGATTTCAACACAATTTAAACTGAGCATCAATTGGCAACTGTTTTTCTCTTTAGAAAAGATCTAAGCAAGTGTTTAGCCTTATGTTGGCTATGATTGCAGATATGTTAACGTTGGCATATCTGCAACAGTAAAACACTCAAGCTCTCAAAGGTACAGTGCACCAGTAAAACCCTCTCAAGATTTCATGGATATCAGGAAAGGGAATAAGCCGACTAAACATTTAAATTGTGTTCCTTTTAGATAAGATTGAAGTGACATCAACTTTATAATGACCAGGCTTGTACATGTCATTATTGAAACAGATTCACCAATACAATGTGAACACTGATGCAACATTAGTGGCTAGCTTAGTACGAACAAGTTTAACTTCACATGATTGAGATGTTTATACGTTCTGCGGCTTCAAGTGTTCATTCGAGCATTGATCATGAGCGTTAGTTTAGAATGTTCTGTTATCTGGAACTTGCTCGAAATCAAAAAATAACAATTTTTTGGAACCTGAAGGAGAATTTAGTGAGCAACAACATATTTGGCTTTCCCCAAATTCTAAAAACTCATTTTGCAATTGAAATCATGCAAAATGATTGGACTTCTTTCCAACAAATAGCCTTAAAAATGTGAAACTTGGAAGAATATAACAGCTTAATGATGCTAACTTTAGTTTTCAATCAAATTAGGCAACTCTTGAACACTCTTTTACTATAACATGTTCTGAAAAGTGCAAGCGAATGTGGTTAAGATGTAATTATGAACAGTAGATCAAGTAGAATATATCAAAAGCACAACGCCCAGGAAATAGTGTTATGTACCTTTGTCAGATTGCAGTTCATGAATCTTGGAATTGCAAACTTGTTGTTTGCGGATAATGGTTCCATGCTTTGATCATTAGGGGATTTGAGACGTGAGAGAGTAGCCACACACACACAGACACACACACACAGGAGGGAGATCCCGGGCAAAAACCCCATGCAATCTCCCTCCAAGACAAAAACTTGTTTTTTTATTAGGATAGGAGACCTGCCATGCAAGCGCACCTGTCATGGCAAGGTCGTGAACAAATACAAGGTTAGGATGATGGCCTCAATAAAAAAGCCCCTTCATCCCGGCACCTTTACAGATTCATACAAACCTGAACACATGGACTTCCACTACGGATCTCCAAGCAACATATACAACCAGTGTAACAGAGCAACTTTCCACTGATGTAACCTAAAGAGCACCATTAGGTAAACACCGCAGCCACAAGTGCATTCATCAATCTGAAAACAAAATGCAGATTTTAAAGTCAGGTCGGGACAACATAAAAATAAGGATGCTGAATAAACCAAGCAAGCACAGCCCAAACAAGAATTTGCTCATGAAAGCTACGAGGTTTTTAATTTTTTATTTATTTTGTTTTCTAAATCTAGTTTTTAAATAATGTTTATCATTGTATTTTTTATGTTGAATTTCTCTCTTATGTGGGAGACTGTGATTTCCCTACTTTGTTGAGAGTCTTTTGAAATTTGTGTATTCTGGTTGTTGTTATTATGAAATTTTCGTTTGCTTATCTCAATCAAATATCCAACGTGGATTTATGTTTGTGTATCACTAATGGTGGATTAGGGTGGAAAGCTCAGCATTGCCACGGTCCTTTGTTGGATTTTGTTAAATGGGTGATGACCATGGACATGATTATTAGGGTGGTAGAGGGCGAGCCTATAGGTTCATATTGTGCGGTCTGTTGGGCTGTTGATCTGGGATACACATAGATGGAATTTGTGGTGGATTCAAAGGTTGTTTTTAGTGAAGTGCTTTCATGCTCATATGGTTCTTCTCGAGTTAGACAACCTTCTCACTGCATGTAGAGATATGTTCAATGCAAATTCTTTTTTCTCTATGCATTTAGTTCGTCGAACAGCAAATGTTATGGCCGATATTGTTTCTAGGGCTTCTTTTGTTAGCGAAAGCCCACCACTAGGGTTGAGCGTCCATCGCATGAGAATTGCCAAGTCCTAACTTTGTGTGATTGCTAATAAAATTTTGTTGTTTGCTTCAAAAAAAAATCAAATCTCAAGCACAGCCAAAAAGAAATAATCAATTGTGCTCTAAAGTCATGAAACAAGCACAAGTTACAATACTGCTAAACGATAATTGCCAGGCTAAAACTCCAGTCAAAGTTTATGATTAAATAACTATGTTGAGACAACATAAAATAAGGATGAGGTATGAACCGAACTAGCACAGCCCAAAGTAATCTGCTAACGGAAGCTCCTAATCTCAGGTGTATATTTCATTGACGAAAAATAAAGTTTTAAGAGCTCAACCAGAGACAAATAAGAAACAAAATCAAAACAAAACTCAACCAATCAATTCTAATTGAAAAAAATTACGAAATGCAAAAATTATTTTAGATATCAACACATATAAGACATAAATGGAACCAGTTACCATATCTCTATAAAAATATAAAAGTTAAGATCAAAGTACCTGAAGAAGTCCTTGTTCTAAGAGATAGATCTGGTAGAGACGATCCGACGACATATCACACAATCATCGCCTAAATAACAAAATCCTGCTAATTACACATATTCAGAAAATCAGAATGAAATAACGAACAGAAAAGCAGATCAAGCTAGATCTAATTCAACGGTAAAAAATACAAAAGGAACAGGCAAAATTAAAATAAATCAATTCTAAATGATTGAAAAAAATTACGAAATACAAAAATTATTTTAGATATCAACACAAACATAAAAGACATAAATGGAACCAGTTACCATATCTCTATAAAAATATAAAAGTTAAGATCAAAGTACCTGAAGAAGTCCTTGTTCTGAGAGATTCAGATCTGGTAGAGACGATCCGACGACATATCATACAATCATCGCCTAAATAACAAAATCCTGCTAATTACACATATTCAAAAAATCAGAATGAAATAACGAAGAACAGAAAAGCAGATCAAGCTAGATCTAATTCAACGGTAAAAAATACAAAAAGGAACAGGCAAAATTAAAACAAATCGCACAAAAAAAGGCCTATAACAACGAACTGTACCTTAATCAAGGATCTACGACCATCAAAATTGCAGATTGATAGATCGAATCTCAAATCTCACAAGCGTCCTGCGACGATGAATCAAAGCAAATCAAAGAAAATCATATCATCATCTACGCCGTCTAACGATCCAAGTCCAATCCAAATTCCAGCTGGCGATTGCAGAGCCGGGAAGAACAGAACTGAAATTTGCGGAAAGGGAGGCGGGGGAGACACATGGCGTTCGGCGATGATTCTGTTTTTTTAAGATTGAGCATTAGGTTTACCGCGAAAATACCCTACTTATAGAGGAGTTGTTGCAATTGAACGGATGGGATTGAATGATAGCGTGTGATCGACGGTTGTTAATATAATTGATTATTGATTATTGCTTAGTCGGTTTGGTAGGTGCTTCTAGAATTTGGCGATTTTCACGAGATGTCAACCACGTGGCGGCAACCACTGTGAAAAGGACACGTGTTTTTTGACTTTGTCAAATGCCATTCGGAAAATTCTCTTTTGAAAAAAAAAAAAAAAAACCTTAGTGTTACACCCCAAACCAATAACTTTGACAATTCAACAAAAAATAAATAAATAAATATTATTATATTTAAGTTTTTCATAAGTTTTAAAAATACAATTATTATAACTACCTTCTTACCAAATGAATGATGTTTTTGTCCCGAAATATGTTTCTAAATAATTATTTTATTACTCCCTCCTCCTATCCTATAATGTTTATCTCATTTGACTTTTTTGTTGAACTTTGACCATAAATATATGACAATTTAATTATGTTCATGAAATTCTAAAAATTTCTATTGATTCACCATTAATAATATTATCAACAACAACTTTTAGAATTTCATGAACATGATTAAATTGTCATATATTTGTTGTCAAAGTTCAACAAAAAAATCAATTGGGACAAACATTTTGGGAGGAGGGAGTATTATTTTTCATATTTTGATGTAAAACGCAGCGGAATAGTAACAACTTGATCGAAATCAAAACCTTCTGCAAGGAATCGCAATTTCTTAGGTAACAAGAACTTCCAAGGAAGATCTTCTGCAAGTCAATAAAATTGACCAAGAATTTTGCAAAGAAGCAAACTGAATTCAATTGATAAAAAGTCTAATGTTTTCAAGACTATAAAACAAGTATAAACACTCCCACACAAAACAGGAAATAAAATCCAATCGTAATCACAGTGACCGCCTTCGGCACGAGTCGTGCTTTCCATCATGAGTCGTCCCTCGCATTATCACTCGTGGTACTACGAGGCGTGATAATAAAATCACTCGTGCTGTTTCAAGGAATGAGTCGTGCTCCCAAGCACGAGTCGTCCCCCTTCCAGTTTAGCTTCACGTTTTCCAGATTCATCTCCTTGGCTACTGTCCCGTCCCGATCTGCCTTGAGACAACCCCACGTGCACGACATCATTCGCCTCCACTTCAAAAGGATTCGTCCCCGAATCCATATCCAAATAAAGGGGAACATCTGGGTCGAATTCAACTAAATCTGAAACATTAAAAGTGTTAGAAATATTCCACCCCTCATGCAAATCCATAACATATGCATTGTCATTAATTTTCTTCAAAATTCGGCAAGACCCAATCTTCTTGGGATGAAGCTTGTGATACGTTCCTTGAGGAATCTGTTCCTTACGCAAATGAACCATCACCAAGTCATCAATATTAAATACCTTCAAACGACGCCGCTTATCCGCTATCTCCTTATAAATGGCATTTGACGCTTCAATGTTCTTCTTGACCTCTGTCTGAACCGCATCAATCATCTCTGCCATATTTTCAGCTGCAATACTATAACCCGGAACTCTAGGTAAAGGAATCAAGTCAAGAGTATACTTTGGAGGCCGTTGATACACAATCTCAAAAGGAGTCTTCTTCGTCGTCCGGTTCGTCATATTGTTAAAAGCAAATTCAGCCGTTGATAAGGTCAAATCCCACTTCTTCGGATACTCACCACATAAACAACGAATCATAGAACCCATAGTCCTATTCACCACCTCCGTCTGGCCATCTGTCTGCGGGTGAAGCGAACTACTAAACTGCAAATCAGTCTGAAAAATATGCCACAAAGTACACCAAAAATGACTAAGAAACTTAGTATCTCTGTCAGATGTAATAGTCTTCGGGATCCCATGTAGGCGAACAATCTCCTTGAAGAACAAACCCGCAATGTAAGAAGCATCGTGAGTTTTTCTACAGGGAATAAAGTGAGACATCTTAGAGAAACGATCCACCACCACAAAAACAAAATCATTAGCATGTTGCGTCCTCGGAAGCCCAAGCACAAAGTCCATAGAAATATCCTCCCAAGGGCCATCTGGAATTGGCAAAGGAGTATACAAACTCGTATTTTGTGACTGCCCCTTATTGATCTGACAGACCATACACTTCTGAACAAACTTGTGCGTATCCCGCCGAAGATGTGGCCAATAATATTTCTTCGCAACGAGCTCAACTGTCTTGTCTCTCCCATAATGCCCTTTACTGTGTATCTCCGAAATAAGACTCTCGCGCACAGAACCATGTGGAATACTCAATTTATCCATATAGAACAAGAAGCCATCCTGGAATAAAAATAACCCAACAGGATTCCCGTCTCAACACTTTGCTCACTCGTCAGCAAAATCTTCATCAGTCGCATACAAATCCTTCAAACAATCAAAGCCAACAACAACATTCTCCATTGTCACCAATAAATTAGCCCGACGACTTAAGGCATCTGCAACCTTATTATGCTGTCCACTCTTGCGTTTAATAACAAAAGTGAACTACTGCAAATAAGCAACCCAACGAGCATGCATTCAATTAAGCGGCTTCTTACCATTCATGTACTTCAAGGCCTCATGATCAGTATGAAGAATGAACTCACGCTGCATAAATATTGTTCCCAATGCTTGATAGCTTGGACCACCGCATAGAATTCAAGCTCATAAACAGTCCACTTCCGCTTAGCTTCCTCCAACTTCTGACTCGTGAAAGCAACCGGTTTCTTGCCTTGAAGTAAAACAGCCCCTATACTAACCACAGAAGCATCCGTCTCCAATTCAAAAGGTTTAGAAAAATCAGGCAAAACTAGCAATGGTGCACTATACAATTTTTCTTTAGTCAATGCAAAGCTAGCTGTAGCTTCATCACCCCAAAGAAACTTCCCTTTCTTCATACATTCAGTAATTGGAGCCATAATAGTATTAAAATTCCATATAAAACGACGATAAAAAGTTGCAAGCCATGAAACTACGAACCTCACTCACCGTCGTTGGTGTAGGCCAATCACGAATAGCACGAACTTTGTCCTCGTCTACCCGAATACCATCTGCAGAAACAATATAACCCAAAAACAACAAATGATCAAGCATAAAACTGCACTTCTTGAGATTCACATGCAATTCATTATCCTTCAGAGTTTGCAGAACCGCCTGAAGATGCTCAATATGCTCCTCCTTCGATCTACTATAAATCAAAATATCATCAAAATATACCACCAGAAATTTACCATTGTAAGGTTTCAACACTTGGTGCATCAATCTCATAAAAGTACTAGGAGCATTCGACAGCCCAAATGGCATAACCAACCACTCATACAACCCCTTTTTAGTCTTGAAAGAGGTCTTCCACTCATCCCCCGGCCTAACACGAACCTGATGATAACCACTCTTCAAATCAATTTTAGAGAACACCTTGGAACCCCTAAGCATATCCAACATGTCATCCAAACGAGGATAGGAAACATGTATTTAACAGTAATTTTGTTGATTGCCCTACTATCCACACACATCCGCCAAGTACCATCCTTCTTAGGAACAAGTAGAGCTGGAACTGCACATGGACTCATACTTTCCTTTATATATCCTTTCGTCAACAAATCTTCCACCTGTTCTTGCAAAATATCATGTTCCGCGGGACTCATCATGTAATGTGGGAGATTAGGCAAAGAAGCACCTGACACCAAATCAATATTATGCTGTATATTATGCAAGGGTGGTAATCCTGCAGGAAGCTCATCAGGCATAACATCACGATATTCATCCAACAACGACTGCAAAGATTTAGGGATCAAACTAACCTGTCCCAATACCCCTTTTTGCACCACTGCAAACACAAAAGAAGCATCCTCAACAAATTCATTAGCAGTACATAAAGAAACAATAGGCTTCACCTTCGGTTTACCACTAGAAGCACTTTTCAAAGCATGTAAATGAAAACGAACCCCAGCTTTCGTAAAACAAATAAAATTCTCTCGCCCATTATGCACAACACCAAGATCATATTGCCAAGGTCTACCCAATAATAAATGGCATGCAGTCATATCAATGATATCACATAAAACTTCATTCTTATAATTACCAATAGAGAAAGGAAGAAGACATTGCTCATGTACCTTGATAGTGCCAACGTTGTTAATCCACCCTACAGTGTAAGGAGTAGGATGCTTGTGCACCACGAGCTTCAATTTCTCCACCAATCCACGAGCCACTAGGTTTTCACTGCTACCACTATCAACGATTATCATAGCCGCAAAATCATTGATCTTCCCCTTGGTGCGAAAAATGTTGTGTCGCTCTGGATCAGCCTCCTCTGTAGGAGTAGTCAACATAAGCTTTCGGACCACAATAAGCCTCGTGTTCGTCCCCTTCGTCGGCATCCCCATTAGGATCTATATAGACCACCTCGCAATCCTCTTCATTCTCCCCATCATCATACTCATCACGCTCCACCATATTAACTCCCTTCCGTTGTGGACAATTATTGGAAATATGCCCTGTTTGGTTACACCGAAAACATTTATCCCCATAATGTTTTGCATAAGAATTATTATTTTGGGTGTTGGTGTTTCTACGAGCCGATGGATTTTGCGCAGGAGCCGGAGCTGTAGCTTTCCTATCATCATCAATCTTTGGACCCGCTACCTGAGAATTCTTCTTACCTCCATCGACATTAGAACCCGACGATTGGCCCTTGCAACCCAAGGAAGAAGCATCACCAACCTCTTAAATGTGGCCGGAGAACGATACGTAGTCGATAATTGTCTTTCAGCCTTCTTCGCCCTAGAAATAGCTTCATTCAAAGAATAGGTAGTAAATAATTCTATATGGTGTTTAATATTCAGCCGAAGACCTGAAACAAACCTAGCAACCACTTGAGATTCTGTTTCATATAAATCAGTGCGGGCTGATTGCGCATGAAAATCATGAGCATATTCTTCAATTGTACAACTACCCTGCTTACAAGCCAAGAATTTCATATAGAGGTCCTGATCATGATCTCGTGGAAGGAAATGATCCCTTAACTCTCTCTTCGTATGGTCCCAATAACGAATTTCAGGTTGACCTTCACGCATCCTCTGTCTTGACAATTGATCACACCATGCAGAAGCACCTCCACGCAACTTATAAGCGACATATGAAACTTTTCTATCTTCCTCAATACGCATTAATCGAAAGAATTTTTCAACTTCAGAAAGCCAATCAAAAAATTCTTCAATAGACAACTCACCATTAAATACTAGAATATCCGCCCTAATCTTAGGTCGTTGATCTTGAAGAGGCACTGCCCTGGCCTCACCGTCATCATTATCCGAAACATCCCTGCCTATCGGATCACCACAGTGGAGATTTTCCCCACAATGACCAACCCGATTTCGTGGGTTGACACCACCTTGACCAACATGCAATCCTCTCAAAGCTTCAATCAACTCTATATGTTGGCGATTCAAAGTTTCAAGGATTGTGGTAAGAGTGATATCTCCGTTGTTTCCCTCATAGTTAGCCATCTTCTCGTCAGAGAACCCTAGGATCGTCTGATTTCTGATACCAACAGATATAAAACGCAGCGGAATAGTAACAAGGCTTGATCGAAATCAAAACCTTCTGCAAGGAATCGCGATTCCTTAGGTAACAAGCTTCCAAGGAAGATCTTCTGCAAGCCAATAAAATTGACCAAGGATTTTGCAAAGAAGCAAACTGAATTCAATTGATAAAAAGTCTAATGTTTTCAAGACTCTAAAACAAGTATAAATACTCTCACATAACCCTAAACACAACTTGGAAAAGGAAAAGACGAAAAATCCAAATTAAATCGTCAAAACAGGAAATAAAATCCAATCGTAATCACATCGACCACATTCATCACGAGTCGTGCTTTCCATATCGAGTCGTCCCTCTCATTATCACTCGTGGTACGAGGCGTGATAATAAAATCACTAGTGATGCTTCTAGGAACGAGTCGTGCTCCCAAGCACGAGTCGTCCCTCTTCATGTTCAGCTTCACGTTTTTCAGATTCAAAATTACAATTTTTTTTATCAGTGTTAGTCAAACAACTGATAATTTCAGTTATCAGTAAGTGATAACTGAAATTATCACTTATTTGAACAACTGATAACTGAAATTATCAGTTGTTTGACCAAAACTGATAAAAAAAAATATATATTTTTTTTTTGTAATTTTGAACTTATGTGTTTTTTTTTTTTTTTTGTAATTTTCATCTTTCTAAAGTAGTTTTTTGTAAATGCCTCAAATTAATACTTTCCCTGTCCCTAAATAAATATCGATTTTTTTTCAAATTTACTTTTGATCAATAACAAATTTAAATTTTTTTCCGACATTCATTTATTGACGAAAGGAGTAGAAATTATTGAATTACTACTCCAAGTGAAACAAACTTTCCGGCAAGAAGGGAGTATATGATAATTTTTTCTATTTATTTTCTAGAAAACCATAGAGTAGGTAAAAGAAACAAAAAGAGCATTCAGTTTCAAACTTCAGGGAAGATCCAACCTTTAACACTCTGATCCCAAACAAAAACATAATGCAAAATTTGAGGTTCTAATTTAATGTCTCCTTCAGGTATTAGTGAAAAATTCATATTACAAAAAAAGGGACAAAAAGGGTTGAAGCATCAACTAAAATTTTAAAATAACTCACATTTGAAATTATTTTTCAAAATGACCAACTTTTTATAACTCGCTACATGGTGTAGCGAGTTTCAACGGTTAACACATAGTCAAACTCGCCACACCATATAGCGAGTTCACACGTACACATAACTTGTTACATGGTGTAGCGAGTTATTTTAAAAACCTAAGTCCTAAGTGTTGCAGCCGCAATAGAGAAGGAGAAATATTGGCATTGTTATTTTCATCAAATCAAAGCTTATCAGCCTCAAAATTTCCTTATTGTAAGTTTACATTCATGTTTTTTACTTCATTTGTGTTTTGATTTTGCTTTGATTTGAGTAATTGTTTACTTGAAAATTAAGTTTATTCAAGTCAATTGTTGGTATATTTTGAACTCAATTGTTGGTATACTTTGATTTGAGTTATTGTACATGTTGATATTGAACTCACTTAGTGTTGTTATATTTGAACTCAATTGTTGTTATATTTGAAATTTTGGGATTTTGAAGTCAATTTGTGGGCAATTTTGAACTCAATTTTTAGTATTTTATTATTTCATTTAAAAGTATTTGCTATTAATGTTTCAAAGCCTCTATGTTTATATATTTAGTTATTTGATATTGAAATTGGGTTTGTTTTGTTGAAACATATGGATAACTTCATTGATCATGGGTCTATCGATAACTCTGTTTTGACTGAACATGATGGCCACAGATCTCGTTTTATTTGGGCCGAACAACAGTTTGCTAGTCCACTTTCATATCGTCCTGGCACCACATTGCCGGGTAGACTAGCGTCGAGGATATTGTCGAGATTAGTCGAGTGTTCCTTTAGTGGGGTTCATTATATAGGGAGAATTCAGTACGATTATGGTTTACTAGAGGCATTGATTGAGAGATGGCGTCTGGAGACCCATTCATTCCACCCCCCGGTTGGTGAGATTATTATTACCCTATAGGATATCGACATGATTTACGGGTTGCCGATTGATGGGGATGTTGTGACTGATGCTGACATCCCACCACTTCTAGACTGGTGGGTGATATGTCACTGCAAGTGAACTCGCTACACGGTGTAGCAGGTTCATTAAAATCGCCACACCGTGTAGCGAGTTCACTTGTAATGACTCTTACAGCAGCAACAAACTGCTGTAATCCTACCTGCTCACAAAAACTGCAACTGAAACTGAATCCAAGTCAAACCAAATCCAATTGAAAAACAAAGTCATTCAAACAACAAATAACAAACAACACAAACTGTATAACCAATCAAAATTACATCCAAGTCATACTCAAACGAAATCAATGCCTTACTTGAAAGTACTCCACACAATGGTGTAAGTACCCCAATCTGGATCGCTCTCCATCCCAGCATACGATAAAACCAGAGGCAAACTTCCGGAGGTCATAACTCCTTCATACGAACTCCGATTGAGACGTGCCATATATGGTTGGAAAGCTCTCGACGAGAGCTAGCTTGCCATCACATTCACAAGAGCATGGAAAGTCCGTACGGACCTCTTTGCATGCCAAAAGGTCCGTACGGACCTCTTTGCACCAGACATAATCATTACAAAAATCCCCTTAAAGTCCACGAGATTCCCTCAAATCCCAGAAATCTATAATTACCTAAGAGGTCCGTACGGACCTCTTTGCAGTTTTCCTACACTATAAATAGAGGGCTCCCCCTCCCTCATTTTTCACACCTCCCTCTTCTCTCCTCTCCCCACCCTTGGTGCTCCCCTCTAAGACCCTTCTCGGCAATCCCGCCCCTTTCGGATCCTTCCGAGGCCTTCCGAGCTCCCTTGTGGTGCTCAGAAGCCTCTCCGAGCGCTCCCGCGACGCTCCCGCGCTGCCCCGAGGCACTCTCGAGGTACTCGAGGCCCTCGTGGTACTCCGAGGCCTTGCTCGGTCTTTCCCAAGGCATCCCGCTCTTTCCGAGTCAAACCGACGATTCCAACGCACGCCGAACCTCTCGCCTAATCCAACCGACGCCCGAACCTCTGCCCGAATCCAACCGACGATTCCAACCCACGCCGAACCTCTCGCCCGAATCCAACCGACGATTCCAACGCACGCCGAACCTCTGCCCGAATCCAACCGACGATTCCAACGCACGCCGAAGCTCGCCCGAATCCAACCCGGGACGATTCCAACCCACGCCAAACTCTGCCCGAGTGCACACTTGACAATCCCGAGGCACGCCGAAGTTCTGTCCGCGTACAACCGGCACCTTCCGAAGCAATCCCGTCCGTCCCGAGCACTATTTCATCCTCAAGCACTATTCTCGGAAGACAGATACGAACCAACATTGGTAAGGCTTCCTTCCTACACTATTTCAATACATTTCAATAAAGCAGCCAGACAAATGTAGACATCCGATACAGCATGCATTTTTAAAAGCACACACACACACACACAACAGTTAAAGAATATAAGGGGTACCGAAAGACTCGTTTTTACGAGGCGACTCGGGTGAGCTCTAAGATTCTAATATTCTCTTCCCGAGGAGTAACTTGACCTCCGAACTCAAAATCTCATCACACAAAAACAGTTTAATTTTAAACTGATGCCCTTTTTCAATGTTTTGGGCTTAATAAAAACGGCGTGGCGACTCTACAAAGCAAAACACAGCGAGACACCTCCAACACGCTAAAACGGAATAAGCCAGATGCCGGGGCGCGATTGCGCTGCCTCTCGGATCCGGGCGACTTCCCGAAAAGCGACAAATGCGAGATGCTGGGGCCCGCGCGCGAGCCGGATCCGGGTAATTTCAGTTGGCGACTCCGCTGGGGATTATTTTGTTTTAAAAACTTTTAAACAAAACAAAAGATTTTTAAAATGATGATGAGGGTCAAACTTTCATTTTACCCCTTTCTTTAACTGTTGTGTGTGTGTGCACATGCTTTACTTTTTATTTTAAACAAAAAAAATAAAAATAAAAATACAAAAAAATGCATCAATATACATCTCGTGCATACATTTAAAATTCTTCGAAAAAAACTTCGTTTTACTCGAAGAAGAATTTTAGAGACCGCACACTACGCGCACGCCGCCTGCTACACCGCACACTACTCACACTGCTGCCTCGGTTACACCGCACGCTACGCGCACTGCTGCCTCGGATACACTGCACACTACAACCCTCAACCCGGGGTGGTCTCAGTTGCAGTCCGTTTGGTCTTCCTAGGCCACTTGGACGCGCACGGGATCATTCCAAACATCCCATCCTAGCCAAGCGTCAACCCTGCACGTTTGAGTCTTGAATCACACTCGTCCAGCACTCGGTTGGTTTTTACCCAGCCCGTGTCATACAGCTGGATACATATACCATGCCGGCCATTTTTCGAGTCGTGGCTCGGAATTCAAGATCCTCGCGCAAGCAAGGCGATGAAAGGTCATGCTAAAATCTTGACCTCGATCTTGATTTCCGAAGCTACACCTGCACGATGTTCCGTCCCGATATACATCCATGCTCACATGACACCATGTTATCAAGCCTTTGATACGTCGCCCATGACAATATGACCCGGCCAACGCCCAACGTCACGCATCCCTTGCGCAAGCAAGGTAAAGAGAGGTCATGCCGAACTCTTGACCCGATCTTGACTTAGTGGGCCGGCTCCGGTTCACTGCTCACATGGCTAATGCATCAAAACGAACATGACAGCTCGGTCCTTAGGTTCGATTTTTCTTTAGGCCAGTGGAAACCGCTTGCACTATAGGACCCTCGCCCGGGGCCGTCCACCCCGGGATGTCGAAATACAGTGCAAAACGAGGGGCTTATAGAGCCGCACGTATGGTCTCCATCGACCCAGATCTAGCATAGTTGCGAAAAAGAAGAGCAATCTTTTCCAACCTACCTAGGACTTCGAGAAAACATGTTTTAAGTAAATTAAAACAACAAAAAAATCATAAATAAAAAGCGGAAATCGCATGTCACATGAGCTTTCCCCTTTTATCCGAAAGGCCTTCCCATGTCTAAACCTTACCCGTCACCCTCCAAACAACCGAGAGTGGCCGAGAGTACCCGGAGCCGCCTTTTCGCATCGAGGTCACAAGGTCCGATAGCCCTTCCGGTTCGCGGTCCGAACAGCCCGCTACTCCCCATGGCGGGATCAACAGATATAAGCTGAGGGAAACGGAACCCCGCCACTAAGGAACCTCCGCACAATGGAGGAGGTGCCGCAAGCCTTCGAAACCATCAAGAAGCGCCAAGAAGAGCAGCAAGCTCCGGATCGTAGACACCTTGCGTCTTCGAGGAACCGTTGCGCTTCCCCAACCCGACGGAACCTTTGTTCTCATAGAGGACGAAGACATACCGGCTCCCCGGTTTCTCAAAGCTATCAGCAGTCCCGCCTCCGCCAAGTTACGAGATCCCATCAACGCTAAGCGCCTCTCGCTCAAAGCTCCCTTCAGCGCCGGGCCAAGCAGCCCGACATGCCCACTCTCAAGACAAGCCGCTTCCGCCCGCACATCAAGCTCGCACTAACAAAGACACATACGTGCTCGCTCTACTGCATCCCAATGCATCTCGATACCCGTGATTCAATCCTTTGCCTCTATACGAGCCTCACAACCACAATCCGAAATCCCAATGCTCGCTAGGGACGGACATCCCAAGCGGATATCCCGACATCTCAAACCTTCCACCCGCCGGACTACCACTGGGGCTAGCGAAACATTTCCCAAGTTCCCAAACACAACCCTTGGCGCTCGAGTAATCACGCCCTTGGCTCCAATTTCGCAATCCGTAGTACGGATGGTCTACACTCAACTACCTCCCCAAGATTCCCGAATGGCGATCCCATCGCCCAATCCACCTCCATCTTCGGTTTCCGTCCCGAAAAACGACAGCTTGCCTCCACCTGCTGACCCTCACATGGCTTGGTTGGTCGAACAAATGAAGAGCATGCAAGGAAAATTTGCTAACTCTCGGAAGGACTCCCTTATGCCCACAGATCTAAGCAAAGTGGTTCCTCTCCCTCCGAATTTCGTAATGCCTAAATGGAAAAATTCGATGGGACGTAATGCCCAAAGACCCACATCGATACCTACGTCTTAGGTATGAGAGCCAAGGGGGCCACCCCACAACAAATGGCGGATCACTTCCAAGACTTCGAAATCCACAGCTTTAAGGTGGTTCCTCAACGTAAAAGCCGAGAACCGCTCCACCTGGGAACAAATCAGTGACATCTTCCTAGAGAAGTACCGCGCCAATCTTGAGTGGGAAACCAATCGCCATGACCTGCAAGCCACCGAACAAAAGGATGACGAGCCTGTAGGTGAGTTCTACAAGAGATGGAACTGAAACTAAGCGAGATAATGGATCCGCTTTCCAAAGAAGAGCAAATGGATATCTTCCATTCCCGCCTCAAACCTTCCCCGAAGGCCCCGATCGCCACCACTTCTATCCCGATCTTCGCGCCATGGTCAACGCCTGGGACCAAGTTTGAGAAAACACCGAGCATGCAAAAATGGTAGTCGCCCACCCCGCCCAATCCAATATCTCGCCCCAAGCAGAGGGAGGGAGGTTGTCGGAGCAGTCCATTATATTAAGAATGGAGCACTACAAAGAAACGGTGGTCCCCCGAGACAACGACAACACTATGATGATTTCGGGATGCCATTGAGCGAGGTATTCGATCATGTAGTGAAGCAAGGTCTCCTCGAACCTATGGAAAATTACTGCACCTAAATTTCCCAATGCCAACTGGGATGTAACCAAGCGGTGTGCTTTTCATAAATACCACGGTCATACAACCGACAACCGCACGCTTTTGAGGAAAGCAATTCAAGGATTGATTGAAGAAGGAAAGTTAGAGCGCCCTACGGCCCCAATACACTCAAATCCGTTCCCGTAAATAATGATCGAGATGCTTGGTCTAACCTCAAGATCATAGAGTCTAGCTTCGAAAATAAAAGACCCCGAGTCTGTCATGTTTTAAGTTTGTGTCTCTCGAGTCGTCTGACGGCCTTATGCCTGAAGATTATGCGTTTGTAACAAAAATCGCGCTTCTTTATGCTTCGAATAAAAGTTCGACCTTTCTGAGTATCCTCATTGTCACTTTAACAAATGATAAATTAACTAACCAAAACAGCTTAATAATGATTCACTTGATAAAGACGCAGACACATTAATGAACAATGCATTAAAACAAATCTTTAAGCATGTTGTCAAACGAGAGGAAAATCGGGCCCAAGCCGCCGAGAAGGTTCTAACCAAAATGAATTTGGGAACCGCCAAGAGCCCGAAGAGACGCAAATCAAAGAATTACACACCAAACCTCGTAGGTTCTAGTACCTTTCTTATTCAATCAAGTCCTCCTCGACATTGTAATTAAGTCTTCAATTTTCCATACATAAGTCTTCTTTCTTTTCTTGCTAGACTTGAGACATTATTTTGCACCCCACATTACATTTAATGAAATGGTTTTGTTCTATGTGATCACTTGCATTGCTCAACAAGTAATTCCACAACCGATTAATGCTTTGATTAATTGGTGTGAGAAAGTCAATCGATAGCTCCCCATACCATACCCCACACAAAGGCCTCCATCAAGCCATACACATTCCAAAACATGTCCCCACCATCACCTTGACCAAGTCAAACGACGGCAACATCAAAGGACAACAAAAGGTCACTCAAGATTAAAAGATTGACCCCATGTTGACAACAATCTAGGGGCTTGCCTTCACCTTCGTGAGCATCAAGAAATTTCAAGCAGGGCTTGCCTTCGCCCTCACGTGCTTCAAAAAAAAAAAAAAAAAAAGGGGCTCAAGCGTAAGCTAAAAAAAAGCTCAAGCGTAAGCTACACAAAAAAAGGGGGCTCAAGCGTAAGCTTCACAAAAAAAATGAGGTCAAAGACCCAGCGCCAACGATCAAGAAGCAAGGGAGTCACTGAAAAGACCGTCAAATACGACTTGTCAAGAAATCATCTCAAGGCCCGTGCCTCATCATTCAACCTTCCGAGCATTTTCGCCAAAGGCCGCACGAATATTCACGCCCGGCCCCAAAGCCAAACACAGCTTCAAACCCGAACTACGTCGACCCGAGCTCCTTGTCTTAAGGGGAACGTAGGCAACCGTAAATGGTCCTGGTCATAAACACATACAAATCCACAAACCCGGCCTCATCAATGACCTCTCCTATACACAAACCTTCTTTCATACTGCATCAACTCGATCCTTGATACCGGTTGACTTTCTCCTCGTGATTAATCAAAGCATATCAGGTTTAATTGTTGAATAACCCGAACATCAACAAAAGGGTTTTAAGCAAACATGTGATCAATGTGAACGAATCGAGTTTTCAGATGTCTCGACAAGTCTTCTTTTTCTACAAAATAGGAAAAATAGAGCTAAACATTGATTTTCTGTCAGCAAGGGCTTCCATACACTTTTACTAGCTTTTCAGTGCTCATACTCTCTCAAAAGAGTCAAACCCAAAAGCATGTTTTTTATGCCTATATCAAATAAGGCATTCACACAAAAGGGAACCCGCTCCCACCTTTTCAAAAATAAATACGCCTCATGAGTGTACATTACGAGTCATTTCTCCCACAAAAGAGGGTCGAACTACGCAGACTCCGAGCCCCTCGCCCGAGGGGAACGTAGGCCTTTCATTGGTTCGGTCCTAAAGCATACACAAAAATCCCAATAGTTTGACGTCATCAAGGCTCGAGAAGAAACAAGCAAGAGATTTTGTGTCTCGACAAAGCTTTAAAAGTAAATCCCAAATCATCACGCTTAAAACACTTTTTGATGAGTTCAAGCACGGCCTACTCTCAAACTCACAACATGCTAAAAGACAACTTAAAACATTTAACAATCAATGTGTCCGCAACGACGATGAATGGATACTCGTTGTTTCGTAAGGTCATTCCATACTACTCGCGTTTGGCCCTTCATCACTCTTTTCCTTTCTTCCCTCGTCCCCAACGAGTCATCTTTCATTCCATATGAGCGAGTTCTCGTCTCCTCATTCCGAGATCGGGAGTCCTCCTAGTCGTGTCAAACGAACCACCACTCTCGCAGCATCGTTCACCCGTGCCTCACTCGGATCTTCTCCCTATGAGTCCGCAAAGGGGACCTCTCCCCGCCGCCCGTCAACTCGATTCTTGTAGTCAAACAAAGCGTCTCCCATGACATCCCGAGGGTTAGACCAAGCTTCGCACTCCTAAGTGCTATAGCCGAGACGACAACCTTGCCCTGCACTGCTTCACGCCTTCTCCCCAAAACCACTTGGGTCCGCCCGATATGCTACTCATACCAATCCAGTGCACTCTGTTCAACACAACACTCTCCCAAATACAAAAGGAGCACCACAGAGGGAAAGCGAAATACTTCCATACCCTCGTAAAATACGTAAGAGCATCTAAAGTTTGCCCGAACAAAGCAGGGGCTTCCCCACACACGAACCGGCCCCCTAGCGCCAAGCGATCTATGCCGTGGAAAGTCTCCCCGAAACTAAGTGGAATGATGTCCTCACCAGCCCGGCAATGGCCTGCCACATCCAACAAATGCGTCCCAGAGACATCACTCCCGCCGCCGCTCATGAAACCGTCAAAGCCGCTTCACCCCCAACCGCTCGTAAAACCCGCCTCACCTCCACTAACCACAAATGCATTCCTCATGTGACATGCACAAAAATAATAATAATCTAGCAACAATTCCTAGGTCAATCCCGGAATCACAAATACGTCATTACATCTTAAAATAAAATACTTTGTTTGCAAATACAAGTGTTTTATTACAGGTACAAAATGTCTCGTTGCCTTACAAAAAAAAAAACAACGGAAAGAGGGAAAGCAAAAGAGCCCTAATTCGACTCGTCATCATCATCCTCCACAAACGAGAAATTCGGCATCTCAGAAAACTCGACAATCACATCCTCGTCATCAGAATACAACACCCCCTCCTCGTGCGGGTACTCAAAGTACTCCGAAGGGTCAAAACCCGGTGAAAGGATTAAAGAAGGGATACGAGGATGAACCTCACCCCGTGGCTCCCATGAGGAAAGAACCGATGAAGCGGTCTCGCGACCTTCGAGCTCCCCGAAGGCGTCCCCACATCAAAGCCGTGTTGTTCTGAACCGGTACCTCCGCCGTGGCCCCGGCTCGCCCTCGAAGAAGGAGTATCCACGTACCTCCTCAAAGGCACTGTCTCGAACACCGCCGCGTGCCGCGAAGACCTGCAAGACAGCTTCCCCGCGAACTTCCTTGCAAAAGACCGCAGCACGACATAACAGCTGGTCAACGTGTCAAAGGATCTCCTTGAGACCTGCACAAGCAAACAGCCAAAGAAATGCTCAACAAAAGAGATACATTCATACTCAACAAAAAGAGAAAATACGTAAAATATGTCAAGATGGAAAAGAGTAAGCACACCCACCGGCGCATCTCGGTCAACCCGATAGGCCGCAGTGAGCTCGCTCCGGGATGGGTACGACACCCTCCGCCTCGACGAATCCCCGCGTACATAAGTAAAGTCCGATGCAGCACCGGAACATTCGGGGGACGTGGTGGAACATCCCGCCTCTCTCGCCAACACCTCGCGGCATCCTCGCCTTCTCCCCGATGAAGGTCCCATACTCCTCGCCATACAAAATAAACTTCTCGGCACTCACGCCGCCTGTGTACTGTTGTACTCTAGCACATCCATGTCGCAGAGATGCATCATCCCAAAGGGTGGATCCCTCGGAACCATGGGGGCATACCAAGGCCACGCCGCGCATCGTCCCTCTCCCGTCCTCCTCTTCCTCAAAGAATGAGCCCAAGACATTATGGCGGGATAACCGAACATGGCCTCATCCACCTAGGCCGGCACCGTAAGATCTCATAGAACTATGCCTCGCAACGAAAAAACAAAGGCACAAAACGAAAAAAGGGGAGTCCTACTCTAAGTCATCCGGCACTACCGCTCGGTAAAAACTCCCACATCTCGGTGCCTCCGCCGCCTACCTCATCATCCTCGGTGAACTTAGCACCTTCCTCGACCGGATACTCCAAGACGTCCGCATAAGTCAAATCAAAAAAAATAAAAAAAAGATGAGCCATCCCTCCTCTCCTTGTCCAGCACCTGAGGCGTCCCACGTCAGAGGCGCCACACATCCTCAACATTTCAACAACTCGATCAGAGGCGCCCCATGCCCTCAAACACTTCAGCAATTCAACCTGAGGCATCCCACGTCCTCTTCATCTCGGCCGACGCGCCACACGTCCTCAACATTTCAACAACTCGATCGCAGGCGCCCATGCCCTCAAACACTTCAAGCAATTCAGCCGGTAGACGCCACCACGCCCTCTTCATCTCTGGGCCGAGGCTCCCCACGTCCTCAACTTTCTCCTCACAAAGGCCTTTCCTCCTGCAGGTAAACACAACAAAGGTATGAAAAAATCATACTTACGTCTTTAAATATTTCCCATGTTACCTCGTAGTGAGATACGTCCCCCTATCTCCCTGATAGACATCTCATATCTTTTAGTAAGATTGGCCATCCTTCACATAGGGTAGATATCTTTTAGAAAGATTACCCACCTTTTCGTAAGATTAGCATATCTTTTAGTAAGATTACCCATCTTTTAGTAAGATTACCAATCTTTTCGTAAGATTAGCCATCTCTCAACTTAGGGTAGACACCCCCAAACAGTCTCATTTAGGTATAGACGCCTTCACACAAACTTCAACTCAGGACATCACCACGTCCATTCACCACAAACCTCCCCCATCACTATTTCCAGCCCGGAAGGCTTTAAACCACTCGGTCCGGGAGACCGTATAAACCTCCCCCATCACTATTTCCAGCCCGGAAGGCTTTAAACCACTCGGTCTGGAAGACCGTATAAACCTCCCCCATCACTATTTCCGACCGGAAGGCTTTAAACCACTCGGTCCTAAGACCGTGTAAACCTCCCCTCAAAGATTATCCGTAGCCCTAAGGCTTTAAATTACTCGGTCCGAAAGACCGTATAAACCTCCCAAAAATATCATCTTAGGACGTGACACGTCCTCCTACATCACAACCCATCTTTTCGTGAGATTACCCATCTTTTAGTGAGATTACCCATCTTCTCGTAAGAATAACCCATCTTTTAGTGAGATTACCCATCTTCTCGTAAGATTAACCCATCTTTTAGTGAGATTACCCATCTTCTCGTAAGATTAACCCATCTTTTAGTGAGATTACCCATCTTCTCGTAAGAATAACCCATCTTTTAGTGAGATTACCCATCTTCTCGTAAGATTAACCCATCTTTTAGTGAGATTACCCATCTTCTCGTAAGATTAACCCATCTTTTCGTGAGATTACCCATCTTTTAGTGAGATTACCCATCTTTTCGTGAGATTACCCACCTTCTCGTAAGATCACCTCACACGTGAACTACGATCAGGCTTGATTTCCACTCGGGATACGTAGGAATCCTATCACAGGGTCCAGCCAACTGACCTAAACGGTCACCTTAGGACACCACAACGTCCTCACAATCGACCTTAGCAGTCACATCACCTTAGGACACCACCACGTCCTCATAGTCGACCTTAGCAGTCACATCACCTTAGGACACCACCACGTCCTCACAGTCGACCTTAGCGGTCACATCACCTCAGGGCACCACCACGTCCGCATACACTCACGATTACACGACCTCCGAACTACGACTGTGCTTGATTCCCGCCAGGATACGTAGGAATCCTATTACAGGGTCCGGCCATCGACCTATGCGGCCACCCACGGGACACCACCACGTCCACACACGTAGTCTCGGTTAGAGGACAGCTCACGTCCTCGTACACAACACTCACCCCACACACGAACTACGATCGCTTGATTCCCGCTAGGGATACGTAGGAATCCTATCACAGGTCCACCTAACCGACCTAAACGGTCACACAACAGACACCGCCATGTCCTAACGCACCGACCTACACGGTCACCTTCTCTCTCAAAGACGCGATCCGCATCGGGACCCTTATCTTATCGACGACCCCACTTCTTTCATAAGTGACGTCGCCGAGGGGCTTCGTAAGTACCCCAACTGGATCGCTCTCCATCCCAGATACGACAAAACCAGAGGCAAACTTCCGGAGGTCATAACTCCTTCATACGAACTCCGATTGAGACGTGCCATATATGGTTGGAAAGCTCTCGACGAGAGCTAGCTTGCCATCACATTCACAAGAGCATGGAAAGTCCGTACGGACTTCTTTGCATGCCAAAAGGTCCGTACGGACCTCTTTGCACCAGACATAATCATTACGAAAATCCCCTTAAAGTCCACGAGATTCCCTCAAATCCCGAAAATCTATAATTACCTAAGAGGTCCGTACGGACCTCTTTGCAGTTTTCCTACACTATAAATAGAGGGCTCCCCCTCCCTCATTTTTCACACCTCCCTCTTCTCTCCTCTCCCCCCCCCTTCAGCTCCCCTCTAAGACCCTTCGGCAATCCCGCCCTTTCGGATCCTTCCGAGGCCTTCCGAGCTCCCTTGTGGTGCTCCGAAGCCTCTCCGAGCGCTCCCGCGACGCTCCTGCGCTGCCCCGAGGCACTCTCGAGGTACTCTGAGGCCCCTCGTGGTACTCCGAGGCCTTGCCTGGTCTTTCCCAAGGCGTCCCGGCTCTTTCCGAGTCAAACCGACGATTCCAACGCACGCCGAACCTCTGCCCAAATCCAACCGACGATTCCAACCCACGCCGAACCTCTGCCCGAATCCAACCGACGATTCCAACGCACGCCGAACCTCTGCCCGAATCCAACCGACGATTCCAACGCACGCCGAACCTCTGCCCGAATCCAACCGACGATTCCAACGCACGCCGAAGCTCTGCCCGAATCCAACCGACGATTCCAACCCACGCCGAAACTCTGCCCGAGTGCACACTTGACAATCCCGAGGCACGCCGGTTACTCGTCCGCAGACAACCGGCACCTTCCAAGCAATCCCGGTCCGTCCCGAGCACTATTTCATCCTCAAGCACTATTCCCACGGAAGACGGACACGAACCAACATTGGTAAGGCTTCCTTCCTACACTATTTCAATACATTTCAATAAAGCGGTGTACAATGTAGACATCCGATACAAAGATGCATTTTTAAAAGCACACACACACACACACACACACACAACAGTTAAAGAATATAAGGGGTACCGAAAGACTCGTTTTTACGAGGCGACTCGGGTGAGCTCTAAGATTCTAATATTCTCTTCCCGAGGAGTAACTTGACCTCCGAACTCAAAATCTCATCACACAAAAACAGTTTAATTTTAAACTGATGCCCTTTTTCAATGTTTTGGGCTTAATAAAAATGGCGTGGCGACTCTACAAAGCAAAACACAGCGAGACACCTCCAACACGCTAAAACGGAATAAGCCAGATGCCGGGGCGCGATTGCGCTGCCTCTCGGATCCGGGCGACTTCCCGAAAAGCGACAAATGCGAGATGCTGGGGCCCGCGCGCGAGCCGGATCCGGGTAATTTCAAATGGTAGAAGGCAGTTTCCACAATTACTGTGATTGGCATCCTACGGGCTTCCTTCATGACACCATTGAAAACCTCAGGCATGTTAGTAGTCATAATTTCATATCTGTAACCACCATCGTGTGCCAATGTCCATTTTCTAGCATCTAAATTCATAAACCATGCAATTACATCGGGGTTAATTGAACGGATACTCTGTAAGGTAGATTTCAATTTTCTATCTTGACTTGCTCTACCCGCTCTCCAAAACAGATACTTCAAACCTTCCCCTCTATACTTATCCAAGAAATTTGCTCGCATATGTCTCAAGCAATATCGATGATGCACATTTGGCCACTACGTATATTCCTATATAGTTTTAAGAATGTCATGATGACGGTCAGATATCAAGCATACTTCACGACTTATTATAATATGTGTGCAAAGAAGATATAAAAACCAACGCCAGTTCGTTCGGTCCTCTTTTTCAACAACAACAAATGCAAGAGGGAGTATACTGTATTGGGCGTCAACACCCATGACAATCAGAATTACCCATTTATATCTGACATGAAGAAATATTCCATCAACAGAAATGACAGGCCGACAATAAGAGAAAGCTTCAATACAAGGCCCAAATGCCCAGAACATCCGTTGAAACATGTGTAATTCACCGACAGGAGAAGGAGGATGAGTATACTCAACAATTGTTCTGGGGTTGTATTTTTGGATGACTGCTAGGACGCGGGGTAACCATATATAAGATTTCTCCCAATCTCCAAAAACCTCTGCAATGCTCTTCTGCTTTCCACACCATGCCTTGTTATACGTAATTTCCTTTCCAAACATACCCCTGATGTGTACAATAATAACTCCAACCTTGACATCTGAATCGGCCTTAATAAAACTAACTACTTGTCGACCAATAAACTTCGCATCTAGGTTGGGGTGATCTCGACTTTCTCTAGAATATAAGCAGCAATAAGTAGCCTTATACTTGGTCACTTCCCAATAGCCAAACTTCCTCCTACTCACACGAACATAAAAATTGTATGAAATTTTTTTCAATATACATTCAATTACCCATGTGTGAGTTGTGTTGTTTCTTACCCTGAACCGGCGATTTGTGCGAATATGGTACCTTTTTATATCAAATTGCGTCTCGTTCTTACTAGAAAAGCATATCCCTTTAGCAATTTCATGTTTCTCCGGATCTCAAACTGGAAAACTAGGTGCATTATGGTAATCAATTAATCCTTCTTCTTGTCGAGCAGGACAACCAATATCAATGTAAAAAAGATAATTTTTTCTCTCATACCTTCAATTTTCTGGCGCTTCATAATGAACCAAATGTGTTTCCAATTCATCATCAATCGGTCCATTATCACCCTCTGACAAATCGACATCAGAATCACTACTACCCTCTTGATATTCATCATCATCATCGTCTATCATTGCATCTACATCAGTGTCTTCTTCTTCTTCTTCATAATCTACATCATCTTCAGAATTATCGTGATTAATAGGATTATTTTGGCATGCCCCATCATCATAATTTGGTGTTTGGGTTGATACAATTGTTTGTTTACTTGAACCAACCTCTGCATCAAGGTTACAACTTGGTGAATACCCGTAAATGGTCTCTGTGTGCAGTGTTTCAAACTCTGGATAACATCTATTTTCAATCTGTTGGACAATATGTATGGCTTCTCAAGAACTTAACAGAAAATCTGACGGAGAAAATAACGGAGATTGGGAAAACTGGAAACAAGTCGAGTCTTGTATTATATACAATCTCCGTAAGAGTTATTTGTCCCGCACTGGTGCTTACGGTTGTATGATAAAACTCTAGTAAGATAAAACGACTTACTATTAGTTATAAGGAGCACTCCAATATAACTAATCTAACGAACAACAAAGGTTTTAGAACTTTGGACTTGAAAGATTGAATGCAACAATATGCTATGATTTGGCTATGTTAATCTATCTCTAGAGGGTTGGAAAGGTTCAAATGATTTGTATATATAATTGAAATTCGGGGGAAGTATATAAAGAGAATCAAAGGGTTTGGTGGCTTTTCCCTTGAAAAGTCACAACTTTTCGGGTATAACAAAGACTTGCACGGCCGTGTCCAATGAACCGCATCTGGCCGTGCAAGGCAATATGCACGGTCGAGTTCATGGCTCGCACGGCCGAGTAGCAAGGCAAGGCACGGTGCACGGCCGTGTCCTAGACACTTGCACGGCCGTGCGAGCTTCTTCACCGCTCGTCAGCCCTTTAGCCACAACAAGTCCACACCAATTTTGGGACCAACCCAAAACACACTTTGACTCAATATTTAAGTTACAAATCATTTGTCATTAATTTCTCATTCACACGGAAATGGTTTTGAGACATTAAATGAGTTATATATAATCTACAACAAATGTAGATTACCATTTGTAACTAGTTCCGTTAACACATAACGAACTTCCGTTAGAAACTAGATCAACGTTAAGTTAAACTTAACTTTCCGTTATCCATTTCCAACAATCCCCCACATGAATGACAATTAATGCATGTATGCAAATTCGTCCAAAGTCCCGGCGAACTATTATTACATCGGGATAGATAGCTTGTGGCCTTGAATCTTCCCTAGTGAAATATTATCGGATATACTAGCCATTTGGTAGCGGGTCGCTTTGAACCGTGTGTCGGGTGTATACCAAGACAATAATACTCACATAATAACAGCTCTAACAATCGTTGTTCTCACGTTTTGTCCATTTTGGCCCTGGACCGTATCTCATTCATAAGCGTTCATTTAGAGGCGGCCTTATTACCTCTCACTTATATAGGTGATTCTCACTATAAGGAGTATCATGCACTACTCCACCCGTAGGTATAGAAATCATTAAAAGTTTTCTCAACTTAACCTTACCACTGCTGCATGTGCTTGTACTTGGATGTTATGGGAATGAGTATTCAACATCTCCAGGTTAATAAACCGAGTTGTTGTTTCCAAGTAACTCTACTAGAACTTATAACTTGGTTGTCTCATTGAACCAAGGGCACGGGATCTCCATTTCTCAAGGTTGAGTGTCCGCTATAAGTTCTTTTGTTGTGGGTTTTAAACCCATTCCCTTAATGCTTATACAGTTGATTTCTATTTATACCTTTGGTAAATGGATCCGCTAAGTTATCACATGATTTTACATAATCAATGGTGATAACGCCATTCTTGATCAACTGTCTAATGGTATTGTGTCTACGACGAATATGTCTAGACTTACCATTGTACATACTATTCTGTGCCCTTCCAATTGCTGATTGACTATCACAATGGATTAGTACAAAGAGTACGGGTTTGCTCCAACAAGGAACATCCTCCAGGAAGTTCTTAAGCCATTCTGCTTCTTCCCCAGCTTTATCCAACGCGATAAACTCAGATTCCATTGTGGATCTGGCTATACACGTTTGTTTGGAGGATTTCCATGACACTGCTCCTCCACCTATAGTGAATACATATCCACTTGTGGATTTAGAGTCTTTCGTGTCCGATATCCAATTGGCATCACAGTATCCTTCTAATACCGCTGGATATTTATTGTAAAGTATCCCATGGTTTAATGTATACTTTAAATATCTTAGTACTCTCATTAGAGCTTTCCAATGATCAAGTACTAGGATTGCTTGTGAACCTACTTAGTTTGCTCACCGAATATGCAATGTCCTGGACGAGTACAATTTGTTAAGTACATCGATCGCCAATTATTCTTGCATATTCCAGTTGAGAAACCGGTTCCCCTTTGTTCTTGGCTAAATGTAGAGTCAAGTCTACAGTGTCTTAGCCGGAGGGTCATCAAAGACATTGAATTTCCGAAGAACATTCTCTAGGTAATGGGATTGTGAAAGAACTAATCCTTCAGATGTTCTAGAGATCTTTATCCCTAATATTACATCAGCTAATCCCATGTCTTTCATGTCAAAGTTCTTCTTTAACATGCCTTTGGTATTCATGATTAAATCATGATTACTTCCCATTATGAGCATGTCGTCTACATAAAGACAAACGATAACGAATGATTCATATGTTCCTTTAATGTAGACACATTTGTCACATTCATTAATCTTGAATCCATTCGATAACATAGTTCCGTCGAACTTCTCATGCCATTGTTTAGGTGCTTGTTTTAGTCCATACAAGGACTTTACAAGTTTACACACCTTTCGTTCTTTACCAGGAACCACGAACCCTTCGGGTTGTTCCATGTAAATTTCTTCATCAAGTTCTCCATTTAGGAAAGCAGTCTTCACATCCATTTGGTGTATCTCAAGATTATGCACTGCTGCAATAGCTATGAGAACACGAATAGATGTGATCCTTGTGACAGGGGAGTATGTATCGAAGAAATCATATCCCTCTTTCTGTCTAAAGCCTTTGGCAACTAGCCTAGCTTTGTACTTTTCGATAGATCCATCCGCCTTATACTTCCGTTTAAGGATCCATTTGCAACCTAATGGTTTGCAACCTGGAGGGAGATCAACTAATTCCCAAGTATTGTTGAGCATTATGGATTCTATTTCACCGTTTATAGCTTCCTTCCGTAACGAACTATCCGGACCGACAAAGCTTCTTTAACAGTTGATGGTTCGTTTTCTAACATGTAAGATAGAAAATCAGGACCAAAAGTCTTTTCCACTCTTGCCCTTTTGCTACGTCTCGGTTCTTCATCTTCTATTTGAGAAGGACTGGATGTAGACTCATGTGTTCTCTTATTAGAACCTACATCTTTCCCCGTCCTTAACCGGAAAAATGTTTTCAAAGAATACCGCATTCCTTGATTCTATAGTAGTTCCTACGTGCATATCCGTAATGTCCGATTTATGCACTATAAACCGATAGGCACTACTATTATTGGCATATCCAATAAAAACACAGTCAATGGTCTTTGGGCCAATCTTGACTTGTTTAGGCTTAGGTACTTCAACCTTTGCCAAACACCCCCACACTTTAAGGTATTTAAAACATGGCCTACGATTATGCCACATTTCATAGGGTGTTTTGTCAATACCTTTCTTGGGTATTTTATTAAGAACATAATTAGAAGTGAGTATTGCTTCCCCCCACAAGTTGTCGGGTAAGCCTGAACTTATCAAAAGCGCGTTCATCATCTCCTTGAGAGTACGGTTTTTGCGTTCAGCAACTCCATTAGATTGAGGGGTATATGGAGCCGTTGTTTGATGAATTATGCCGGATTCCCAACATAATCCTTCAAACGGTGCTTCATATTCTCCACCTCTATCGCTTCTAATTTTCTTAATTTTCAAGTTAAGTTGATTCTCAACTTCTTTCTTATAAGTCTCAAAAGCCCCTAAGGCTTCATCCTTACTTCTTAAGAGATAAACATAGCAGTACTTAGTGCAATCATCTATAAATGTAATGAAGTACCTTTTACCTCCTCGAGTTTGCACTAGTTTTAAATCACATATGTCGGTGTGAATTAACTCGAGAGGTGTTGTGTCTCTTTGTATGGCATTAAATGGCGACTTTGTCATTTTTGCCTCAACACAAACTTCGCACCTATTAGTCGAGTCGGATTTAGTCATTTGGATTAAATCTTGTCTCGCTAATTTCTTAATGGTGTCGAGGTTTACATGTCCTAATCTATCATGCCATAAATTAGAACTTTCCGACAAATAAACGTAAGAAACACAACTTTTATTCATCGCACCTTGGCGGATTATAGTCATTACATTCATTTTAAAAAGGCCCTCCTCGAGGTAACCTTTTCCAAGAAACAAACCATTCTTGGTTAGTACAAATTTGTCGGATTCGAATACTAGTCTAAAACCGGCCTTACTAAGCAAAGCGCCGGACACTAAATTTTTACGGATGTCTGGAACATGCAGCACATCCAACAAGGTTACTTCTTTTCCGGAAGTCATCTTCAAAATCACGTTTCCAATGCCTTGAACATCGGAGGTCGCAGAATTTCCCATGTAAAGCTTTCTTCCGGAGATGGGAGTATAGGAGGAGAAACTTTCCTTGTTACCACAAATATGGCGGGTAGCACCGGTATCTATCCACCATGCTTTAGGGTTCTCCACCAAATTTGCAACGTTGGCTTCAAAGACAACCGCTGCAAAGTCTAGGTCCATATGGTCAACATTGTTCGCCTCTTTCTTCGGGAGACGACAATCCCTTGACAAGTGGCCCGGTTTGCCACAATTATAGCACGACCCCTTGAACCTTTTAGAGGTCTTCTTCTTCCCTTTCTTAGCATTCCCGGCAGTTTCGGAATGCTTTCTCTTTGTGCCACTCGTGCTAGCCTCGGCGAGATTGACCTTAGCCTCCATCTTGCCTTTAGCAACTTTGGCCTCATTCATTCTATTGTTCTCTTCTATTTGAAGACGAACAACAATGTCTTCTAAGGACATCTCCTTGCGTTTATGCTTGAGATAGTTCTTGAAGTCCTTCCACGAAGGAGGCAACTTTTCAATGATAGAAGCCACCTTAAATGGATCATTCATGATCATCCCTTCGGCATCAAGCCCATGTAGAATGATTTGGAATTCATCTACTTGAGTTGTTACCGATTTGGAATCGACCATCATAAAGTCAAGATACTTACCGACGACAAATTTCTTTGACCCGGCATCCTCGATCTTGTACTTCCTTTCCAAGGTGTCCCACAACGCCTTGGCCAACTCGACTGTACTATACACATTGTATAGTGCATCGTCAAGTCCATTTAAGATATAATTCTTACAAAGAAAATTACCGTGAGACCAAGCCTCCTTTGCCATTTGCCTTTGGGGGTCCGGATCACCTTTTTCTACCGCCGGAGGATCTTCCTTTAAGAAGCGGTGCAAGCTTAGGGTGGTCAAGTAGAAGAGCATCTTCTGTTGCCATCTCTTGAAATCCACACCGGTGAATTTCGCGGGTTTCTCACCATGACTGATGTGATGAGTTGTAGGAGCGGGAGCAACATTGTTGAATGTAGTATCTCCTTGCGGTGGAGGCGTCACATTCCCTTGACTAGATGAAGTGGTGTCTTTCTCGTTTGCCATCTCTTGAAGAAGCGTGAAATAACTCTTACGATTGTTGGACAATATGTATGGCTTCTCAAGAACTTAACAGAAAATCTGACGGAGAAAATAACGGAGATTGGGAAAACTGGAAACAAGTCGAGTCTTGTATTATATACAATCTCCGTAAGAGTTATTTGTCCCGCACTGGTGCTTACGGTTGTATGATAAAACTCTAGTAAGATAAAACGACTTACTATTAGTTATAAGGAGCACTCCAATATAACTAATCTAACGAACAACAAAGGTTTTAGAACTTTGGACTTGAAAGATTGAATGCAACAATATGCTATGATTTGGCTATGTTAATCTATCTCTCTAGAGGGTTGGAAAGGCTCAAATGACTGTATATATAATTGAAATTCGGAGGGGAAGTATATAAAGAGAATCAAAGGGTTTGGTGGCTTTTCCCTTGAAAAGTCACAACTTTTCGGGTATAACAGCACTTGCACGGCCGTGTCCAATGAACTGCACGGTCGTGCAAGGCAATATGCACGGTCGAGTTCATGGCTCTGCACGGTCGAGTAGCAAGGCAAGGCACGGTGCACGGCCGTGTCCTAGACACTTGCACGGCCGTGCAGAAGCTTCTTCAGCCTGCTCGTCAGCCCTTTAGCCACAACAAGTCCACACCAATTTTGGGACCAACCCAAAACACACTTTGACTCAATATTTAAGTTACAAATCATTTGTCATTAATTTCTCATTCACACGGAAATGGTTTTGAGACATTAAATGAGTTATATATAATCTACAACAAATGTAGATTACCATTTGTAACTAGTTCCGTTAACACATAACGAACTTCCGTTAGAAACTAGATCAACGTTAAGTTAAACTTAACTTTCCGTTATCCATTTCCAACACAATCAATTTTACAACCACATACAACTGCAAATTACCCATCCCCCAAAATTTAGCTAAAACATCGATAATTATATCCATACATGCATCATCTTCAATACGGAAAGGAAAGTACTCATCAATCACGCTATCAAAAGTATAAGGAAATCTATAAATGGCTTTCAAATCATATTGTGACCGATTGAAGCCCATCTTTTTATATAATCATCAATCAACTCATTGTATCTCCATCGACAATTAATCCTAATTGCATATTTTGACCCTTTTTGAAAATGAAGACCATCAAATAGTTATTAATCATCACCTCTCCAATAGCACATGAAAATGATTGAACCCCCGTTCATCTTTAATCCTACATTACGAAATTATAGTGTTAAAATCTACATAACAAAACCCTAACATGTATATTTATAATATACTAAAATATAGTTAAAACTTAATTTTTATATCTAAATACAAGTGAAAACAATGATTAAAAGGATGTTAATTTACCTTGATTCTTGGTCTTCAACGATTCTGACGAAATTAAATGATGTGAAGATTTGTTTTTTTTTAGAGCAAGTATGTGAGGATATGAGAATGAGAATGAATTTGGATGTGAAAACCGTATCTACTGAAAAAATGTCTTTATAAACTCGCTACACCATGTAGCGAGTTCTGTGTACGCCTAAACTCGCTACATGGTCTATCAAGTTCTTGTTTGTTAATTACAATTGATTAATTCAAACACCTAAACCCTAATTTAACTAAACTCGCTATATGGTATAGCGAGTTTTAACGGTAAAATGATGAACTCGCTACACCATGTAGCGAGTTCTAAAAAGTTGGTTATTTTGAAAAATAGTTTCAAATATAAGTTATTTTAGGATTTATATTTTTAAAATGAAATTATTTGAGAAAAAAATCATCAGAATAAACGGTGGGTAGAAGAATTCATGTTTGCAAGATATATTTATTTTTCAGATTCTCCATTACCGCAAATCCCGAGCCTCTTTAGCTTCATACTTTAAGTTGCAAGCAACTTGTACAATTTCCTAAATTCAGACTCGAGCTTCTCTATATATTGATCCACCCCATTCTCAATTCCATTTAAGAACTCAGGGTATCCCTACTTCACTGCAACCCAAACTCAAACAAGAACACCCAATTTCACATCAATTCATTACAATCATCATAGCACTGAACACATAACAAACATATAAACCTAAGAACCCTAAGGAAAGAATAATTGGAAAAGAAAATTACATGGGTAAGGGTTTGATTTGGTTGAATATTGAGCGAACCTATGTAGGAAATTGAAAGGTGTTGAGAATAACAATCTCCGATTTGAGAAACATATTTGCCTCCAAACCATATTTGCTGATTGAGTGGAGAAGTGAAAACGGAGATTGTTAAGGTTTGTTTTTGCGATTTAGCTTTCATTTTCAGTGATTTGACTGCTCTTATAGAAAGAAGCATATATAAAGAGAAAGAGGAATGTGCGTGTAGAGAGAAAGGTAGTGGTAGTTTTAGCATTATGAAATAACATAAAAGGGCGAGAAATTTATTGATAAAAACAATTTCAACTCAGGGTTCTTAAGATAAAATATGAGATTTTGTGTTTTATTGTTAAATTTCACCCCATCTCATAGAACTATTGATAAAAATTCTTATTTATTATGCACTCCTAATTTCAAAAATTACGTATAGTGAAAAAAAAAAGATGTGTTATATATGTGAAATATTTTCTTGACTAATGAAAGGATGTTCTAGCCAATACAATAACAACAACAACATCAACAAAGTATTAGTCCCAAAATAATTTAGGGTCGGCTAACATTAATCCTGATATGTTTCATCGTGAAAAAAATGGAACACTTATTTTGAGATGAAGGGGTATAGTGGACACTTTTGTTTGTTTGCATGCGAAAAAGATAGTTATATTTATTGTCCAACGCATCACACCATTATATTGTTATTAATGTTTCTTTTGATCTTCTTTTGATTACTTGAACTAGGTGTGCTCAATTGAATCATTTATCAGCCGTCGAGCTTTCAATGTACTGGATTTCTTGAAGTTACTCAATTCAGTATGGTTGACTTTCGCATATTAGATAAATTCATATTGTTAATGTTAATGCAAATGTTGTTGAATATTTCAATGCAACCATAAACTTAGTGCTTAGTAGAGTAATAAGTGGATCTGTCCAATTCATGTTCTTTGTTTATTTTCTATTTTTCCTCTTATATGTACACTATCAACAAAGAAGATAATGAATCATTATGTCTATTCTACTTTCTCAAGGCCAATAAACATTTGGTCTAAATGGAACTCAATAGCATTGAAGTTCGAAGTACAACTAATGCCAGAATTTCTATCAAATCCCTCCTACTTCAAACCAATTTTAAGAAAATGAACATCGCAATAACATCACATCCTCTCATTCTTGATGCTCAAGAAAGGTCTCATCCCCAGAAACCATCTATTTCGAACCTTGTCCATATTGCAACAATAATGTGTCCGTAGAAAATTTACAACTAAATTCCTCATCACCCGTTGTATCCTCCTTTTACGAGACTGAAGCCAGCATAAGTATATACCAAGTAACTCAATAACAAAGCATGAAGCAAGAACATGAAGATGAGGTTATTATCTCATATGTAGTTGAGATTAATCTTGAGTGTAGGGACATAAGAAACTATAGGAATGGATGAAGCTAAGTTTTGGGCCAAGGAAAAGTGTCCAGCTAAGTCAGTGTGTATATTATGAGTTAATTTTGCTCCAAACTAAATCAGTTGGTACAAATTAAATGTGCACAGAACGTCTCTTTTCTTTTCCACTTCACCCATAAAACATCATTTATTTGTTATTCTCACTTCTTTTAAACACTAGTTTATGAATTAGGTTGGGAATTATGAGAAAGAGAGTAATAGATGGATAGGGAAAATGACATGTGCCTTGGCACGGGGGGTTAGTACTAGAGAAGCCCATAATTTGGCAGAAGAAGTTTATATAACGAAAAGTGTGGGTGTAATAGATTGTGGGTTGGCAGAGGAGGGTTTCTAAAGATGTAGAAGGGGGTAGGTTAGATACGTAGATGCTTCATAAAGTCTTAATGCTTGCCATTCTTCAGTTCATCTTCACAATGGTATTTTCTTCAGAGGATTGTAAAAAAGAAAGAGTATGTTGTAGTGTGAAAAAGAGAGCTTGGGAAGGGAAAATATATATTTTATGTTGGAACATAAATGATCCATTAAACCCTAAGCCAACTCATAACTAGATTAAGAAGGAGAAAAAGATGAAGACGGAAGCGTGTACCTGAAGAATCCATTGTGTGTTCTTGATCTTGCTCTTTGAATAAAGGAGAGAGTAGGGAGATAGTCTTCTAAATGATAGTGCCCACACTTATGTTCTTCTTAATGAATGAAGAGAGTTTTGTGACTAAATTTTAGTCAATGTTAAGTGTCTCAAATGGCTGATGGATAGCCTTTATATAGATAGAGAAGGGGCACTTCATTTAGGGACTACACCCTTTCACAAAGTTGGTGGTGAGAAGTTACCATTATGCCCATCATTTAATGGTACTTTCACCTAATGGTATTCTACATATTTTGTCTATACTTTAACATTATTAAATGACTATAACATATGGAATTCAATAACATATATTATTTAATCCATGTTCTAACAATCTCCCACTTTGATTAATATTAATATGTATCTTTTACTAAATGAATTCATTAATCATTTATAACGTGAATGACAACCCTTATGTGCACGTTTATTGTCATCCAACACAATCCCGTCCATTAGTCTTATAAGTATAAGGACTAAAGGGGCAGTCGTTGTAATTGATTCGCAACTAAACCCACATTAATCACATATACATATCCAACTAAATGACATAGATTAAGTATAGATATGTAGCATGGAATATTAATGAATATATATTATGAACGCATATATATATATATTCTCCAACTAGTCCTACTTAACTTAAATGAGATCAATATAAATAAAAATCAACACAAGAAAATAGTAAACAACACAAACTCCCACTGATTTAAGCATTATCAAAAGTTATTACACCCATATGAGCAACATGCTCGTGAAATACTAAAGGAGATAACGCCTTAGTAAATGGATCCGCAAGCATAGAGTTTGTACCAATAAGTTCTATTCCTATTTGTTCATTTTGTACTCTTTCTCTTACAACATGAAAATTAATATCTATATGCTTAGATTTAGATGAACTCTTGTTGTTATTGGAGTACAATACCGCAACCCGATTGTCACAATATAACTTAAGCGGTCTTTCAACACCTTTGACAATTCGCAGTCCTTCAATGAATTTACGCAGCCATATAGCTTGATTGGATGCCTCATAGTAAGCAACAAATTTGGCTTCCATGGTGGAAGTAGTTACTAATATTTGCTTGGCACTTCACCAAGAAATTGCTCCACCGGCCAAAGTGAAGACATAACCCGATGTCGATTTCCGACTATCTTGGCATCCAGCAAAGTCGGAATCGGAATAACCAACGATCTCAAGGTGATCCGACTTTGTGTATGTAAGCATGTAGTTCTTTGTGTTTTGTAAGTATCTCATCACCCTTTTGGCTGCAACCCAATGTTCTTTTCCCGGATTGCTTTGGTATCGACCAAGCATGCCAACAATAAAAGCAAGATCCGGACGAGTACAGACTTGTGCATACATTAAGCTTCCTACTGCCGATGCATATGGGATTTCTTCCATAAACTTGGATTCAATATTATTTTTAGGACATTGCTTTAGACTGAATTTATCTCCCTTAGAGACAGGGGTGTCATGTGGTTTACAATTTTGCATGCTAAACCTTTGTAATACCTTCTCTATATAGCTCTTTTGTGATAATCCTAAAATACCTCGTGAACGATCACGATGTATTTGGATTCCTAATACAAAAGAAGCTTCACCAAGATCTTTCATCTCAAATTTGTTTGAGAGAAATTTCTTAGTTTCCTTAAGAAGGTCCTTATCATTACTAGCAAGTAAAATGTCATCCACATATAAGACAAAAAATATAAATTCACTCCCACTGAACTTATGGTACACACAATCTTCACCAAGATTCATTTCAAAACCAAATGAAAGAATAACTTGCTTAAATTTTAAGTACTATTGACGAGATGCTTGCTTAAGCCCATAAATGGATTTCTTAAGTTTACAAACTATTTGACTAGTTTGATCTGAATCAGTCACCATTTCTGATTTCTTCATATAGATAATTTCCTCAATGTCGCCATTGAGAAAGGTTGTCTTTACATCCATTTGATGAAGCTCAAGATCAAAATGTGCTACTAATGCCATAATGATCCTAAAAGCATTTTTAGAGGATACCGATGAAAAAGTTTCTTTGTAATCAATGCCTTCTTTTTGAGTAAATCTTTTAGCGACAAGACGAGCCTTATGTCTTTCCACATTACCTTGTGAATCCCTTTTGGTCTTAAAGACCCATTTACACCCAATGGGTTTCACATTCTTAGGTAATGGGACAAGATTCCAAACGTCATTATCTGTCATGGATTTTAACTCTTCATTTATGGCATTAATCCACTTATGAGAATTTGGACCACTAATGGCTTCATGGAAGGTGATAGGTTCTTCTCCACTAAACCTAACAGTTCCTCATTCTCGGCAAGATAAACATCATAATAATCCGAAATTGCACTTGCTCTATTAGAACTTCTTAAGGGCACCGATTCTTCTTGATGTTGAGGGTGTTGAATTTCCTCATCAACATTTTCATGTTGTTCATTAATAGGAGAATTAACGTCATTTTAAATATTATGTTCTTGTTGAATTTCAGGCACAAGTGCTTGATTTTCGATATGAACTATAGGAAGAGGTATAGAAACAAATTCGTCTTCTAACTCTTCAAATTCAAAATTACTATTTAAATTTTTCCCTCTAAATTCAACATCCTCAAAGAACCTAGCATTTCTCGTCTCGAAAAAGGTTCTAGTTTTTGGGTCATAGAATTTATATTCCCTAGATCTTTGAGAATATCCTACAAAATAACTACTAACGGTCTTAGAGTCCAACTTTCCTTCGTTAGGTTTATAAGGCCTAGCTTTGGCTGGACAACCCCAAACATGAATATGATTTAGGGACGGTTTCTTGCATGTCCATAATTCATAAGGGGTTTTGTTAGTAGCTTTTGAAGGAGCTCGATTAAGTAGGTAGGTTGCGGTTTTCAAAGCATCGCCCCATAATGAGTGAGGTAAAGAAGTACAAGAAACCATACTTCTTACCATATCCTTAAGGGTTTCATTACGTCTCTCGGCTACACCATTCATACTAGGTGTCCCCGGTATGGTGTAGAGAGGGACAATCCCACACTCTTCCAAAAAGCGAGCAAAAGGACCTGGACGTTGTTCTCCCGAACCGTCAATTCGATCGTAGTATTCACCACCACGATCGGATCTAACGTTCTTAATAGTCTTTTCAAGCTGATTTTCAACTTCGGCTTTAAAAGACTTGAAAACCTCCAATGATTGAGACTTTTCATGAAGCAAATAAATGTATCCATAACGAGAGAAGTCATCTATGAACGTAATGAAATATGTTTGCCCGTTCCATGAAGGGGTAGAGAACGGACCACATATATACGTATGAATCAGTTCTAAGACTTTTGTAGCTCTCAAGGATTCTTTATTTTTGTTGCTGTTTGTAAATTTTTCCTTAAGGCATTCAATACAAAAGTTATTTTCCGGAGTATCAAGCTTTTGCAATATTCCCTCGGACACAAGCTTGTCAATTCTCCTTTTAGAGATATGACCCAAACGCCTATGCCACAAGGTAGAAAAATTTTTACTTGAAAACTTTCGTTTTATGCCTCTAGAGTTAGTTTCATTATTATGGGTCTCATTTAATGAATTGACTGTGTCAAGTAAATATAGATTATCAATACTCCCTCCGTCCCAGAACAATCTTCACACTTTTCCTTTTGGGCGTCCCAAAACTTACTTCACACATTTAAAACTTACCTAAAATGGAAAGGAATCTTTACTATTCCCTCCACTCATTCTCTCTCCTACATTATTTTAATACTCACAACACCATTATAATTTACTATTCTCTCCACTCATTCTCTCTCCTATTTTTTTTTCACACTCACAACACTTTCAATATAATATTCCCTCCTTAAAACCAGTGCAAACAGTGTTTGTGAAGTAAGTTCCGGGACGGAGGGAGTAAAAGATAAAGAACTAGTACCAATAAGCTTTGAATTGAAAAAAAAATTGCATTTATTATTACCAAAAATACAGGAATAACCTTCCCTATCTAATGTAGTGACGGAAATCAAATTTCGTCTAAAAGATGGTATAATAAATACATTATTCAAAATCAAATAATATTCAATACTAAGAGATAATCTAAAAGTCCCTATGCCCTCCACCTTACCGGCTTTCCAGCTCCCATGTAGATGTATCTTTCATCTTCATTGGGCGTTCGGTAGTTCAGGCAACCTGAAATTACCCGATCTTTTCCGTGCGCGGGGCGCGGCGGAAAAGGCGGTTGTCTTTCGCGGGGGGTTGGTGTCTGAGACCTCGCTTCACGGGAAGGAGCAGAATGAGGAGTCGCCACGCGGTTTTGTATTTTGAGCCCAAACGTTGAGAAACGGCTATTGCGAAAATGGTGTCGTTTTTATTGGTAGCAAAAACTTAGGAAAAGGCTTTGAAAACGGGGATCATTTTTATTGGCAGCAAAAACGAGTAAAAAGCTTTTTTGTACCAGAGATTGTTAGGTTCGGAGGTCAGGTTACGTTTCGGGTAGAGTAATACGAGATCGCCCGAAACGCCTCGCATGACGAGTCTTTCTACCTTTCTCGAAATCGTGTGTGTGTGTGTCCTTTGAAATGGGGGCTTGAATGACAAGCTTTAATCTTGGTTTGAGTGACAAACGTTGATTAGGTGACTTTTGAAAAGACGAGCGTTTGAATGACAAACGTCGGTTTGAGTTGAAATGAGCGTTTGCGTGGCAAACGTCGACTTTGAGTTGAAATGAGCGTTTGCGTGGCAAACGTCGACTTTGAGTTGAAATGAGTCATTGTTAACGATTTTTACGGGAAAAATGCGTATTAAATGATTTTAAGTGTCAAATGGCGGCTTTGAGTTTGAAGATGAGCGTTTGCGTGGCAAACGTCATTTCGCGCGTTTTGAAAGAGAGTTCGACGGACGAACTCCGGTTTTGAACCGGGCATTACATTGTTAACGATTTTTACGGGAAAAATGCGTATTAAATGATATGCGATCAACGAATCGGGTTGCGACTCGGACTTTTGAAAAGTAAATACTATCACAATCCAAACGGATCGGACCGTAAATGACAGTATTTAAAGCGGTGTCAACGGAATCAAACGATCCGGAATCGTAAATGACGATCAACGAGGCCAAACGGCTTGGAATTGTAAATGACGATCAACGAGGCCAAACGGCTCGGAATTGTAAATGACGATCAACGAGGCCAAACGGCTCGGAATTGTAAATGACGTGAAAGTAAACGGAACGGGGTCGGAACGACGTTTTACCCGTGATTACTTCTCTTACGGAAAGAGAAGAGGATCGAGGGGCTAAAATGTATCGGACCCCATTAGACGGAGCGTCTACATTTTGACAATGACGTTCGAAAGCAGTTATAGCGACTGGCGCGTAAACCGAGACGGAACGGAAGATTCAGAGAGAGGGAGTTATACCTATGGCTAGGGTCGACTCCTTTGGCTCGGGAGGTGTGCACGGGACACGGAAAGTTATTCGAAAGGTTGTTTCGAAGTTGTAGGGTGCGTATTTGATCGAAATACGAAGGTTTCACGCGAATCGAGACAAAACGGAAGCTCGGGAGGGGTGGAAACCAGTTTGGACCGTGGGGTATGTGATTTTTTGGTGTTCAAAATCCTCCTCTTGTCTTTGACAGCAACTTCTATTTATAGGGTGAAAATTGCAGTAGGAGTCCGTGGGACTTGACCGAATTTCAGGGTTTTGGGAATTTTGGAAATCTGGAGGACTTGTTGGCAATTTCGGGAAAATTGCACAAAGCTGAGTCCGCCGGACTGGCTTGCAAACCAGGGGTATTTTGGTCTTTTGGCCTTGATTTGTGATTGACGAGTGACTAGAGGGAGGTGGCATGCGGGACACGTGTCCTGTGACTCACCGTAAGTGTGGGAGTTCGTTCCCCGGTCCGGTTTTGTCCGTTTTTAAAATAACAAATCAGTGAAATGTCAGAAACGCCCCCGGAAAGTGCCGAAAATGCGTTTTTAGGGAAAGCCATACTTTTACGTGAGATGTCACGTGATAAGTACGGTTTGACGTCGGGATGCACGGGCGATCCGGGACGTCTCGTTGGCGCAAAGAACGGGGAGTTTAACGAGTTCCGGTTAACCTGGAGCGGGCCAGTTAACGGATTTCGGTTAACTTTCTGACGGATTTGGACGATCCGGATTTGGGTACTTACACAACCCTGCATACATGAACTTATGTGAGTAGTTGCACCAGAATCTAACCACCATGTATACGAAGGACCTTGGAATCTGTTTCTGTTTCTGCCTTCATTTTTACCACGATGCTCCTCTATGTCATTCTCAATCCGATACGCCATGTTCACAGTCGCTTGGAAGTTGGCGAAGTCATGAGTCAAAAGCTGCTTCCGGAACTCCACCCTTAAGCCCTTCACAAACCGGTAGATACGCCTCTCTTCATCCGGTACCAAATGGGGACAATATCGAGCTAACTCCGTAAACTTCGCTGAATACTGTGGTATAGACATTGCTCCTTGCTCCAATTTCAGAAACTCAACCTCCTTATCTCTAGTCACCATCGGAACAAAGTGATCCCGAAACTTACGGGTGAAATTCTCCCAAGTTTGCGGTGTCAAATCCCGGTCCCAACCATCTTTCACTACCTGCCACCAGTGCTCCGCGGGTCCTTCCAACTTGAAAACGGCACATCTCACCTTTTCTGCATCCGAACTCTCCATAGCTAAGAAAATCTTATTCATTGCTTCAAGCCACCTTTCCGCCTTCACCGGATCCGGATCTCCGTTGAAGCTAGGGGGAGACATCTTCACGAACTTCTCTAGACCATGGTGCCCTTGCCTACCTTCGGGTTGTTGTTGTCCCCTACCTTGATTCTGAGCTGTCATATTCTGAAGAAATACTCGGAACTTATCCATCATTTCGGCATTCGGATTACCAACATTACCCAAAGCCCGATCCTGATCTCCATCATTACCCGCCATTAGTACAAGCTCCTGCATTAAACACTCGACGTCAGTTATCACACTCTCTCACTCAGCTAGACTCTATCCGAGAACTCTAACCGAGCTTTGATACCAACTGTGAGGACCCCGACCCGGACCTACACGTGTCCCGAGTTGGAGCGTCCCCAAACTACCCCAAAATTTACTAGACTTTTTAAAACTTTGAATTAAACTTCAAACTTAAACATCATTAACATTGTCATTTCAAAATAACTCCACTCCTCTCCACATTGAAGGAGGAGTTGACCAACTTTGAAAACATTCACCTGTTTAGTTACAAAAGATATTGGTTTTAACGTAGAAATGTAAAGTTTCTAATTACAAACTCCATAAAGGATTTATAACAAAATATAATTTCTACGCCAACCTAACGTACCCCGACAATACCCCAAAAGCTCACTGCCAAACTCCTTTCCGCCCTTACTTGGCCGGTCCTCCTTTCTCGGGATCTAAAAACATTAAAGGGAGAGGGGTGAGAATAAATCTCAGCAAGCTATTATGAATGCAGCAATATGCCAGATAAATGCAACACATAAACAGTCGCACATAACACATTGGAAAAGCTGTAAACACATACCATTACCTTGGTTTACCTTTTCCCGTCTGAACAGTAGTCGTACAACATTGGGTATAATAATACTCCAATCTTACAGTGAGCTGCTTAAGCAATACTCACATCTTATAAGACCCGTTTTTCAGGGAACCAAATAAGATAGTAGCAACTCTGTAAGGCTTTTGGCTCAATACGGATGCTATACCCCGACCTGTGGCCACAGGAGGGGACGGTCACAGATATAACATAATCCGATCACATTAGGTCACACTTCCATAATTGATCGTATTATGTTATACCCCCAACATCAGCTGATTAACAAATATCAAGCACATAATAGTTACTTGAAGCATAATCCACAAAAAGGGATAACAATATAGCAACATGGTAAAATATACTCATGTCCAACCAATATCATAGTGCCACATTTGATCAACACACTATGCATAATATAAACAATGTATATGAACTCAATGTAAGGCAAGGAAGTATCATCAATCCATCATACAAGGTCATTATACAATAATACAAGGCCTCTATGAAGGTTCAAGCTCAATTTACCAAGTGGGAGTCACAATCTATAAGTGACCAAACAAGATTGCTAAACAGATTCTGGTTCAGATTCAAAGTTAAGTTCCTGGGGTCTTGGGCGACCGCCCATACCTCTTGGGCGACCGCCTAAGAGGGTTTTCAAAGGGACCTAGGTTTCTGCTAAGGTGGGCGACCGCACACCATAACATGGGCGACCGCTCAAGAAGCTTTCCTAAGGAGCCAAGGTTTCTTCCCTCATGGGCGACCGCACAACTCCTCTTGGGCGACCGCCCAAGAGAATTTCCAAAGCACACTAGTTTCTGGCCGCATGGGCGGCCGCTCATGCCGCAGGCGACCGCCCAAGTGCCTTTTCCAGCAAATTCCCAGATTTCCTAAATTCCTCTCTTGCCATTTTTCTTTTCCTTTGCAATATCCTTTTTACTTATGAACACCAAGAAATTTCTAGCTCTACAAGGATCATCATAAACCAAGTAAACTCCTAACAATGTAAACCTAATTCATTCATCCCTAAATCTTCCACCCATTTCACACTCTCTAATTCAACTACTATGAACATTTAAATCATCTTATTTCATTTACCAATCACCCAACTCCTACAAGGTTTCCAAAGCATGAACAACCATCAATATAACAAGAACAACATTTATAGTTTATGAACATTTATAGGAAGGGAAGTCATAACAACTCACCTTAGCCAATACAAGATGAAATGAAGCTTTTCTAGGCTTGATCAACTCCTTGAGATGAACTACTCACAAAAGGACACTTGGATTTAAAAATGAACAAGAAATGATCTTGGTAGGAGTTTAAGAAATGGAGGCTTTTACAATTGTTCTTTCCATGGAGAAATGTAAGAGTGAAATGAGAAGGAGGAAGGAGGTGAATAGGGGAAGTATGGAAAGAGAAAAGGGAGAGCATGGGAGGTATGGTGTGTGTTGACTATTGAGGGGAAGGAGAGTGAATTAGGGAGGATGGTCCCCTCCCCACCTCAACCTATTTTCCAAGGCTTTCACCAATTAATTTAACCCTTTATCCCAATTGTTTATTTTACCCATTTTAACCTCCTCTTATTCTTTATCTATTTTCTATTTTTATTTTTTTTCCTAGAACATTATTTTTTTCCCCAACACATTATCCTAATATAAGGAATCATGTATATAATAATGAACACATAATATTAGCAATAATATTAAAAGCATATAATATAATATTTAAAATTAGTGCCTAGGGTTAGGGTCGTCACATTAATTGTGCACCTTTGTTCTAAAACAAACAACCTGAGTCCTTGTAGCAATATACTATTGTAGGGGTCGAACCACAAGGACTCAGGTTGTTTTTTTTAGAACAAAGGTGCACAATTAAACAAGTAAAGGACAATGGGGGGTTTGATTTTTGGAAGTAACAATTAACTACAAGGATCAATATTTAAAACTAGAGCTAGGAGTCGCAAGTAAACAAAGAGAGCAATATCAAATAGAGATTAAAACAATAATAAGAGAGGATTCCATGGATTGGATTTCATTTAATCACAAAATTCTATGCCATTAATTTAGGAAAATATATTAATTTCTATCTTGAGTTCAATCACCAAAGTCAAGATTGGTACGGTAAGGCCGCCGGATTTCAATCTCTTAAATTCTATTCAATCACTTTTCGCAAATCAAGTCCAAGTGATAAAAAAAGAAAGCTTTAAGCTTTAAAGATTTTATGAACCAAAACCCATTTGGTTTCAATCAAGATAACCCCATGAATTTCATCATCTAGCAAAAGTCTATGCCAAAATTCCCAAATCAATATAAGAAATTGACACCCATAAAGTTAAAAGGAATAAATTAGGAATCAACCATAATGCAATCCAAGAAACTTTCATTAAAATAGCAAGGATGAACAAGACATAAATTAATTAGAGAAAATAATTAATGGCATAGCAATAGTGACAAAATTACATCAAATCCATGAAATTAAGAGTTTAGCTACACATACTACACATTAAATAAACAAAACTAATTAATAAAAACATAAAAGAACTTATCTTAATGAAGAAATTTAAACCCCAAGTTTTCTCTCTCTAAGCTTGCCTCTTTTTGTTCCCAAAATGAAAGATTAACCCTAAAATTATAACATTCTTTCCTATTTATACTCCAAAATGGAAACAAAGGTTGATCATGGCATGGGCTAGAATTGGTATTAAAGCCCAACAAAGGAGGCCCAAAAATTAACCAAGCAGCTGGGAAAAGAATGGCCTAGGCGTGAGAAATGGCAGCATTGGAAGGTCAACACAGGAATTGATTTGGCAACGCAGGAATTGGGTTTGGGCGGACGCTGTAGTCATTTTGGGCGACCGCCCTAATGCTACGGCCCATCAACGGCGATCGAAAACTTGATGAGTATTATTTCTCTACCCACTTCTTGTTATAAAACCCTCGCAAGTACGAGTGCCAACTTGTAGCAATATACTATTGTAGGGGTCGAACCACAAGGACTCAGGTTGTTTGTTTTAGAACAAAGGTGCACAATTAAACAAGTAAAGGACAATGGGGGGGTTTTGATTTTTGGAAGTTACAATTAACTACAAGAATCAATATTTAAAACTAGAGCTAGGAGTAACAAGTAAACAAAGAGTGCAATATCAAATAGAGATTAAAACAATAATAAGAGAGGATTCCATGGATTGGATTTCATTTAATCACAAAATTCTATGCCATTAATTTAGGAAAATATATTAATTTCTATCTTGGGTTCAATCACCAAAGTCAAGATTGGTACGGTAAGGCCGCCGAATTTCAATCTCTTAAATTCTATTCAATCACTTTTCGCAAATCAAGTCCAAGTGATAAAAAAATAAAGCTTTAAGCTTTAAAGATTTTATGAACCAAAACCCATTTGGTTTCAATCAAGATAACCCCATGAATTTCATCATCTAGCAAAAGTCTAAGCCAAAATCCCCAAATCAATATAAGAAATTGACACCCATAAAGTTAAAAGGAATAAATTAGGAATCAACCATAATGTAATCCAAGAAACTTTCATTAAAATAGCAAGGATGAACAAGACATAAATTAATTAGAGAAAATAATTAATGGCATAGCAATAGTGACAAAATTACATCAAATCCATGAAATTAAGAGTTTAGCTACACATACTACACATTAAATAAACAAAACTAATTAATAAAAACATAAAAGAACTTATCTTAATTTTTTTTTTAATGAAGAAATTTAAACCCCAAGTTTTCTCTCTCTAAGCTTGCCTCTTTTTGTTCCCAAAATGAAAGATTAACCCTAAAATTATAACATTCTTTCCTATTTATACTCCAAAATGGAAACAAAGGCTGATCATGGCATGGGCTAGAATTGGTATTAAAGCCCAACAAAGGAGGCCCAAAAATTAACCAAGCAGCTGGGAAAAGAATGGCCTAGGCGTGAGAAATGGCAGCATTGGAAGGTCAACACAGGAATTGAACGCAGGAATTGGGTTTGGGCGGACGCTGTAGTCATTTTGGGCGACCGCCCTAATGCTACGGCCCATCAACGGCGATCGCTCTAATGCTTGGGTGATCGCCCATGTTTTCCTTTCACTAGTGCAACACCCGTGCGATGCACGAAAGTAGCATAACAAACCTTAAACTAAAATTAGTACGACAATATATATAATCAAATATAAATATAAACTAAAATTAAAAAATATAATATGAAATATTGATATTTTAAGCAAGTATAGAAAAATAAATAATGAAGAAAACAACACCAAAAACGATTATGTAAACAATTTCTCTAACCAAATATCATCTTCACCACTGAAAGATGTGATTACATATCTGAATGTCACTAACATACTATATAACATACGAACTTCCTACAACTAACTCCATTTTAAAAAATTAAGTATCATTTCTATATAACAATCTATATGATATTTACTAAGCACATATGGTAAAACAATATAGTTAGCAAATGACATTCATACTCATCTGAACTTGAATCCAATATTATCAAAAACATTCATGGTAAACCAATTAGGAGTAGTATAAGAAAAGACTGGACATGTATCAAGATTCAATTACCCAGATATAGCTACTTGTCCATTTCAACATAAAATAATTACAAAAAACTTTCTGAGTAAGACAACTTCTTTTCACATTAAACATTTTGAAATACTTCTTTGAATACAACGTTGGTAGTGTAATTGTCCCCTGGGTAGTTGTTGCTTCTAATATCAGGAAGCCAAATATGAAGACCTCGCGGATTTGTAGCCCTTGATAGAGCGACATAAAGTTGATCATGACTGAAGACTGGTTTTTTCAAAATAATAACAACTGTTGTTAAAGATTGGCCTTGACTTTTATTGATTGACATGGCATACGATACCACAATCGGAAATTGACGACGTTCAAATTTGAATGGAATTCGTGGGTACGATGGGGACAAAGACATTCTGGGTATTAGAACTTTACTCCTACTATATCTAGTTGACAAAACCTCACCTTCCAGAACGTGATCCCCTAATCTCGTGATAACCAGTCTTGTCCCATTACATAACCCGAGAGAAGGATCAATATTACGAATAAGCATTATCAGAACACCTACCTTCAACCACAATGCATGTTTTGGAAGTCCAGAAGAGGAAATGCTATTCAAAAATTCCGACGTATGTATGTCATTCATGAGATCAACTTGATCAGAATGGCAGGGCATGTCTGAGCTTAGATAAACTCTTCCTTCCTTACTGTTATGAGAGACCATATAATCGTTAACTAAATCCACAACTTCCAATGTAGGTGCCAAAATAGCTCTTCATTCAAAATATGACTTCTCCAAGGGTTGACAATCAATATCGGGATATACCTTCTTGACCATAGCCGCAATTGGATCAGCACCGCAGTCGAGAATGAACTTACCTGGAATTTGAACCGAAACAATCCCATCACTAGGTTCATTCTCTTTACCATCACCAATTCTTGCAATCCAATTAGCGTACTCTTTTAAATTAACAGAATCAGATAACGAATCAGAACTTTGAAGACACATATTTTCCATTAACATTTATAAAGTTAGAAAAATTGTGTTCAATTTTAATAACTTTGTTGCACATAAGTTTAATAGGAATTGCATTGTGACTAACAATGTAGCAATTTTTGTTATTTTATTTTTGATGTTCATACTTTATGTCATTTATTTTTGATGTCATAATTTATGTCAGTATGCAACATTTTTTATGGACGTTAACAAAGTGAATGAAAAAATTAACGACCTATTTCTTTTCAAATTACAACATTTTAAATACAATGTAGGGGGTTCCAACCCTTAACCTTTCCAAGAAAAGTACGTCTTTAAGCTAAATGCTCATTGGCATTATTAACGATCTACTTTGATATATATATATATATATATATATATATAGTAACTATTATGATTAACTAATATTATTAATAGTAATAGTTAACATATATTGTAACTATAATACTATTATTTAACCTATATAGTAAATTAATACTATTTATAATAATAGTTAGCATATATAGTAACTATTATAGTTAACTAATACTATTAATAGTAATAGTTAACATATATAGTAACTATTATAGTTAACTAATACTAATACTATTAATAGTAATAGTTAACTTATATAATAACTATTATAGTTAACTAATACAATTAATAGTAATAGTTAACATATATAGTAACTATTATAGTTAACTAATACTATTAATAGTAATAGTTAACATATATAGTAACTATTATAGTTAACTAATACAATTAATAGTAATAGTTAACTTATAAAGTAACTATTATAGTTAATTAAAACTATTAATAGTAATAGTTAACATATATAGTAACTATTATAGTTAACTAATACTATTAATAGTAATAGTTAACTTATATAGTAACTATTATAGTTAACTAATACAATTAATAGTAATAGTTAACATATATAGTAACTATTATAGTTAACTAATACAATTAATAGTAATAGTTAACTTATAAAGTAACTATTATAGTTAACTAATACTATTAATAGTAATAGTTAACCTATATAATAACTATTATTATTAACTAATAGTATTAGCTAATAAGGAGAATATCAAAAGTCATATAGATTTTGAGATAGTGATGACGTGGCTTCTCCAAAATCAAGAGTTTGCCTAAACTTGTCCACGTGACGAAGTCATAACCCTCCTCACCAACTTTAATATATATATATATATAGATTTCTTTCTTCTTTCATTAATTCTTTAGTACCTTTTGTACTCGTTTCGCTCCGTCTCGAATTTTAATTTTTTTCTTCACTTTAAACCACCCACTTTTCCACCTTTTCAACCTGAAATTAAAATAACACTAACAAAATAATTAAACTATATTTTTACTCGGAAATTTTGCAATAAATAGAATTTAGAACATATAAAATGGATATAAAAATATATCCATCAAATATCCCCAAACCTATCTTTTGCTCGTCCCCGAGTAAAATAAAACACAAATATACTAAATACTATCCATAATTCTAAAACTAAAAATGACCAAGCAAATAAATAAAAATATATTTTTGGGTGTTATTCACAATATAAAAAGTTTGCCACCATCAGTCTCAAAATTCTTTCCAAAATTGCAATCCATCATGTGCCATCATAGACATAAACTTACCATTTCACTAACACACACCAATTACGATTCTTTTCACCGTGAAGAGATGTGAGGGGGGATCATTGCCAACAAAGTAAGATACTTTATGGGTTCACTAAAGAAATATCCTAGATCAAGAATGATGATGTAAAAAGCATGGAAGGATTTCCATAAGCACTTTCACACAATTGTCAACCCGCTTAATCCACATTGGGAACATGGCTTAAGAAGTTATCTAGTTTACATTATAACCTCACTACAAGTAAGCTTTCACTCAAAATGTAGCTTCACCATATTTCTTTCATGGCCATTTCAAACTTTGACAAATCAAGGGGCAAGTTAAATAACTAAGCACAAATTAGTGTCTTCGTAGGTACAAGAAAGTTAATTCAATCTCGGAGTAGGAATCGGTACCAAGGATTTAACTTTTTTTTTTTCGTGCTTTTTCTTTAGGACAAATGACAATTTAGGGCCTGAAGTATAGGGGGTAGTGTCGGTTAGGGGCCCCATATCTAATTTTCGTTAAATCAGGGCTCAATATCTAAATTTTTCGTCAATTAAGGGCTTTTTGACGAATTTTGTTAGAAAAGTCAGTTAAGTGACGGATTTTGGACTAAATTGAAAAGAAAATTAGTTATTAAGGACTGAAATGTAAACTTTTAAAAATTGATGATCGTTACAAAATATTTTTTAAAAAATATAATATATTTCGAAAAGATGTAATTTTTTTTATAAATTTTAAAATATGTTAAAATAAATGTTATAAATATAAAAAAATTGTATTTTTAAAGAAAATAGTATTTTATTTTAAAAAAATTAATTAATTTTTAACGTAAATCTTGTAAAATAAATATAAATATAAAACAATTGTATTTTTAAGCAAAAAAGTATTTTTAAAAAAAATTGATTAATTTTTAACATAAATCTTATAATATTTTTTAAAAAAATAATAAAAGTAAGTGACATGTCACATAAATCTTTTTGATTTAGAAAATTTTATTTAAAAAATTTCCAATTTTTATTTAATAAAGATAATTTTATTTAAAAAAGATAATATGATTTAAAACCCTTTTGACAATCACCTACCTCAACTAGCTTAAAACCCTTTTACTTTCACAGGTCACACCCGTATCCACTTCTTCTAATGACCAAATTCGTTCTCCAAAATAATTACGGTAATGAATTGTAATATTATTTTTATATTTAAATATTTAAATTTGTTTGTCTCCAGATCCAAAATAATTGTTAATTAATACATTTCACAAGTTTAAAAAAAAACAATTATTACTACACCATATAACTATATAAATATCAAATATATTTTTATTATTTATTTCTCACTTACATTATATCTCACAATTAAATAATTAATAAATTGCATCAAATTTCAATGTAAGAGTAAAGAAATTTGAATTCTTTAACAAGATAAAACAATAACTTTGGACGAAAAAAATTTGATCTAAATGCGACATATTTTGGAACGTAGAGGGAGTATACCCTCATTATAAGCAAAAACAATTATTTTTAAATAAATTTAGAATATAATTTAATTTAATTGTCTAGATTTTTATAACAAAAAGATATTAAAATTACTAATATGTTTTCTTATTAAATGTGTGATGAATATATATTTATCTTAGAAAATGAATACTAGTAATTAGTTAGGAATATTTTTGATAAATATATAATTGCATTTAATTAATTATATTTTGAGGTCAGAAAAAGTACTTCATTCTAATTAAAATATTTGCAGTTTTAGCAAAGATTTTTTGCATCAAAATACTTACAATTTTAAAGTTTTTCATAAAAACTTTAACACACTTTATCTTAACTATCCTTTATTTATAATTAATTAGATATCATTGTAAAAATATTTAATTATTTTAAATCATATTATCTTTTTTAAATAAAATTATCTTTATTAAATAAAAATTGGCAATTTTTTAAATAAAATTTTCTAAATCAAAAAGATTTAAGTGACATGTCACTTACTTTTATTAATTTTTTTTTTAAAATATTATAAGATTTACGTTAAAAATTAATTAATTATTTTTTAAAAAAAATACTTTTTTACTTTAAAAATACAATTTTTTTATATTTATATTTATTTTACAAGATTTACGTTAAAAATTAATTAATTTTTTTTTAAAATAAAATACTATTTTCTTTAAAATTACATTTTTTTTATATTTATAACATTTATTTTAACATATTTTAAAAATTATAAAAAAAAAAAATACATCTTTTCGAAATATATTATATTTTTAAAAATATTATTTTTTAAAAAATATTTTGTAACGGTCATCAATTTTTAAAAATTTACATTTCAGTCCTTAATAACTAATTTTCTTTTCAATTTAGTCCAAAATCCGTCAATTAACTGACTTTTCTAACAAAATTCGTCAAAAAACCCTTAATTGACGAAAAGTTTAGATATTGAGCCCTGATTTACCGAAAATTAGATATGGGGCCCCTAACCGACACTACCCCCTATACTTCAGGCCCTAAATTGTCATTAACCCTTTTCTTTAATCCTTGCCATTCCATGACTCTTCTTTACGAAGACACCTTTATTTTATTTTATTCTTTTTCTTTTCTCCTTTTTTTTTTTTTACAATGAATAATACATCAAAGATACTTGCCCCTTATCAACATTACAATCCCACACTCCTAAGTTGACCACATAAGCCATGCCCAATATCTCATAAACTCTTTACTTGATATTGACAATTGTGTGATTATGTTCTAGCTACCCCGGATATGCAAAGTAATCCCATAACGGTCACCTAAATTGGTGACCATGATCCCGTGCAAGCAAAGTGTTGTGGTGAAATGAAAAAACAAAGTTGGTATGTCCTAATGCAACTCTACTTTTATACTATGATGGCACATAAGATGCAAAAATCTAAAACAAACATCACACCATCACAAACCATGGGTGGCAACCCAACTATAAAGTGAGCAACACAATTTTCAAATTCTTGACCGCACCAAAGGTTGCCTACGTCCCCAAAACAATGAACGGACTACTCATTGAAATAGGCTCAGGTCACCGTAGTTTAAACACGTCCCCTCAATAAATGAGAGGAAGACACAATTTGACTCGATTTATATATATATATATATATATATATATATATATATATATATATATATATATATATATATATATATATATATATATATATATATATATATTTTAAAAGATAACTAAACAAGACATCATACACTAACATTATAAACATACTTCCACCCCCAAACCTAAATAGTGCTATGTCCTCATGGCATGAAAATCAAAAGAAAGCAAAACTCAAATTCGGGAGGGGGGAGGGAATGAAAAGTAAAAGACATAAAATAAAAGATGGAAATTAAAAACAGAAAGCAAGTAAAGTCATACCATGTTGGGGTGCCTCCCAACTAGCGCTTTGATTAAGGTTGTTAGCTCGACCGGATTCAAGGTTATCTTAACCTTCACCTTCATTCCTTTTGCCCACTTCACCGTCTCGCGGGTCTTCACTTTCAGATCAAGCCCCATGTATATTCCCTTAGCTTGGATATTATTTTGTGCCCAAGGAAATTTTTGACATTGAAGTTTCTTGGGCTTCTTCTCTCGGGAGTCCTTGCCACTTTCTTCATCCTTGAATATGGGAGGGGGAACCAAAATAATGGAGGGTTCTTCTTGGGCACTTTCCATGAGTTGAGGTTGGTGGTCATCTACACACGGCTCGTTGATCTTGGTGGGTATGGCCATATCACCTTGAAGCTCATTGCCACACATATCACCATATAACGCAAATTCAATCTCATCAACTTGCTCATGCCATGATTTTTCTATAATTTCTTCCGTCTCCATACAATCCGAACCATCATACAATTGCACTTCACTAGAATTTTCATGGGAGGTTTCATAGACAAAATCCTCCGTTTCATTTTCCAAAAGTGGCTCTTGTTGTAGTTCGTTCTCAAATTCTTCATCGGAGTCTTCATAGACAAAGTTTCCCAATGTGTCCCCCAATGGTTGCTCTTTTGGTTGTGAAAGAATCATATCCATCCATTGTTGCATTTGTGCCTCCATCCTACTCATGGTTGCCTTAAATTGCTTGTCTTGTTGACGTCTCTCCTCTTTCAACATAAGAGCTTCCTCTTTCAAAAGAAAATTCTCCTCCTTCAAGAGGTGATATTCCTCCTCCCATTCATATTGTTCCGGAGGGACCAAACTTGTATCTCGCTCACATCCTCTCAATGCCTCTAGTATTTTAGTCACGTGAGCTCCCAACCTATCCATGGTTGCATCTAATCGTTGTTGTTGTTGACGATTTTCCTCCTTATATCTTTCTATAGCTTCCTCCCATGGTTGCTTTTCAAGCTGAGGATGAGAAGGCTCATAATAATGTGGCTCATAACTGTTCCATCCATGACTTTGAGAATGGAAGGGACTCCCCTCTTGTACCTGTGGATAACACTCAAGAGAAAACGTCCTCGAAGGACACTCATATGAAGCATGAGAGTATAATCCACAATAAACACACGACTCATAAATGCCATAATTATGCATCCTTGAGTCCACACAAAAATTTACACTACACAAATATTTACACTACCTAAGCTATTTACACTACCTAAATCAACAAATTCAACCTAAACAAATCCCCGGCAACGGCGCCAAAAACTTGATGGGATAAAACTCCCACTTGTAATAAAAACACCTCGCAAGTGTACGAGTGTCGTTGTGATAGCGTACACAAGTAAGGGTCGTGTCCACGGAGATTTGTTGGGTGATTGAGTAGATTTGAGTAGTGTAAACTAAAGTAATAAAAATAAATAAAAAGGGGGAGGGGGAGGGGGTTTGTTTTGAAAAATAACGAACAACTACAATTATCAAGATTAAAAATTAACGCTAGGAAAGACAAGTAAACAAAGAGAGCAAATTCAAATAGAGATTAAAATAATAATAAGAAAGGATTCCATGGATTGAATTTCATTTAATCACAAAATACTATGCCATTAATTTAGAAAAATATATTAATTTCTATCTTGGGTTCAATCACCAAAGTCAAGATTGGTACGGTAAGGCCGCCGGATTTCAATCTAATATTTTCAAATCAATTACTTTTCGCAAATCAAGTCCAAGCAATTAAAAATGAAAGCTTTAAGCTTTAAAGATTTTTATGAACCAAAACCCATGTAGCATCAATCAAGAAAACCAATAGATTTCAACATCTAGCAAAAGTCTAAGTCAGAATCCCCAAATCAATATAAGAAATTGACACCCATAAAATTAAAAGGAAGAAATTAGAAATCAGCCACAATTTAATCCAATAAACTTTCATGAAAATAGCAAAGATGAACAAGATATCAATTAATGAGATAAAATAATCAATGGCATAACATAAGTAGTGACTAAATTACCATCCAATCCATGAAATAGAAAACTTAACTACTCATAATAATAAAACTACAAAATAAAAATAAAGAAAAAAATAAAACCCGGGAAGAGCAAGAACAGTCGCCGTCTCCCTCCACAAAATCCCAATCCAAAACTTAACCTAAAATTTATAACACATTTCTATTTATACTACAATGAAATACAAAGGTACAAAAGGCTGATAAAACCATGAGGAATTGGGCCATTAAATTTAAGCCCAACAAAAATCAAGGCAACCCAAGAAAAAAATGAAGCAACAAAGCTTCAGGAAAAAAATGAATTGGCGTGGGAAAGGCTGGGCGGTCGCCCAAGTTCCAAGGGCGGACGCCGTAGTTGCTCGGCCCAACATGGGCGATCACCCAAGCATGAAGGGCGGCCACTAAGCTTGAACTGGAGCTGATTTCCTTCTTTTCTTTTTATCTTCAGTAATTACTTATTACTTAGTACTTCTTTGAACTCGTTTCGCTCCGTCTCGAATTTTAATTTTTTCTTCACTTCCAATCACCATTTTCCCACCTTTTCAACCTGAAAATAAAACGACACTAACAAAACAATTAAACTAATATTTTACTCGAGAATTTTGCAATAAATAGAATTTAGAACATATAAAATGGATATGAAAATATATCCATCAATTCTGCGTGAGAAGAAGTTGTATGCAAAGTTCAAGAAGTGCGAGTTCTGGTTAGAGAGGGTTGCCTTTTTGGGGCATGTGGTATCGAAGGATGGCATTTCTGTGGATCCTGCAAAGATTGAACCTGTTATGGGATGGGAGCGGCCGACTACTGTCACGGAGGTGAGGAGTTTTCTTGGGTTGGCAGGCTATTACCGTCGTTTTGTGGAAGGTTTCTCTAAAATTGCTACACCCATGACAAGGTTGATGCAGAAGAATATAAAATTTGTGTGGACGGATGATTGTGAAGCTAGCTTCCAAGAGTTAAAAAGGCGGCTAGTGTCTGCACCAATCTTAACCTTGCCAACGGGAACGGGAGGTTTTGTTATCTATAGCGATGCTTCATTAAGTGGCCTTGGATGTGTGTTGATGCAAAATGGGAAGGTAATTGCTTACGCATCAAGGCAATTGAAGTGTTATGAGAAGAATTATCCTACTCATGATTTGGAGTTGGCTGCTGTTGTTTTCGCACTTAAAATTTGGAGACATTATTTGTATGGCGAGTCATGTGAAATTTATACCGATCACAAGAGTCTTAAATATATCTTCACTCAGAAAGAGTTGAATATGAGGCAAAGGAGGTGGTTGGAGTTACTTAAAGACTATGATTGCACAATTTTGTACAATCCTGGAAAAGCCAATGTTGTCGCTGATGCTTTGAGTCGTAAATATAAAGGGAGTTTGGCATCTCTGATGGAAGTTGGAAGTTGTGGTGTGAATGAAGTTGAACCCTTTTCTATGAAAGTTAATGTTCGAGGTGGTAAGGGCTATTTGGCACATTTGAGCGTTATTCCAAGCTTGATGGAGAAGATCAAGGAGGCATAAGCTGGTGATGCCGAGTTGATGGACATATCGAAGAACTTGAACGAAGGAGAAAATTCGGAGTTCCGCATTGATAAAGAGGGCATTCTGCGATATGGCTCAAGGATATGTGTGCCATCCGATGCTAAGCTTAAACAAGAAATTATGGAGGAGGCTCACTGTTCAAAGTTTGCAGCTCACCCAGGAAGTACGAAGATGTATCGGAATATGCGAGATACATTTTGGTGGAATAATATGAAGAGAGAAATAGCAGAATTCGTTTCTCGATGTTTAGTTTGCCAGCAAGTTAAGATTGAACATCAAAGACCAGGCGGATTGTTGCAATCTTTACCTATACCCGAGTGGAAGTGGGAGTATATCACTATGGATTTTGTCACTGGGTTGCCAAGAACAGTTAAGAGGTACAACGCCATTTGGGTCATTGTTGATAGATTGACCAAGTCTGCTCATTTTCTTGCTATTCGGGTGACTGACTCTATCGAAGTGTTGGCAAAGATTTACATAAGAGAAATCGTAAGGTTGCATGGAGTACCTGTATCTATTGTGTCAGATCGAGATACAAGATTTACATCCAAGTTTTGGAAGAGTCTACAGCGAGCTTTGGGCACGAACTTGAGCATGAGTACAACTTTTCATCCGCAAACTGATGGTCAGTCCGAAAGAACGATTCAGACCTTGGAAGACATGCTTAGGGCTTGTACATTGGATTGGAAGGGAAGTTGGGATGATCATTTGCCTTTGATTGAGTTCACTTATAACAACAGTTTTCATGCGAGTATAGAGATGCCGCCTTATGAAGCTCTTTATGGTCGTAAGTGTCGATCTCCAACTTGTTGGGATGAAGTAGGAGAAAGGCAATTGCTAGGACCCGAGTTGGTTCAAGTCACTGTAGAGAAGGTTCAATTAATCAGGAAGAGGTTACTCGCAGCACAAAGCAGACAGAAGTCTTATGCAGATAATCGTCGTCGTAAACTTGAGTTTAAGGTCGGAGATCATGTGTTCCTGAAGATATCTCCAACCAAGGGGATTATGAGATTTGGCATACGAGGTAAACTTAGTCCTCGTTTTGTTGGACCCTTTGAGATTTTGGAACGTGTTGGAGAAATGGCGTATAAACTTGCCTTGCCTCCCATGTTGTCTGGAGTTCATAACGTTTTCCATGTCTCAATGCTAAGGAAGTATGTGTCGGACTCTATTCATGTGATTCAGTATGAACCATTGAAGATTCAAGAGAACTTTAGCTATGAGGAGCATCATGTTCGTGTGGTGGACAAGAAAGAACAAGTTCTAAGAAGGCGTGTCATTCCCTATGTCAAGGTTCAATGGAGTAACCATTCAGAAAGGGAAGCAACATGGGAACTCGAGAGCGAGATGCGTGACAAGTATCCCGAGCTTTTTGTTTGATCAGGTTCGTCAAGTTTGGGGACCAAACTTCTTTTAAGGGGGTAAGTATGTAATAATCAGAAAATTATAAATAAGTTAATTAATTACTTTGGATAAATCAATTCATAGATAAGAAGATAATGGATGAATTTAATTAGTAAACCTCCCTTCACATTCTCATTATAGGGTGGAAGTATCTACCTTGTAATTAACGTGTCCCTCTAGTATAAATAGGATCCTTGGGTATGGGTTTCTCATTTCAAAATTTTGATGATACTTTGACAAGAGAGAGAGTGTGTGTGTGGCGTGGTCATCAGTTAGGAGGGAAGGAGGCTGAGAGAGAAGGTGTAAGTGATTGTGAAAGAGGCCTAAACAATTATTAAGGTAAGTAATTTGTCAATACTTGTACGAGTTGCTATTTTGGTTAATAATTAAAAAAAGGGGAAATTTCATTTTGACTCTAAGGATATTGAATTGTCAGATTAAAAGATAGATCTGGGAGGGATAATGCATAAAATTGTTGTGTACGTGTTAGCAATTTTGTGTATGCATGTCCTTGTGCAACAAACAGACATGTGAATATGTTTGCTTGTATGAGTTGTGTGTGCGTGTGTCTGTGTGTGTTTACAGAGAGTTTGTGTGCATGTACAGTGTGTGTTTTGGTGTGTGCAGTGTGTTTCTTATGTGTGTTGTGTGTGTGAGTGTACTGTGCGTGTGTGCGTGTTACTGCTGTGTGCGTGTGTATGTGTTGCATGTGTGCAGTGTGTATTGCTGAGAGTCTCTGTGTGTGTGTGTTGCTTTATGGCAGCAGTGTGTATGTGTATGTACTTGTGCAATGGTGTGTGTGTATATGCAATATGTTAGTATGTGTTAATTGTGTCTGCATGTATGCTTGTATGCTGAAATATGTGTAGTATGTGTTCATGTCATGATCAAGTACAAAATGAAAATGACTTGTGAAAATATGGGTAGGGGAGTAAGCACATGAAAGGTGTAAAATACCATTAGAAAGTTCAGTTTGCAACCTTAAGATTTTAATTAATTTGGAAACCTTAGAGATTTGAAAAATTATAATTAATCCTTAGTTTATTAATGAACATTATTCTAATCTTTTGATTTGTAAAAGAGATCAATAAAATAGAATGTAATACTTTATATTTGATTTTAGATTTTGGGAATCGAGCTTAGCCGGCTTGTGCGAGTTCAAGTTTTTCCTTAAGGTTGCGTAATTGAGGTAAGTGATTATACGTCTTTAGGTTTATTGCGTTCTTGACTCTTTGGTTAGGATTCCTATATTTTCTTGGAAAAGTACCGTCTTTGAAATGTTTAAGCTAATCTATTGGTTAGCATTTTCTTTGCCTCCTTCGAACATACGTTTTTCAAAATAAATCATACATTGTTGGCCTTCGTGAAATTAAAAACTTCGTATTTGAGTTTATTCGCTTCTTTTGTTATGCTATATTCTTGGAAATCATTCGTAACAGGTATTGTTTTGTGGTCACCTCTTCTTAGTACCCGAAGAGGTCCGTATAAGATCTTGCTGAGCATTGTTCGCTCACCCCTTTCTTTTCTTCTCTACCTTCCAGGTTAGACGGTTGGACGAAGGCTAGGGTGAGCAATTGGAAGTTGAAGATTAGTTATTAAGAATATTTGTAATAAATCTATTTTATCACAGGTGTTGTAACCCTAGACTAATAGGGATGAATAATGTACTATGAAGAAATTATTTTTAATAAAACTTGTGGTTATTATTTGAGTTTAGTTTTTGTTAGATTAGTAATGTATCTAAAATTTGAATCTTGAAATAGGACCGACTTTTTGGGGCGTTACAGCTTACTAATAACGAGGTTCAAAAAATTGCATTTAAAAATTGTTGAGATATTGTATCTTGACACTATTATGCCAAGATACAGATTTTGGAGGAAAAAAAGTGGAATGAAGTTCTTTATACTCCCTCCGTTCCACCGATCTTAAGAAAAATTTCCATTTTGGGTGTCCCACCAATCTTAAGAATTTTTAAAATGGAAAGTTTTTATCACTATTCTCTTCACTCATTCTCTCTCCTACATTATTTTAATACTCACAACACCATTATAATTTACTATTCCCTGCACTCATTCTCTCTTCTATTTTACTATTACACTCACAACATTTATTTTTTCCTTAATCTCCGTGCAATTTCAAACTTTCTTAATATTGCTGGGAAGGAGGGAGTACACTTTAACCTTTAAATATATATATTTATAAATAGCTGATTTTTGAAGAAGTTACAGAAACCAAAATTTGAGAGCATTAGCCTAATCAATTGACTATTATTTTGATTGCATTAAAGTGTTCATGAGGTCTCAGGTTATACGTCCATATGCCACTCACTTTATGCTCTTATCTGATTTTATACCTACTAGATTGACTCTCGTGCGATGCACGGGGTATTACTATATTGTATATTCAAAAGACAAAAATTGAACTAAAATAAATCAAAAAATTAATTCGTTTATACATTATGAAATAATTTCTTAAAGAATAGATTGTCAAAACATAAAAATTAGAAAACAATAAAATAGGAATAAAACAAAAATCATTAGAAATATGCATTTCTCCATATACAATTATGTAGTATTTTATCATTTAAAAAAGTAAATAAAACACACGAATCACATACGAAATAAGTTATTGAAATTAGTAAAAAAATGTGAAGATTGGAAATATAGTTAAAAAAAGATGATATTTTATTTCTTTTTGATAAACAGAAATTTTTTTAAAAAAACAAAAGATTTCTTCATACCAAAAGAATAGTACAATTATCTAATAAAAATTTATTTTTAGGTAAAAATTATGATTTTGGTGTAAAAACATATAAAAATATTAATTTTAAAAAGATGAACAAATGGGGCAAGGGCCACGGCCGGCCAAAATGACTAAGCCTTGGCCAACTTGAGCATTATATAGGGAAGGGATAAATTTTTAGTTTTGGTTTTTATTAAATGTGGGATAAACTCCTCAAGAACATGCCAAAGGCCAAGGCCGGCCAAGGCCGAGCCACGGCCAAGGGCAAGGCCGAGCCACGGCAAAGGCGAAGGCCGGCCAAGGCCGAGCCAAGGATAATCAATGTTAAATTTTATTATTTTTGACAAACAATTTTGTTTTGAATAGAAATAATTTTTTGGATATAAAATTTTTTTTGGATAAAAATAATTTCTTTGTCCAATTCAAAGTTGACCAAAAATCAACAAAATAATTATAGTCATATACATATATAATTATTAATATTAAATATATATATATCGTGAAAGAAAGAAAAGAAGAGAATAAAAGTATAAAAAGTAGAAAAATTTCAAATTGAAATAAAGAAAAAATCAAATGGAAAATATATTATCATACAATTATGAAGTATTTTATTTCTGATAAAATTTACAAAAAAAACACAAACAATTTTTTCAAATGAAAAATTTCCCTTAATGCGCGTACATCAAAAAAAATATGTACTATTTATTTACATTAACTCATTATGAACATAATTATGATATGTATTTTTAATTTAGCATATTTAATTTTGAGAAGAAAAAAAATATATATATAAAAAAATATATATATATATATATATATATACTTTATAAATACACAATGATTTTGACATAAAGTTAAATCAAAATTTTAAAAATGATGGTAATATTGTCCGATATTCGTTTTATTAATACACAATTTTTAGAGACGGATAGAAAATTCGATAAATTTATTAATACTTTATTTACTTTGCTTCAAAGTTTAAATTATTTTTTTAATAAATTGTATGATGTAATGAACTCAAATAAACTCAATAACCATATTACCCCATCCAACTAAAATAAACTCAATAACCATATTTACTTTTCTTCAAAGTTTAAATTATTTTTATTAACACTTTATTTACTTTGCTTGAAAGTTTAAATTATTTTTATTAATACTTTATTTACTTTGTTTCAAAGTTTAAATTATTTTTTTAATAAATGAAATAAGTCTCTATTTAGATGTCCAAACGGTTATAACCGCTGGTTAACGGTTATAACCGGCGGTTAAAATAATCGTTAACACTTAACCGTAACCTAACCGTTAACCTCCCAGACTAACTAAGCTTACGCGTTATCCGATTAACGGTTATAAACGATTAACACGATTTATCCGGTTAAAACGGTTATAATAAAGTTTTTTTTTTCCAAAATTAGTCCTTCTAAAAGAATTTTTAACAAATTCAGTTAAGTTATATTTGAAAAAATGCTTACACAGCCAAGGCATATGCCTAGGCCAATGCATGGGTCGGCCATGCTCAAAGTGACGGCCAACTATTGGGAAAATGGCCCAGCAGCAGCCTTTATATAGCCAAGCACTTGAATTTTTTTGGTTTCCTTTCAATGTGGGATAAAATCCCAAGGGGCGGCAAGGCCACACGGCCAAGGCCATGGCCGACCAAGGGCGAGCCAAAGCAAGGCCAAGGCCGAGCCACAAGCCTTCGATTTATTTTCCTTCATTTCGATGTGGGATAACTCCCAAGGCCACATGGCCAAGGCCACGAAGAGCCAGCAGAGCCAAAGCGGCCACGCCCAAGGCAAGGCCACAGCCGTGCCAAGGCAAGCCCACGGCCAGCCAAGGCCAAGGCCCATGTCCAATTTCTATATTTTTTTTTTTACAAATAAATAATATCTTAATATTATATTTTTTATTTTGTGTAAAAATATTATTTATTTTTTGACAAATAATAAAAATAAGTGGCAATATTTTTTGGATATATATATAAATTTATGAAATATTTTGACAAATTTAAAATTATTATTTTGAAATATTTATTTTGACAAATATATATAGAAACATATATATATATATAGTATACTCCCTCCGTCCCAATGAAAGCTTCACTAATTACCCAAAAGGTCGTCCCGTTAGAAACTTCATCTTTCCTTTTTAAGCAAAGAATAATCATATATACTTGGTAAATACACAATGATTTTATTTATACATATTTTTTCCCTCTCATTTCCATAATTTGCGTTCCCACCCAAAAAGGTGAAGCACTTATTGGGACGGATGGAGTATATTAAATAATCATATATACTTGGTAAATACAAAATTAATTTAAAAAAATTAATCATATATACTTGGTAAATACACAATGATTTTATTTATACATATTCAAAATCATTTCAACTCATCATCCTATACCCCATCACTTGAATTTTATTTTGTATTATTTTTTTAATTATTGAAATTATTATTATTATTTTTTTAATTTATAATTAAAAAAATTACTTCACACTTAAATAAATTTTTAATTTTTTTCTTATATATGATAATAAAAAAATTATTTAATCATATATTCTTTGTAAATATATGTTAATAAAAAAATTATTTAATCATATATTCTTTGTAAATACAAAAAAATATTTTCTTTTTTCTTAAATGGGCAAATCGCATGGGCCAAGGCCATGGGCAAGGGCAAGGTGTGGCCAGGCCGGTCAATATTCATTCTCTAGGCTAGCTTGAGAATATATTGGGAAGGGTTAGCATTTGAGTTTGGTTTGTAATAGATGTGGGATAAAAACCTCTAGGCCACGCCCAAGGCCAAGGGCCAAGGCCAAGGCCGCCCAACGCCCATGTCCAATTTCTATTTTTTTTTTTTTTTATAATATCTTAATATTATATTTTTTATTTTGTATAAAAATATTATTTATTTTTGACAAATAATAAAAATAAGTGACAATATTTTTTGGATATATATATAAATTTATGAAATATTTTGACAAATTTAAAATTATTATTTTGAAATATTTATTTTGACAAATATATATATATATATATATATATATATATATATATATATATATATATATATATATATATAGTAAACTATATTAAATAATCATATATATTTGGTAAATACAAATTAATTGAAAAAAATAATCATATATACTTGGTAAATACACAATGATTTTATTTATACATATTCAAAATCATTTCAACTCATCATCCTAAACCCTATCACTTTTATTTTATTTTATATAATTTTTTTTATTATTGAAATTATTATTATTATTATTATAATTTATAATTAAGAAATTACTCCGCACTTAAATAAATTTTTAATTTTTTTACTTATATATGATAATAAAAAAATTATTTAATCATATATTCTTTGTAAAAAAAAAAATTATTTTTTAATGGGACAATCTCATGGGCCAAGGCCATGGTCAAGGGCCATGGCCGAACTAACATTCCCTAGGCCACCTTGGGAATATATTGGGAAGGGTTAGCATTTGAGTTTGATTTTTAATAGATGTGGGATAAAAACCTCTAGGCCATGCCCAAGGCCAGTGGCAAGGCCACGCAGACGGCCAAGGCCAAGGCCCATGTCCATGTCCATGTCCAATTTCAATTTTTTTTTTTTATTTTTAATAATATCTTAATATTATATTTTTTATTTTGTATGAAAATATTATTTATTTTTGACAAATAATAAAAATAAGTGACAATATTTTTTGGATATATATTTAAATTAATGAAATATTTTGACAAATTCAAAATTATTATTTTCAAATATTTATTTTGACAAATATATATATATATATATATATATATATATAAATATATATATATATATATATAGTATACTATATTAGGCAATCATGTACTTGGCCAGAAATACAAAATTAATTGAAAAATATAATCATATATACTTAGCGGTAAGTACGTGATTTTTATTTATACATATTCGAGATCATTTCAACTCGGCATCCTATTACCCATCCAGCACTGTTTACATTATTTTGTATCGTTACTTCATTATTTGAAATTAAGTAATTATTATTATTATAATTTATAGTTAAGGAGTACATCACCGCCAAAATAGGTCACTGAGTTTGCTTATATAGCATGATGACAAAAAAAAAAAAATTGTTTAAATCTCTATATTATATAATAAATAAAAATAATTTTTTTATTGGGACAATCCGCATGGGCCCGAGGCCGTAGTGGGAGCCATCAGCGACCAGAACTAACATTTCCGCAGAGCCACGCGTAAGGAATATATTGGGAAGGGTTAGCGTTTGGAATTTGATTTGCAATAGATGGTGGATAAAACCCTATGCAGGCCAGAGCCGCTTGAGCCGGAGGCCAGCTGCCGAGGCAAAGGCAGAATATGTTGACCAATCTGAGCGCCAAGGCCGAGGCCCATGTCCAAGTACTGTACACATATATTTTTTTAATAATATCTTAATATTATATTTTTTATTTTGTATAAAAATATTTACATTTATTTTAAATAAAAATAATAAAAATAAGTGACAATATGTTTTGGATTTATATATAAATTTATAAAATATTTACGATAAAATTCAAAATTATCATTTTGAAACTCATTTTGTTTTGACAAATATATATATATACATATATTTATATATATAGTATACTATATTAAATAATCATGTAATACTTGGTAAATCTAAAGATGAATTGAAAAAAAATAAATCATACTAGCATGCTTGGTAAATACGTGATTTATTACGCTGCATAAAAATATCAAGAATCGTTGACAAATAGCTCAAACATCTGACTCTTTCCGTCTTTTTATTTTGTTTTATGCATAATTTTTTTTATTATTCAAATTATTATTATTCATTAGTATAAATTCATAATTGAAAGAAATTACTGTCACATTAAAGAGAAAATAATTTTTAAATTTGGTAACTTATATATGATAATAAAAAATTAATTTAATCTATATATTCTTTTTGTAAAATAAAAATATTTTATTGGGACAATCACTCAAAGACTGAGGCGTGAGTGCGGGGGCGTGGCCCGGCCGGATACCAACACATTCACTGGAAGCCTTGGGGGAATATGTTGGGAGGTTAATTTTGAGTTTAGTATTTCCAATAAGGATGTTGGATAATAAACTCTAGACATGAGGCAGAGGCGAGCCGGCCGAGGCCAGGCTCTGGCCAGGAGGCGTCTGAGGCCAGGCGACCACGTGTATCCCAAGAGTTCCTATTTTTTTTCAAATAAAATGAAAGAAGTGTCAAATTAAAGAGAAATAATTATTGATATCTTGTTTTTTTTTTTAACCAATATCTTAATATTATATTTTTATATTTTGTATAAAATATTAATTTATTTTTGACAAATAATTTAAAAATAAAGTGAAACAATTATTTTTAGTTTATATATAAATTTATGAAATATTTACTAACAAATTCAAATTAATTATCATTACAATATTCTTACCGACTTAAATATATATATATACATATATATATAGTAAATGCATATATTAAATAATCATATATGCGGTAAATACAAAATTAATTGAACATTTTTTTCAAATAATCATATATTACTTGGTAAATATACAATGATTTTATTTATACATATTCCAAAAATCATTTCAACTCAATAATATATACCCCATCATGTTATTTCATTTTCAAATTTGCCATGTAGTGAAATTTTGTAAGCCTTATTCAGGTATTATTCATTATTGTGTTATAATTTTATAATTAAGAAAGTACTTCACACTTAAATAAATTTTTAAATTTTGCTTATATATGATAACCAAAAAATTACTTCCAATCATATATTCTTTGTCAGAATAAATATATATATTTTTCCAATGGGTTCAATCGTATGGGCGAAGGCCATGTAATGGCCACGGCAGCCAAATCCCGGGTCTTGTTCCACTAGGCCGCTATGTGAGAATATATTGGGAAGGGTTAGCATTTGAGTTAGTTTTTAGCCAGATGGCCAGGACCAGAAACCTCTGGGCAGTGCCAGAGGCCAAGGCGGGGCAAAGTAGAGCCAGGCCCAGGAGTGAGGCCAAGGCGAGATAAAACATTCAGGCCGAGCGGCCCATATCCAATTTCTCCTTTTTATATATATATTTTTTAATAAACATGTAAATATTATATTTTTTATTTTGTATAAAAATATTATTTATTTTTGACAAATAATAAAAATAAAGTAAACAAATATCTATTTTTTTGGTTGCCTATACGAAATTTATGAAATATTTTGACAAATTCAAAATTATCATTTTGAAATATTTATTTTGACAAATATATATATATAGCCTCCATATATATAGTATCTTATATTAAGTAATCATATATGCTTAGTAAAAAATACAAAATCAATTGAAAAAAAATAATCATATATACTTGTTTAAATACACGATGATTTTATTTTATACATATTCAGGAAATAAATTTCAAACTCCAAATCATCTACATACCCCGTCAGTTATTTTTTTTTTTATATAAATTTTTGTGTGTCAGGAAGTCATTATTGTATAATTTCTGTTAAGAAATTACTTGCACTTAAATAGATTTTCCAAATTTTTACTTATATATGATAATAAAAAAATTATTTAAAAATCATATATTCTTTGTAAATAAAAATAATTTTTAATGGGACAATCCGCGTGGGCGTAGGAATTGTCGTAGCCACGGCGACCGAACTAACATTTGCTAGTGCCGCCCTTCGAGAATATATTGGGAAGGGTTAGCATTTGAGTTTGGTTTTTAATAGATGTGGGATAAAAACCTCTAGGCCACGCCCAAGGCCAAGGCCGAGCCACGGCCAAGGCCAAGGCAGGCCAAGGCCGGCCAAGGCCAAGGCCCATGTCCAATTTCTATTTTTTTTTATTTTTTTAATAATATCTTAATATTATATTTTTTATTTTGTATAAAAATATTATTTATTTTTGACAAATAATAAAAATAAGTGACAATATTTTTTGGATATATATATAAATTTATGAAATATTTTGACAAATTCAAAATTATTATTTTGAAATATTTATTTTGACAAATATATATATATATATACATATATATATATAGTATACTATATTAAATAATCATATATACTTGGTAAATACAAAATTAATTGAAAAAAATAATCATATATACTTGGTAAATACACAATGATTTTATTTATACATATTCAAAATCATTTCAACTCAACATCCTATACCCCATCACTTTTATTTTATTTTGTATAATTTTTTTTATTATTGAAATTATTATTATTATTATTATAATTTATAATTAAGAAATTACTTCACACTTAAATAAATTTTTAAATTTTTTACTTATATATGATAATAAAAAAATTATTTAATCATATATTCTTTGTAAATAAAAATAATTTTTTTTTTTAATGGGACAATCGCATGGGCCAAGGCCATGGTCAGGGCCATGGCTTCACGAACTAACATTCCCTAGGCCACCTTGAGAATATATTGGGAAGGGTTAGCATTTGAGTTTGATTTTTAATAGATGTTGGATAAAAAACTCTAGGCCACGCCCAAGGCCAAGGGCCAAGGCCAAGGCCAAGGCCGAGCCACGGCCAAGGCCAATGCAGGCCAAGGCCAAGGCCCATGTCCAATTTCTATTTTTTTATATATTTTTTTTTAATAATATCTTAATATTATATTTTTTATTTTGTATAAAAATATTATTTATTTTTGACAAATAATAAAAATAAGTGACAATTATTTTTGGATTTATATATAAATTTATGAAATATTTTGACAAATTCAAAATTATCATTTTGAAATATTTATTTTGACAAATATATATATAGACATATATATATAGTATACTATATTAAATAATCATATATACTTGGTAAATACAAAATTAATTGAAAAAAATAATCATATATACTTGGTAAATACACAATGATTTTATTTATACATATTCAAAATCATTTCAACTCAACATCCTATACCCCATCACTTTTATTTTATTTTGTATAATTTTTTTTATTATTGAAATTATTATTATTATTAGTATAATTTATAATTAAGAAATTACTTCACACTTAAATAAATTTTTAAATTTTTTACTTATATATGATAATAAAAAAATTATTTAATCATATATTCTTTGTAAATAAAAATAATTTTTTTTTTAATGGGACAATCGCATGGGCCAAGGCCATGGTCGAGGCCGTAGCCGCCGAACTAACATTCCCTAGGCCACCTTGAGAATATATTGGGAAGGGTTAGCATTTGGAGTTTGGTTTTAATAGATGTTGGATAAAAACTCTAGGCCACGCCCAAGGCCAAGGCCCAAGGCCAAGGCCAAGGCCGAGCCACTAGCCAAGGCCAATGCGTGCCAAAGGCCAAGTGCCCATGTCCAATTTCTATTTTTATATATTTTTTTAATAATATCTTAATATTATATTTTTTATTTTTTATAAAAATATTATTTATTTTTGACAAATAATAAAAATAAGTGACAATTATTTTGGATTTATATAAATATGAAATTTATGAAATATTTTGACAAATTCAAAATTATCATTTTGAAATATTTATTTTGACAAATATATATATATATATATATATATAGTATACTATATTAAATAATCATATATACTTGGTAAATACAAAATTAATTGAAAAAAATAATCATATATACTTGGTAAATACACAATGATTTTATTTATACATATTCAAAATCATTTCAACTCAACATCCTATACCCCATCACTTTTATTTTATTTTGTATAATTTTTTTTATTATTGAAATTATTATTATTATTATTATAATTTATAATTAAGAAATTACTTCACACTTAAATAAATTTTTAAATTTTTTACTTATATATGATAATAAAAAAATTATTTAATCATATATTCTTTGTAAATAAAAATATTTTTTTTTTTTAATAGGACAATCGCATGGGCCAAGGCCATGGTCAAGGGCCCGTAGGCGTAGAACTAACATTTCCCAGGCCACCTTGAGAATATATTGGGAAGGGTTAGCATTTGAGTTTGGTTTTTAATAGATGTGGGATAAAAAACTCTAGGCCACGCCCAAGGCCAAGGCCGAGCCACGGCCAAGGCCAAGGCCGGCCAAGGCCAAGGCCCATGTCCAATTTCTATTTTTTTATATATTTTTTTAATAATATCTTAATATTATATTTTTTATTTTGTATAAAAATATTATTTATTTTTGACAAATAATAAAAATAAGTGACAATATTTTTTGGATTTATATATAAATTTATGAAATATTTTGACAAATTCAAAATTATCATTTTGAAATATTTATTTTGACAAATATATATATATATATACATATATATATATAGTATACTATATTAAATAATCATATATACTTGGTAAATACAAAATTAATTGAAAAAAATAATCATATATACTTGGTAAATACACAATGATTTTATTTATACATATTCAAAATCATTTCAACTCATCATCCTATACCCCATCACGTTTATTTTTTTTTGTATAATTTTTTGTATTAATGAAATTATTATTATTATTATTGTAATTTATAATTAAGAAATTACTTCACACTTAAATAAATTTTTAATTTTTTTACTTATATATGATAATAAAAAAATTATTTAATCATATATTCTTTGTAAATAAAAATAAATTATTTTTTTTAATGGGACAATCGCATGGGCCAAGGCCATTGTCAAGGGCCATGGCCGGCCTAACTAACATTCTCTAGGCCACCTTGAGAATATATTGAGAAGGGTTAGCATTTGAGTTTGGTTTTTAATAGATGTGGGATAAAAACCTCTAGGCCATGCCCAAGGCCAAGGGCCAAGGCCAAGGCCGAGCCACGGCCAAGGCCAAGGCCTTTTGTCCTTTATAATTGCAATTTTGCCATGCTGTGAAATGACGAAAATGCCCCTAAAAGTCCCTTTTATTACCAAAACCTTGTCATACCAAAAGAATAGTACAATTATCTAATAAAAATTTATTTTTAGGTAAAAATTATGATTTTGGTGTAAAAACATATAAAAATATTAATTTTAAAAAGATGAACAAATGGGGCAAGGGCCACGGCCGGCCAAAATGACTAAGCCTTGGCCAACTTGAGCATTATATAGGGAAGGGATAAATTTTTAGTTTTGATTTTTATTAAATGTGGGATAAACTCCTCAAGAACATGCCAAAGGCCAAGGCCGGCCAAGGCCGAGCCACGGCCAAGGGCAAGGCCGAGCCACGGCAAAGGCGAAGGCCGGCCAAGGCCGAGCCAAGGATAATCAATGTTAAATTTTATTATTTTTGACAAACAATTTTGTTTTGAATAGAAATAATTTTTTGGATATAAAAATTTTTTTGGATAAAAATAATTTCTTTGTCCAATTCAAAGTTGACCAAAAATCAACAAAATAATTATAGTCATATACATATATAATTATTAATATTAAATATATATATATCGTGAAAGAAAGAAAAGAAGAGAATAAAAGTATAAAAAGTAGAAAAATTTCAAATTGAAATAAAGAAAAAATCAAATGGAAAATATATTATCATACAATTATGAAGTATTTTATTTCTGATAAAATTTACAAAAAAAACACAAACAATTTTTTCAAATGAAAAATTTCCCTTAAATGCGCGTACATCAAAAAAAATATGTACTATTTATTTACATTAACTCATTATGAACATAATTATGATATGTATTTTTAATTTAGCATATTTAATTTTTGAGAAGAAAAAAAAATATATATATAAAAAATATATATATATATATACTTTATAAATACACAATGATTTTGACATAAAGTTAAATCAAAATTTTAAAAATGATGGTAATATTGTCCGATATTCGTTTTATTAATACACAATTTTTAGAGACGGATAGAAAATTCGATAAACTTATTAATACTTTATTTACTTTGCTTCAAAGTTTAAATTATTTTTTTAATAAATTGTATGATGTAATGAACTCAAATAAACTCAATAACCATATTACCCCATCCAACTAAAATAAACTCAATAACCATATTTACTTTTCTTCAAAGTTTAAATTATTTTTATTAACACTTTATTTACTTTGCTTGAAAGTTTAAATTATTTTTATTAATACTTTATTTACTTTGTTTCAAAGTTTAAATTATTTTTTTAATAAATGAAATAAGTCTCTATTTAGATGTCCAAACGGTTATAACCGCTGGTTAACGGTTATAATCGGCGGTTAAAATAATCGTTAACACTTAACCGTAACCTAACCGTTAACCTTGTACTAACGGTTACGGTTATCCGATTAACGGTTATAAACGATTAACACGATTTATCCGGTTAAAACGGTTATAATAAAGTTTTTTTTTTTTTCCAAAATTAGTCCTTCTAAAAGAATTTTTAACAAATTCAGTTAAGTTATATTTGAAAAAATGATTACACAGCCAAGGCATATGCCTAGGCCAATGCATGGGTCGGCCATGCTCAAAGTGACGACCAACTATTGGGAAAATGGCCCAGCAGCAGCCTTTATATAGCCAAGCACTTGAATTTTTTTGGTTTCCTTTCAATGTGGGATAAAATCCCAAGGGGCGGCAAGGCCACACGGCCAAGGCCATGGCCGACCAAGGGCGAGCCAAAGCAAGGCCAAGGCCGAGCCACAAGCCTTCGATTTATTTCCCTTCATTTCGATGTGGGATAACTCCCAAGGCCACATGGCCAGCCAAGGCAAGGCCACAGCCGAGCCAAGGCAAGCCCACGGCCAGCCAAGGCCAAGGCCCATGTCCAATTTCTATATTTTTTTTTTACAAATAAATAATATCTTAATATTATATTTTTTATTTTGTATAAAAATATTATTTATTTTTGACAAATAATAAAAATAAGTGGCAATATTTTTTGGATATATATATAAATTTATGAAATATTTTGACAAATTTAAAATTATTATTTTGAAATATTTATTTTGACAAATATATATATATACATATATATATATATAGTATACTCCTCCGATCCCAATGAAAGCTTCACTAATTACCCAAAAGGTCGTCCCGTTAGAAACTTCACCTTTCCTTTTTAAGCAAAGAATAATCATATATACTTGGTAAATACACAATGATTTTATTTATACATATTTTTTCCCTCTCATTTCCATAATTTGCGTTCCCACCCAAAAAGGTGAAGCACTTATTGGGACGGATGGAGTATATTAAATAATCATATATACTTGGTAAATACAAAATTAATTTAAAAAAATTAATCATATATACTTGGTAAATACACAATGATTTTATTTATACATATTCAAAATCATTTCAACTCATCATCCTATACCCCATCACTTGAATTTTATTTTGTATTATTTTTTTAATTATTGAAATTATTATTATTATTTTTTTAATTTATAATTAAAAAAATTACTTCACACTTAAATAAATTTTTAATTTTTTTCTTATATATGATAATAAAAAAATTATTTAATCATATATTCTTTGTAAATATATGTTAATAAAAAATTTATTTAATCATATATTCTTTGTAAATACAAAAAATATTTTCTTTTTTCTTAAATGGGCAAATCGCATGGGCCAAGGCCATGGGCAAGGGCAAGGGCCATGGCCGGCCGAATATTCATTCTCTAGGCTAGCTTGAGAATATATTGGGAAGGGTTAGCATTTGAGTTTGGTTTGTAATAGATGTGGGATAAAAACCTCTAGGCCACGCCCAAGGCCAAGGGCCAAGGCCAAGGCCGCCCAACGCCCATGTCCAATTTCTATTTTTTTTTTTATAATATCTTAATATTATATTTTTTATTTTGTATAAAAATATTATTTATTTTTGACAAATAATAAAAATAAGTGACAATATTTTTTGGATATATATATAAATTTATGAAATATTTTGACAAATTTAAAATTATTATTTTGAAATATTTATTTTGACAAATATATATATATATATATATATATATATATATATATATATATATATATATATAGTAAACTATATTAAATAATCATATATATTTGGTAAATACAAATTAATTGAAAAAAATAATCATATATACTTGGTAAATACACAATGATTTTATTTATACATATTCAAAATCATTTCAACTCATCATCCTAAACCCTATCACTTTTATTTTATTTTATATAATTTTTTTTATTATTGAAATTATTATTATTATTATTATAATTTATAATTAAGAAATTACTCCGCACTTAAATAAATTTTTAATTTTTTTACTTATATATGATAATAAAAAAATTATTTAATCATATATTCTTTGTAAAAAAAAAAAAATTATTTTTTAATGGGACAATCTCATGGGCCAAGGCCATGGTCAAGGGCCATGGCCGGCCGAACTAACATTCCCTAGGCCACCTTGGGAATATATTGGGAAGGGTTAGCATTTGAGTTTGGTTTTTAATAGATGTGGGATAAAAACCTCTAGGCCATGCCCAAGGCCAAGGGCCAAGGCCGAGCCACGGCCGGCCAAGGCCAAGGCCCATGTCCATGTCCAATTTCAATTTTTTTTTTTATTTTTAATAATATCTTAATATTATATTTTTTATTTTGTATGAAAATATTATTTATTTTTGACAAATAATAAAAATAAGTGACAATATTTTTTGGATATATATATAAATTAATGAAATATTTTGACAAATTCAAAATTATTATTTTCAAATATTTATTTTGACACATATATATATATATATATATATATATATAGATACATATATATATATAGTATACTATATTAAATAATCATATATACTTGATAAATACAAAATTAATTGAAAAAAATAATCATATATACTTGGTAAATACACAATGATTTTATTTATACATATTCAAAATCATTTCAACTCAACATCCTATACCCCATCACTTTTATTTTATTTTGTATAATTTTTTTTATTATTGAAATTATTATTATTATTATTATAATTTATAATTAAGAAATTACTTCACACTTAAATAAATTTTTAAATTTTTTACTTATATATGATAATAAAAAAATTATTTAATCATATATTCTTTGTAAATAAAAATATTTTTTTTTTTAATAGGACAATCGCATGGGCCAAGGCCATGGTCAAGGGCCATGGCCGGCCGAACTAACATTTCCCAGGCCACCTTGAGAATATATTGGGAAGGGTTAGCATTTGAGTTTGGTTTTTAATAGATGTGGGATAAAAAACTCTAGGCCACGCCCAAGGCCAAGGCCGAGCCACGGCCAAGGCCAAGGCCGGCCAAGGCCAAGGCCCATGTCCAATTTCTATTTTTTTATATATTTTTTTTTAATAATATCTTAATATTATATTTTTTATTTTGTATAAAAATATTATTTATTTTTGACAAATAATAAAAATAAGTGACAATATTTTTTGGATTTATATATAAATTTATGAAATATTTTGACAAATTCAAAATTATCATTTTGAAATATTTATTTTGACAAATATATATATATATATATACATATATATATATATATAGTATACTATATTAAATAATCATATATACTTGGTAAATACAAAATTAATTGAAAAAAATAATCATATATACTTGGTAAATACACAATGATTTTATTTATACATATTCAAAATCATTTCAACTCATCATCCTATACCCCATCACGTTTATTTTTTTTTTGTATAATTTTTTGTATTATTGAAATTATTATTATTATTATTGTAATTTATAATTAAGAAATTACTTCACACTTAAATAAATTTTTAATTTTTTTACTTATATATGATAATAAAAAAATTATTTAATCATATATTCTTTGTAAATAAAAATAAATTTTTTTTTTAATGGGACAATCGCATGGGCCAAGGCCATTGTCAAGGGCCATGGCCGGCCGAACTAACATTCCCTAGGCCTAGGGATGGCAACGGGTCGGGTTCGGATCGGATCAGGCCTGATCCGAACCCGATCCGAATACTAAAATCCCTTATCCGAACCCGATCCGATCCGAACCTGCATGATCCGTGCCCCGATCCGTGCCCCGATCCGATCCGAGGCGTTTCAAAAAAAAAAAAAAAACCACAGAACCATAGAGAGACGAGCAGAAAAAATAAAAATAAAAATAATCAAATAATAGAGAGACGAGCAGAAAAAAATCAAAGTAACCAAACAATAGAAAAAAAAATAAAAAAAATATGGACTAACCTCAAATTCCTGTGCTCTTGCTCTGTTTTTCTCATTAATGTTGTTGTTGTGATGCTTCTTGCTCTTCCCATTCTCATTTTTACCATTCCCATTCTTTGATTCAACCCTCTTGGAGTAAAATTGATATTATTGAGATTGAGAGATGAGCGGAGATAGAGAGATGAGGGCGGCGAGAGAGACGAGGGAGAGAGACTGAGAGATGAGCGGAGATAGAGAGATGAGCGGAGATAGAGAGATGAGGGCGGCGAGAGAGACGAGGGAGAGAGACGAGCGAAATCAACGGATAGAGAGAGAAATAGAAGAGGGAGAGAGCGTATAGAGAGAGAGAGAAAAGAGGCGTTGTTTGCTTTAGGTTTAGGATAGAGAGAGAGAGAAAGAGTGTATATATATATATATATATATATATATATATATATATATATATATAAATAACCTAATTTCTAATTTTTAGTTAAGTGATTGTACTCGAGTCGGGTCGGGTCGGGTTTCGGGTCGGATCACCCACCCGATCCGAACCCGATCGGGTCATAAAAAATTGAAATCATATCCGAATTTTTCGGATCGGATCGCCTTCGGTACGGATCGGATTCGGTCAAATTGCCATCCCTACCTAGGCCACCTTGAGAATATATTGAGAAGGGTTAGCATTTGAGTTTGGTTTTTAATAGATGTGGGATAAAAACCTCTAGGCCATGCCCAAGGCCAAGGGCCAAGGCCAAGGCCGGCCAAGGCCGAGCCACGGCCAAGGCCAAGGCCTTTTGTCCTTTATAATTGCAATTTTGCCATGCTGTGAAATGACGAAAATGCCCCTCAAAGTCCCTTTTATTACCAAAACCTTGTTATTATATATTTATAGATTATAGATATATAATTGGTAAATACAAAATTAATTTAAAAAAATAATCATATATACTTCGTAAATACACAATGATTTTATTTATACATATTCAAAATCATTTCAACTCATCATCCTAGCCCTAAAACTTTTGTATTTTTTCCATGTGGGATAAAACCAAGGCCAAGTCCACGGCCAAGTGCCACGGCCAAGGCCAAGTCCACGGCCAAGTGCCACGGCCAAGGCCAAGCATGATTTCCCACATTGAAAAAAAAGAATGAAAAATGGCCTTGGTATATAATGAGCTATTATATACCTAGGCAACCCATTTTTTTTTTATTATTTTTCGATATGGGACAACTCCCAAGGCCATATGGCGAAGGCCATGCCCGGCCACGGGCGAGCCAAAGCAAGGCCACGGCCATCCAATGCAAGGCCACGACCGAGCCAAGGCCCAAGTCAACGTCCAATTTAAAAATTTTTTGTTTCAAATAAATCCCTTTGGCTTAAGCCTCATTATATAATCAAGACAAGAATAAAACTTTTGTATTTTTTTCATGTGGGATAAAACCAAGGCCAAGTCCACGGCCATGGCCAAGCATGATTTCCCACATTGAAAAAAAAAGAATGAAAAATGGCCTTGGTATATAATGAGCCATTATATACCTAGGCAACCCATTTACTTTTGATTATTTTTCGATGTGGGATAACTCCCAAGGCCACATGGCCAAGGCCATGCCCGGCCAAGTGCGAGGCAAAGCAAGGCCACGGCCATCCAAGGCAAGGCCACGGCCGAACCAAGGCCCAAGTCAACGTCCAATTTAAAAAAAATTTGTTTCAAATAAATAATATATTACTATTTATATTTTTTATTCTGTATAAAAAAAATTTTATTTGCCACATAATAAAAATAAGTGGCAATATTTTTTGGATATATATATAAATTTATCATCATCCTATACCCCATCAAATTTATTTTATTTTGTAATCATTTTTTTAGTATATAATTATAAATATTATTAAAATATTATTTATAATTAAAATATTTACTTCACACTTAAGTAATTTTCACTGAAAAGAAATTAAAAAAATGGGAAAGGATAATTAACAAATTTATATTTAAAATTGGGGATTATTTTTCTTTGTCCAAATCCAAATGAAAGAAGTATCTAGTTAAAGAGAAATTTTTATTAATTTAGGTGAAAAAATGAAATAAAAAAATAATAAAAAAAAATAGATTTTTTTTATTATGATTTATAATAAAAAAAAATAATTATGACTTCATTACTTTGCACTAAAAAAATGAAATAATTATTAAAGGATAATTAATAAATTAATATATATACAAAAGATTGTTTTTTTTTTTCAAATAAAATAAGTCTCCGCTTAAAGAGAAAATAATTAACAAATTTTGATTTATCCGGATAAAGAGTAAAGTGAAGGTGATTTTTTTTTTTTTCAAATTAGACCTTTTAAAAAAAAATTGTAACAATTGTTTTATCCGGATTCGACCCGATTTTTTAAGGGTCATACCCGAATCCGACCCAAAATGCCCCTATCCGAGCCCCGATCCAATTCGAGACCAAGGGCAAGCATGGGCCAAGGCCAAGGCCATGTGTTAGGGCCACGGCCGGCCAAGGTGAAATCCCAATGGCCAGCTTCAGCATTTATAGGGAAGGAGAGGTTTTTTTTTTGTTTCAACCCAATGTGGGATTAAATCCCCTTCAGGCCACAGCCAAGGCCAAGGCCGGCCAAGGCCAAAGCCTTTTCTCCTTTTCAATTGCAAATTTGCCATGTAGTGAAATGACGAAAATGCCCCTCAAAGCCCCTTTAATTACCAAAACCTTGTTTTTATATATTGATAGATTACTAATAGGTATAAAATTTTCAACATATAACATTTAATTTGTAATTTGTAATTTGTAATTTGTAATTTGTAATTTGTAATTTGTAAGCTCGTCAAATTTAAGCCCGCTCAATATTTGTTTAAAGTCTGAAAAAGCCCGTTAAATTGAGTCCACATAAAACCCGCTAGGTTAGCTCTTAAAATTGAAAATTGAAGCTCGCAACTAAAAAATGAGCCCGTGCCGGACTTTGGGGGCTTTAGAGATCTAGTGGCCGGTGAATCACTGATCAAAAAGAAGATTTTGAACAGATTCTTCATTAGGGCCGTGGTAATTGCATTTTACCTAGGGTTTCTAATTATTCTGGTGTGCTTACAATCGCTCCCAATTCAGGCAAATGGGAAAGAAAAACAACCACATGGCGATCCAACAAGCTACTCCCATGGAGTTGGAAGAAGAGGATGGAAACGAATTGAAGAAATCAAGAACTCAGTTGAAGATTGAGGCAATTAAAGGTAATCCCCAAAAGGTTTCCCCTTTAATCGGCTATTTCCCCACCGGATTCAACTCGTTAAAAGGGCGTACACATGCCTCCGCTGCCGCTTATGACGAAGACGACAACCAGGAGCGAAACCTTGAACCTAGGGTTAGGGTTTTGAAGAATGTCAAGCGGCCAAACAGGTTACAACTCGTGGTGAGCCCTAATGAGTCGCCGGTCGAGTTCGTTGGCACCAATTATTCAGGTGAGGCGGCGACGCCTCAAATGTGTACTTATGCGCTTGGGGTTGTAGACAAGCAGACCGGCACTCTCAAAATTGTTCAAATTGAAGCTAATAAGGTATATTTCTACTTAATTTTATGTTTGTCTCTTATTAGCATTATGATTATTGCTGTGCTTGACTGATTTAAGTTTGTTTGAGTAGATTTAAGGTCTTTATTCAGAGTCTTAAAAGTATTATTGTTGGATGCTACTTGATTCTGGAGTTCATACTAGTTTTATGGTCTGTGGTCTCTGTTTGAGTGTTTGTATTAGGCTAAATTGGCGTAGGCAACATAAGTTATGGCTATATAGTACTCCTTCTGTCCCAAATAAAATGACCATTTTTGTTCCAGTCCCAGAATGAATGACCATGAATGACCGTTTGAAACTTTTTCTTCAAAAAACTTTGAAACTTTTCCTTCAAAAAACTGTCCCTAAATGCTTTTTTTACCAAAAAAATTAATCACAATTCATTATATTTTAGCAAAACTAAAAGTTTGAAAGGGAATACCAACTATATTTAACAATTTTTTTCTACTAAAAATCGACATTATTAAATTGTCCCTTAAATGAAAAATGGTTATTCTATTTGGGACGGAGGGAGTACTAGGTTACGAAACTATGTATTCAAGTTGTGGAGGGTAAGAAAACATGATTTTGTCTTATGCAGGGTTTAGTGGATTGAGTAATTAACCGCATGATAGTAGTAACGTTTTTTATGCTAACATGTGTTTGATGTGTGACGGTGTGTTAATATTTCTGTAGTTAGAAAATCAAGTTTATCAAATGGCAACAAACAAAATTGTGATTTTAGCTATGGAACTTGGATATTTTGCCTAAGCTCATCATGCAGTATAATAGGTCAAAGCTATTTTCAGTATTAGTCATTTATCCTAAACCTTGCGTCAGCCTACAATGACTATTGGTTTTATGGTCATTTCTCATTCTCAACCAATCTTTACGTTTCCACCATCTTAATTCTCTTTGATTAATCTCGTGTAACATCTATAACCTCTATGCCCCTTAGAAAATAATGTTTGCATTACTTTAAGATTTGATTTCTTTATTATATGAGGGTTGGATTTTTTTATTTTTTTTTTAATCAAGTATTATGAGTATTTATAAAAGGGTAGTAAAATGAAGTAGAACTATTTGTTCATCTTCTGTCAAAAGTTGATCTTTACAAGTTTTAATTTGTGCTGGGAACTGTTAACTCTCTCAATCTATGTAATCCTGTTACTTTAACAAGGCTTTTGTCTGTTATGAAACAAGCTCTCTTTACATCGTAGAAAATGATGATCGGGTATATGTCGCTTGAGTGCTGAAAGTAATTTGGAATAAATATGTTTTAATCGGGCGGATGGCCAACATAACCGAGATACACAAAGATACACTTGATAATTGGCAATTGCTTCTTTAGTACCATGATTCAAACTGCGAAAAAATGAAATAATAAACAAATCCTTTGATTTTGTTCGGTTGTACCAGTTCTTTCTAACTTTTATGTGTTCTGCAGATATTTCGGTTGGAACCAAAAGTTGGTGAATGGTGGTCACACACACACACACTGCACGATAGAAGACAAAAACCTCTACGTCCTCACCAAGATCCAGAGTTCCAAGAGAACTTGGACAGGAAACTTGGGGGAATTCAGATAAACAAGAGGGCACTTGAAGTCGCTGAAAATAGTATAAATAATGCACGGAATATCCCGCCCCATGATATGTCAACAGATAATGTTGCCATGGTTTATCCGATACACAAGATCATTTTCAGTGGAGAGTGGGATTATCTTTATGACATTGTTGAGCACTTGCAAGCAGGAAGAGAGCTGGAACCTGATTCTTACCCTACCTTTGTTCGTAACAGAGTCCGCATATTGGATGAGATGAAGGTATGCAATCTAATCTGGATGAGTCCATATCTTCTTATCTGTATATATTTGCTGCATCTAATTCTGAAGTTGCTAGTAGCCTTGCCTAACAAAAATGTCAAAAGAATAAAATGATACTCCCTCCGTCGCAGAATAAATGTCACAATTGACAAGTCAATGTTTTAAAGCTTTTTTTTTTATGTATCGTTAAATGCCCATCTCTTCATGAGTGGTGTAGCATACTCTTACTAATACACACAACTATAATTTCCTGTAAGAAAGGGTAGTTTAGGGAGATCACCAAACATTACATCCTATTTTTAGAAATGCGACATTTATTTTGGGACAAACCAAAATAGAACAAAGTAGAAAGTGCGACATTTATTCCGGGACGGAGGGACTAATAATTATAATAATCATCAAATATCTAATATGGGTGTATATGTCTATATCTTTTTGCAGGATGAGGATGCAAAATCGAACTTGGCTGGCATTCTCTCGTACATTACTCATCTGATCAAGTTCAAGGATAAAAATTCCATGGACGGGTTTTCTTCTGCAAAAACCCATAGATTCCCAAGCATATTATCCCAGAAGTTCACGACAATGTTCTCTGATTCAGGGTCGAAGAAGAGGCTGGCTGGCGACAAAAGAGATCTTCTCATCAGCTATGTCCTAGTGCTTACACTTATTGCTGATAAGTTCAAGACAGATCCATCAGATATAGCAAAGGATCTAAGAATGAACTCAATTGCATTGAGACCACATTTTGAATATTTGGGTTGCACGCTTAAGAGAGAGAACAATGTGCTCTTGGCTGCACTTAAAGCCCCACTACAGTTTCCAAATATCAGGGTCAAGCGTAGGCGTAGGCGGTGAAGAGGGATGGAGGGAGCCCTTCCTTTGGAGTATTATGTTGTAATGACCAATTTATGGTTCATTAAATTTTTATGTTTGATGCCTCTTTCTTACCAATGCATACAACCTTTTGCTGGAATATAAGGAAAATCTGCTGGACCGATGTTCTTGTTCTGTCTGTCTATGGTACGCCCATTGAGTACGGTAGTGTTTTGAGTGCCAGTGAGAGTGCTTATTGAGTTTTTTTGAATGCAAGTGTTTGTTAAGGTTAGTGATAGTTTTTTTGAATGCCAGTAATAATGTCCACTATACCCCTTCATCCCCCCCCCCCTCCCACACTTTCCCTAAAGTTTTGTCAATCTCCTTCTCAAACTCACTTGCCTGGTCAGCAAATTTGTTCATCTAACGTTTAATGGGCAGGCGGTAGCGTAGTTTGATGGCAGGATCACTCTTCTCATATGCCCGCGGAATTCATTCCTTGAATTCTTCTCACATCATTTGAAGAAGGGATTCTGGTTCCATTTACCCCATTTGGCCATATTTAAAATGGCCCAAGTAGGAGACTCATCCGAAATACTCTCTCCCAAAATAATATTTTTGCTTTTTTTTTTTTTTTTTTTTTTTTTTTGTCATTATTATTATTATGATAGAACTTTGAGCAATAATTTTAATTTGATTTGATTATACATACAAAAAACTAAAACTTGTTACTGATACAACGTCAATAATACCATTAATAAGAAGTTTTAGACTTTTATTCGAATGATTAAATCAATCTAAAATTATTGCCCAATGTTTATTCGTAATAACCGCAAAAAAGTGAAAAGTTCATTTTGGGATAAAGGGAGTACAAGGATTGCTATGTAAACATGCATTCTCGACAAAACAATTAAACTTTTACTTTCAAACATTACCGGACCAAACATTTGTTAGTGATATCACCGTAACCAAATCTCCATCAAACGCCCTTACAAATGATGACAAATTAAAGTATTTGGATCGACAACCCCAAACTTTTACCATTTATAATGTATTCCTCTTATATATACTAATACTCTCTAGCCCGTGCCACTGACACATGACAGTATAGATTATTTTCAGTTTGAACCCTGCGTTATTCCTAAAATCATTTTGTTCATATTTCATCTAACGAAGAATTAAGAGCAATCCACACGGACATATGATGGTGGAAAAGAAAATATTATTGTGACAGCTAATCTAAGAATAAAGTAAAAAAAAAATGAATCAATCAAAGAATTTAACTCAAAAAAAGAAACTAGAAATACAATTATCATTCAATCTAAACTTCGATAATCTTTTTCATTGCACAAAACCTTGATTTCATTAAACAATTTAGTAGATAGCAATAGACCCAAATTCATATGTACTGTATTGTGAAAGAGAAGTAACAAAGCCAATTCTACTTAACTAATTTAACAGGAAGTGCCCATTCAATTATTCAATTGGGTTTCACCTCTTTGGGGTGAATAAACTAAGAAGACAACGCTTAACCTAGTGAACAATAATCAACTAATCTTAATCTTTCGATACACAACCATTGGTTCGAATTCAATAACTATCAAATAAATGAACAAACTTAAACTCAAGAAATGCATGTAAAACTCATTTCCAATGTTATACCAAAAACGCTTCTGCCCTTTCTCGCTTCAAAAATTCAAGTAAAAATAGAGGAGGTTTTCAATTACGTCAGTATATATCCAATAGCTATTTTCATGGCCTACACCTAAAATTATCAATATCACCATCTCTACGATGCCAACTCCCCGCATATGTTCCACCTTCATCCTCGCCCCCTCACTCTGTACCAATTCAGGTCCACCACTAAGGCGCTGAAAACATCCACAAAGCCTAGAAAATACAATCAAGCCAAGATAACACATATATAAATCAACATTAAATAAAAAAACTCTCTAAAACACATCACACTAATCATATATACTCCCTCCGTCCCGTTTATAGGTTCACCATTTTGAGCATGGCACGCAAATTAAGAAAAAAGGTTAGTGGAGAAAGTGTTGTGAGTATAAAAGTATAATAGGAGAGAGAATGAGTGGAGGGAATAGTAAAGTTGATTGATGTTGTGAGTATAAAAGTAAAGTAGGAGAGATAATTAGTGGGTGGAATAGTAAAGATTCTTTGCCATTTTAGGAAAGATGAAGCTTTTAACGGGACACTCGTTTTGGCAAAAGGTGAAACTTTCAATGGGACGGAGGGAGTATATAACAACATAGATAATATATAATCATGCGACTCTGTCCCATTATGATATCTCATCTCTAGACTCCCTATTCAGAATTAATCCAACAACATTCATGGAATTCTGACTTCAACCCTCCTGATTCACATAAATATTTCAGGACATGGTAACGTAGATCAAATCACCTTCAAGCCTTAGGGGTTAGGCGAAGGAATACCTTAAGACAAAAAAAAAAAGAGTAAAACTAATAAAATATATATTTTCCCTTCACAAGCTCACTTTTTCACACTACAACATACTCTCTCTTTTTACAATCCTCTGAAGAAAATACCATTGTGAAGAAGAACTGAAGAATGGCAAGCATTAAGATTTTGTGAGGCATCTACGTATCTAACCTACCCCCTTCTACATCTTTAGAAACCCTCCTCTGCCAACCCACAATCTATTACACCCACACTTTTCGTTATATAAACTTCTTCAGCCAAATTATGGACTTCTCTAGTACTAACCCCGTCATTTTCCCTATCCATCTATTACTCTCTTTCTAATAATTCCCAATCCAATTCATAAACTAGTATTTAAAAGAAGTGAGAATAACAAATAAATGATGTTTTATGGGTGAAGTGGAAAAAAAGAGACGTTCTGTGCACATTTAATTTGTACCAACTGATTTAGTTTGGAGCAAAATTAATTCATAATATACACACTGACTTAGCTGGACACTTTTCCTTGGCCCAAAACTTAGCTTCATCCATTCCTATAGTTTCTTATGTCCCTACACTCAAGATTAATCTCAACTACATATGAGATAATAACCTCGTCTTCATGTTCTTGCTTCATGCTTTGTTATTGAGTTACTTGGTATATACTTATGCTGGCTTCAGTCTCGTGTAAAAGGAGGATACAACAGGTGATGGGGAATTTAGTTGCAAATTTTCTACGGACACATTATCGCTGCAATATGGATAAGGTTCAAAATAGATGGTTTCTGGGGATGAGACCTTTCTTGAGCATCAAGAATGAGAGAATGTGATGTTATTGCGACGTTCATTTTCTAAAAATTGGTTTGAAGTAGGAGGGATTGGATAGAAAATCTGGCATTAGTTATACTTCGAACTTCAATGCTATTGAGTTCCATTTAGACCAAATGTTTATTGGCCTTGAGAAAGTAGAATAGACATAATGATTCATTATCTTCTTTGTTGATAGTGTACATATAAGAGGAAAAATAGAAAATAAATAAAGAACATGAATTGGACAGATCCGCTTATTACTCTACTTAGCACTAAGTTTATGGTTGTATTGAAATATTCAGCAACATCTGCATTAACATTAACAATATGCATTTATCTAATATGCGAAAGTCAACCACACTGAATTGAGTAACTTCAAGAAATCCAGTACATTGAAAGCTCGACGGCTGATAAATGATTCAATTGAGCACACAGAGTTCAAGTAACCAAAATAAGATCAAAAGAAACATTAATAAGAATATAATGGTGTGATGCGTTGGACAATAAATATAACTATCTTTTCCGCATGCAAACAAACAAAAGTATCCACTATACCCCTTCATCTCAAAATAAGTGTTCCATTTTTTTCTTGATGACACATATGAGGATTAATGTTAAACGAACCCAAATTATTTTGGGACTAATACTTTGTTGTTGTTGTTGTTATTATTGTATTGGCTTGAACATCCTTTCATTGGTCAAGAAAATAGTTTCAAATGTGAGTTATTTTAGGATTTATATTTTTAAAATGAAATTATTTGAGAAAAAAATCATCAAAATATAGGGTGGGTAGAAGAATTCATGTTTGCAATATACTCCCTCCGTCCCAGCGAAAGAGCCACCAAATTAGTCGGGCACGCAAAATAAGAAACGTGATGTAGGAAAGAGAAAAAGTTTAAATGTTGTGAGTATGAAAAATTAAATAGGAGAGAGAATGAGTGGGAGATGATGTAAGAAAGAGAATGTTGTGAGTGTAAAAGTAAAGTAGGAGAGAGAATGAGTGGAGAGAATAGTGATTTAAGGTTTCCTTTTTGGGAAAGTGGCTTTTTAAATGGACACCCAAAAAGGAAATAAATGGCTTTTTCGTTGGGACGGAGGGAGTATATTTATTTTTCAGATTCTCCATTAACGCAAATCCCGAGCCTCTTTAGCTTCATACCTCAAGTTACAAGCAACTTGTACAATTTCCTAAATTCAGACTCAAGCTTCTCTATATATTGATCCACCCCATTCTCAATTCCATTTAAGAACTCAGGGTATCCCCACTTCATTGTAACCCAAACTCAAACAAGAACACCCAATTTCACATCAATTCATTACAATCATCATAGCACTGAACACATAACAAACATATAAACCTAAGAACCCTAAGGAAATAATTATTGGAAAAGAAAATTACATGGGTAAAGGTTTGATTTGGTTGAATATTGAGCGAACCTATGTAGGAAATTGAAAGGTGTTGAGAAAAACAATTTCCGATTTGAGAAACATATTTGCCTACAAACCATATTTGCTGATTGAGCGGAGAAGTGAAAACGGAAATTGATAAGGTTTGTTTTTGCGATTTAACTTTCGTTTTCAGTGATTTGACTGTTTTATAGAAAGAAGCATATACTCCCTCCGTCCCACTTCAATAGAGACCAACTTTTTAGGTGTGGGAATTAAGGAAAACTGATGTAAGAAAGAAAAAAAGTTAAATGTTGTGAGTATGAAAAATTAAATAGGAGAGAGAATGAGTGGGAGGAATAGTTAGGAGAGAGAATGGTGTGAGTGAAAAAATAAAATAGGAGAGAGAATGAGTGGGGTAAATAGTGAAGATTCCTTTCCATTTTGAAAAGTATCAATTAAAGTGGGACGAACCAAAAAGGAAATAAGTATCAATTGAAATGGGACGGAGTGAGTATAGAGAGAAAGAGGAATGCGCGTGTAGAGAGAAAGGTAGGAGTAGTCTTAGCATTATGAAATAACATAAAAGGGCAAGAAATTTATTGATAAAAACAATTTCAACTTAGGTTTCTTAAGATAAAATATGAGATTTTGTGTTTTTATTGTTAAATTTCATCCCATCTCAGAGAATTATTGATAAAAATTCTTATTTATTATGCACTCCTAATTTCAAAAATTACGTATAGTGAAAAAAAGATGTGTTATATATGTGATATTATAATAAACTAGCGTTACACCCGTGCGTTAAATACACGGGCTAAAAACTATTTCAAAGAAAGTTAAGATTTTAAGCAACTATCTATATAAAAATTATAGATGAAGATAAAAATAATAACTTTAAGATAATAATTTTTCATAAATTGACGCTAATTTTAATGAATTAATATTACAAATTTTGGAAAATTTCCTAGATAAAATCGTATCTAAAATATTTTTATGTAAAAATGTGATAATGTTTATTTTGGTAAGATGACAAAAATAAAAGAGTACGATAGAAGAAATATGATTTTTTTTAAAGTAGAAAAAATATGACTTAAAAAGAAAAACTAAAAACCATATCTATATTATATATACTCGTATAAAAAGAGGGTTGTATAATAGGAGAGAGAAACGTGGAGAGTCGATGAATTATTCGTTTTATTAAAAAATAATTTATTACTACTGTCACCGTCCCTAAATAAATGACCTTTTTTGTTCTAAAATAAATAACCTTTTTGTTCTATATTGTGTTCATAAATGATTTTTGTCAATTTATATTTTCATATTTTATTTTATAGTTGCATGATGTATTTTTCAAAAAATTATTACTTAAAATGATAAAAGAAAATTTTAAATGAAAAATTTGTCATTTTATGTAATATAGAGCGGACCGATAACATATACAGTAGTTGAAATACATTTTTAAAAATAAAATAGTAGTATTAGAAACTGAGTTAGTTGGTAGTTAGTGTTAATAATTAGAGTCTAGTGTCCTACAATCACTACTTATATTATTAGAGTCTTGGAGTTTGAGCATGACAATAAATTAAAAGAAAAAATAATATTCTAGAACCATCTATTATGTTTTGGCGGAAAAAGTTAGCACTAGATTACACTTGTGCCTTTATATATATATATATATATATATAAATAATAGAAATACAAAAGAAAGAAGGAGAGAGAGAGAGAGAGAGAGAGAGAGAGAGAGAGAGAGAGAGAGAGAGAGAGAGAGAGAGAGAGAGAGAGAGAGAGAGAGATGGCCGATCTGTACCCGTACGAACCCGTGGAACCGTACCCGAATTTAACTCGTCAGAATCGGAACCGTGTAAGACCCGTGAACCGTTGGATTCGTACCCGTACAATTGGCGGTTCGGTTCCGATTCCTCATTTTCAGACCCGTACCCGACAGGTAGGAACCGTACCCGGACCTGAATTTGGCCATGTCTTTATCCTATATGTGTGTGTAGACATAGCCGATCCGTACCCGTACCTATACGAACCCGTGAAATCGTACCCGAATTTGATCCGTCAGAATCGGAATCGTGTAAGACCCGTGAACCGTCAGACCCGTATCCGTACAATTGGCGGTTCGATCACGATTTCTCATTTTTCAGACCCGTACCCGATAAGTCGAAATCTTAATCGTACCCCTATCCGGACCCGGATTCGACCATGTCTAGGGGGATGGAGAAATGAAGTTTAGCGTGAATAAAAGGAGCGGCTAGGTCTAGTTAGTTATAGTCCAAATTCCATAAATTAATGACATACTCCTCCGTTCCACGTAAGTGTAGATTTTTTTTTTTTTTTTGGGACGTCTCACATCAGTGTGGACTATCAAAAATGGCAAAGAGTATTCACTATTCCACCCACTCATTCTCTCTTCTACTTTACTTTTACACTCACAATATTCTCTTTCCTAACTATTCTTTCCACTCATTCTCTCTCCTATTTAATTTTTCATACTCACTAACACCTCCTCCACCTATTTCTCTTTCCTACTTTTTCTTAATTCTCACACCCAAAAACACCCAAAAAGTAGGTTCACACCTACGTGGGGCGGAGGGAGTATATTCAAATGATCGAGGTGGTATTTTAGGAAGTGTGAATATAACTATCATTATTGCACTGTATTAAAGATTACATGAGACTTGACGGCTCATTAAAAACATCCATTATTTAATTTTTGCTTAACATTATTATAGGGAGTAGGTCTTGTGAAAAATTAGTTTTCTCAAGATATTATGGAAAAATTAGTTTTCATTATTGTTCATTCCTCTTATTAGTTAAGCTTAGTATTTAAAAACTATTTTTTTCTTATATTATCGAAAAACTAATTTTTCACAAGAATTTGGCTATTATAGGGGGCATTTTCGAGTTTATAAATATTTATAAGTGTTTTCGATAATTGCTATTGATGATAATGTAATTGATTACTATTTTGTATTTTGTATAGGTGAGAGTTTTGACGTAAATAAGAGTGGGTTGAAGTGCTCACTTCAACTTTTATTTAGTACTCCCTCCGTTTTTAAATATTTGTCTCATTTTTTCTTTTCTTTTGTCTCAAAAAGTTAGTCTCATTTTCAAAATTAAAGCTTCAAAATCACTAAATTTTCAAAACTTGTAACATTTAGGGACGGAGTATTACATAACGGCGGTGTATATTATCAATAATTTTCAAAGCGTTCGTAAAAATAACCAAAATTAAAGCTTCAAAATCACTAAATTAAAATATTTGAAAAGTCAAATGGGAGAAACATTTAGGGAAGGAGGGAGTAATAAATAACAATTTAACCCCTAAACTTTAACACATTAGTTCGATAGATCTCTCAATTATCAAAATACTCCAGTAACTTCGTAGCTGTTAGAAACAATTTTATCTTTGAAATGTGCAATCATTGTATAGCTAATCTTCATTACCCCACTTCATCAATCTCTAAACAGGAATATTTATAGCCTTAAGTAACTATTAATTTTCTAATTATATCTAAACTGTGTTCATTTTCTTTCTTCACTTTTTTTTTAACAAAAAAAAAAAGAAAAAAAAAAAGAAAATCAACATTCAATTGCGTAAATTGTGTCATATTATAAAAAAAAAATCTTTTGCAATACATATTCTTAAATCTACTTACATTACCAAGAGTTTATTCTCACCATCCAATAATTATAATCACATTTTCTTCAACTTGGTCAACCTATTTAAATTTGATCAACCTATTTAATTTAACGACAGACACGATTCCGTCACTATTTCGTCGTAAAAGTTGCGCCAAAAAATTGCGCCTCTTTTTGCCGACGGTTTACCGACGGATTAACGAGGGATTGCAATTTTTTTTTGCCGACGGATGTATTTCGTCGATAGAATTAAAAAAATAAAAAAATATTATTTCATTTTCATTTAGCGACGGAATAACGACGAAATTCTCAAAATAATATAACGACGGATAGTTTCCGTCGCTATATAAAGTAAAATAAATAAATATTATTTCTTATTCAATCACCGACGGATTAACGAGGGATTGCAAAAAAATTTTACCGAAGGATGCATTTCGTCGCTATATAAAATAAAAAAATAAAAAATATTATTTCATTTTCATTTAGCGACGGAATAACGACGGAATTCTCAAAATAATATAACGACGGATAGTTTCCGTCGCTATATAAAGTAAAAAATAAATAAATATTATTTCTTATTCAATTACCGACGGATTAACGAGGGATTGCAAAAAAAATTTACCGACGGATGCATTTCGTCGCTATATAATTAAAAAAATAAAAATAATACTATTTCATTTTCATTTAGCGACGGAATAACGACGGAATTATCAAAATAATATAACGACGGATAGTTTTCGTCGCTATATAAAGTTAAAAATAAATAAATATTATTTCTTATTCAATTACCGACGGATTAACAACGGAATTTTTCAATAATATTTTTTATTTTTGAAATAGCGACGGATTACCGACGGATTTGTTTTTTTTTTTTAAATATATACAGTTTAATGCATGTTTATTAATACATAATTGATAAGTTTACCTCAAATGTAAATGAAATAAGGCCAAATATGATAAAATTATAAAAAAATATATATTTCTAAATTAAAATTCTTAACTTTTTTTCTTAAAAAAAAATCACTACTAACAAACATCTCAAATATATTACTAAGCCATAAAAAAATTAAAAAAAAAATTAAAAAAAATATATGCTATTGTCCGTCCCTTTTTTTCTTTTATATACTTATTTTTTTAAAATTAAATCTTAACTTTTTTTATGTAACATTTTAAAAAAAAATCACTACTTAACAACTTCTCAAGTAATTTTTTTATCCAATTTTTTTTTTAAAGAAATCAAAAAAAGTATATGCTATTGTCTGTCTCTCTTTTTTATTTTATAAACTTTCATTTAAAAAAAATGAAACATAACTTTTTTATTATTTAATTGTAATTTATATTTTTAAAATGAATATATATCTTTTGAAGAGTGAATATCAAATATTAATTTTATAAAGTATAAAATTATTTGAATTCATATTTTATTTGGAATATAGTGTATAGGGTATATGAATGGTATATTGTATATTGAGTATACATGGTGTATAAAACTTCAATACTAAAAAATATCCAAAATATTTATTTATATTCATAAAAAAAACTATAAATTTATAAATAGAAGTTAAAGAATTTTACCCGTCATTGATTTCTTTATTATACTTTCATTTCTTTATTTTTTTTCTAACTTTTTTTATATAACTTTTTTATGCTAAAAAATGTCCAAAATATTTATTTATATTCATAGGGTATAGAGTATAGAGTATAGGGTATAGGGTATATGGTATAGGAAATATCTATAGTATAAATGAGGGAAGTGGGATGAATAGTGTCAAAAGTTTTTTTCCCATTTACTCTCACTAAGTTGTCCCTTTCCCAGTTTGCCCTCACTTTTAATTAAAAAAATATCACGTGTCCTCGGACACGGGCTTTTACTAGTAGTATATAGGGTATAGAGTATATGGTATATGGTATAGGGTATAGGGTATATGGTATAGGGTATAGTCTATATGGTATAAAGTTTAGGGTATAGGGTATAGTATATAGGGTATAGAGTATAAGGTATAGGGTATAGGGTATAGAGTATAGGGTATATGATATAGGGTATAGGGTATAGAGTATATAAGGTATAGGGTATAGGGTATAGTATATAGGGTATATAGTATATAGGGTATAGGGTATAGTATATAGGGTATAGAGTATAGGGTATAGGGTATAGGCTATAGTATACTCCCTCCGTCCCACGTGAATGCAAACTTATTTCCATTTTGGTCCGTCCCACGTGAATGCAAACTGCCCAAAATGGAAACAAATTTATTATTTTATATTCACCCTACCCCACCCACTCATTCTCTCTCTTCATTTTCCACCATACAATTTATTCAACCAACCTACTATTAACTCCACTCATTCTCTCTCTTCATTTTCTACCACACATTTTTATTATCTTAATAATATTTCTTAATTATTGTGCCCGAAAAAATGGTTTACATTGACGTGGGACGGAGGGAGTATAGGGTATAGGGTATAGGGTATGGAATATAGGGTATAGAGTATAGGGTATAGGGTATAGAGTATAGGTTATAGTATATAGGGTATAGGGTATAGTACATAGGGTATAAGGTATAGTACATAGGGTATAGTATATAGAGTATAGGGTATAGTATATAGGGTATAGAGTATAGGGTATAGGGTATAGGTGTGAGTACCCCGACCCGAACTCGTGTTTTTGGGTCCGCTCTCCATGATTGACATTAATTTTGGGCTCATATTATTTGCTAAAAAGCATTTTGAACCTAAAATTATCCATTCATTCTTTGATCCATTGGGCCTGCCTTCCTGCGGCCCAACTGGTCATAAAGATGACCGGTGTCGTCCTACACAGGACGCCCCCAAGGCGGTGGAAACTCCATGTCGGACGACATAGGACCTCCCATCAGCATGCCTATAAATAAAGGGCATGGCTGATCATTTTAAGGAGGACTTTGGCAAGTAAGGAAACTCTGTCAAAATAGAGGCTCACCCTCTCTTTCTCGCACACACACACACATCCAAGCCAAGATCCAAAGAAGGACCTCCTTTGTTGGTGTTTTGAAGGGGTGAACACCATACTATTGGTGATTCTACCTTGTGGACTACAATAGGTAGTCCCTAAACTCCCTCTCTCTCTGATTACATTCTACATACTTGTTCATTTCATCTTGCATGTTTACATGGTTTGATATTATGTGAAATATTTGGGATTTTTGCATGACAAAGATGGTGGAGGTGTGAATCTTCAATATTCACACCTCCTCACCTCAGATCTGGACATTTGGTAGCCTTAGTTGCATTAAAGTTTGCATCTTGGTTAGTTTGTTTGAGTTTGGAGGTGATGGCTACATGAAAATGGCCATAAAACATGTGATTCATCACATTTGGCCATTAAAGCCATGTGATCCTCCCATAATACTCACATAGTGTTATTATTCTACTGCTTTCAGTTAATAATATAGCTTAGTTTTGCATTGGGAGCAAGGTGGGATCAATCTGACTGAAGGGCACTGAAACAGGCCGCCTATGTCGGACGACACAGGACCCCTCAAAGGATCCTGTGTCATACGACATAGAGTTCCCAGAAAGCTGTCTGGCTTTCAAGGACTTCAGATCTACTCAGAATGATTCCCTTTGTGACTTAAAGCTGTGTGTAAGTAATTTTAGCTCATTTATCACTATTTGGGGAACCTAAGATCTATTTGGGTGCAATCCATTGATGGAGGCGGTTTGTCGTGTGACATGGACAGCCTTGGGTGTCCTATGTCATACGACATCCGTATCATTAAAAGTCAATCTTGACTTTGCTCACTCCAATCGACCCCAAACTGGTCTCAGACCCTGAATAGTGTCTGTTCTTAATTAAAATAGCATTGTTTTAATTCTAGAATAGCCTTGGTGTTGGTGTTGTAAGAGGCAATCTGACCAGAAGGCTTCATGTCGTCCGACATCCCTCTCTGAGGAAGTCCTGTGTCGGACGACATCCGAGATTCCTGGACAGACTTCCTCATCTCCTGCTTTGTAATGCAAGTCATCGTTTGTAAAGGGTGTGGCCCCCGGTCATGGCTCACAAGTTGTATCCATTCTGAATACCATCAATGAAATCCAAGTTTGCATGCCTTGTTTATTGACACCAATCGCACACACTTTGAATGTTTATAATTGTCTACTGTTTGATTGAAAGTCTCGAAAGAGGCGATGTGGGTGAGCTCATTATTCTCTTCCCACATCGTAACTTGACCCCCGGACCCATCTTCTCTTTAAAGGTTTTTCAATGTTTTCCTTAAAAACGGCGTGGCGACTCCCAAAACCATAAAAAAGATTTTTATCTCGAATCTCGAACCGATTTGATAAATGATTTCGGAGGGCATTCATTCAATAGTGTATAGGGTATAGGGTATAGAGTATATGGTATAGGGTATATAGGGTATAGGGTATAGTATATAGGGTATAAAGCATAGGGTATAGAGTATAGAGTATAGGGTATAAGGTATAGAGTATAGGGTTTAAGGTATATGCGAGGTTTAGGGTTTAGGGTTTAGGGTATGAGGGTATATGAGGTTTAGGGTATGAGGGTATATTAATAAGAATTATTAATATTTTAAAAGTATAATTATTATTTTTAAATTTATTTTTGAACTGAGATAAATATATTAGACTTTTTTTTGGTAAGGAAGTTTTTTAAAAAATTTATATAAAATAAGTTAGAAATTAACTAAATAAATGAGGGACAGACAATATTCTTCACTATGAGTATTTTTTAATAGAGATAAATGTTTTAGACTTTTTTTAGTAAGAAAGTTTTTTTCAAAAAAAAAAATTATTTTATTAAAATTATTTAAAAAAATTGATATTAGACATAATACTTTAACTAAACTTTTGGGTAAATCAAATAAAAACATGTAAATATTTTAGATAACTTTTTGTAAATTTCAGTAATAAAAAAAGTCTAAAATATTTTTTCTAGTCAGTAAAAAATAATAAAAATTACTAATTATTATTAGTACTATTATTAATATTATTACTGTTTATATAATTAATATTAATATTAATTAATTAATCAATTATATAATTAATAATTCATTAATAAATATTATTGATAATAAATATTATTATTATTGATATTAGGCATAATATTATTTTATAGTTTAAATTATTATTATTATTAATTATTTTTATTAATTATTATAATCATGAAGAAATACAAATATTCACATGGATCATTATCCAAGCAACATCTTCACCATTAAATGCATCACATCCAATGGTCCAAATTCATCCCATAAAAACAAAAACACACTTTCATTTGATTGGCCCTTTAATATTCACATGAATTATCAATAAATCAATCTACACCATTAATCTCACACTCAAATCCAATGGTCCTAATTCACCATTATATATATATATTTTTTTTAATATTATATATATATATATAAACCCTCTCACACACACTCACTTTCTATTCCCAATCGTCTCACACACACACCCTCACACACACACACACCCTCACACACACACACACACTTTCTCTCTCTACTCCATCTCTCCCATCACTGTCGCCAGCAAACTCCTCCCCCACTTTCGGCGAAACCCTTACTCCCTCACTTTCGATGATTCTCATCTCCCTTCCCTTCCCCATCCACCGATTGACGCATGCCCACACCTTCCCATCCATCTTCTCTCCCTTTTTGTCTCCCTCTACATCTCCCTCCCTCAGATCTGGCGACGGCAACGGTGGCTCCCCTTCATCAGATCTCGCAACGCCGTCTTCTTCTTCGCCGTCTTCCTCCTCCGCCGTCGCCCCTCCACCTCCCCTGCCGTCGCTTTGCCCTCTTTCCCCTCTGCGACTCTCTCTCTCTCCCCTTTCTTCTTCCCCAACCGACCCGCGTTGATTTGTGGCTTAATCTCGATTTGTTCATTTCGATTTCGATTTGTTCATTTTAACGTATTTTTGTTTGATTTGTGTTGGTTGTGGATGGTGGTGGAGCAAAGTGAAATTTTAAAAAATGTAAGGATTGATTTGAATATAAAAAAAGTTATGTGACTGATTTGAGAATAAAAAATGTTAAGGGACTGATTTGAGAATAAAAAATGTTGAGGGATTGATTTGAGAATAAATATATATATATATATTTTTAAATATATATATATATATATATATATATATATATATATATATATATATATGTGTGTGTGTGTGTGTGTGTGTGTGTGTGTGTGTGTGTGTGTGTGTGTATAATTTTTTTAATAAAAAATATCAAATTAGCGACGGAAATATCCGTCGGTAATTTGATATATCAAAAATAAAAAATATTGAAAAAAAGAAAATTTTAAAAAATTAATAAAATTGTGAAAATATGTAATAAATTTTAGCGACGGAAATTTTCGTCGTTAAATCTGTCGCTAAAACAATCAAATTTTGTCGTCCTTTTCTCAACATTAGCGAGGGATTTTTTGACTTTAACGACGGAATAATCCGTCGTTAATTTAACGACGGCTAAAAAATCTGTCGCTGTAATTTAGCGACAAGGGTTTTAATGACGGAAAATTTTCGTCGCTAAGGCCTTTAGCGGCGGATTTTTGGCTTTTAGCGACGGATTTTTCGTGGCTAAAACCTGTTTTTCTTGTAGTGAGCAAGACATATGACTCGGTCGAGCAGTTCCTGAGCAGACATTTAACAGCCAAGTATTAAATGTGGAAAACTGAAACGAAAAATCATTATGGCTAATATTTTCTGATTAATGATTGTTTAATTTCGTAATAATTTTGTTTATTACATAATTAAAACCATATTTTCAGTTTTAATCTTGGTTTTTGAAGTTGTTTAAATTGTTGTTTGTCAACAACAATTAAAATCACTTGGAAGAACACTAGAAAGAACACAGCAGAAAAATACAACACTTAACTTCCATAATCCTCTTCCATTCTCTTTTGCTACATCTTGTCAATCATCCTTTTGGCCTCCTAGCTTGCATTGTAATATCAAGAGGTGATCTAGTCCAAATGCGATTCAGCTCGCCGGGAACTTTAGGTGCAAAGTGCCCCTAGTCCGCACGTTCTATCCTGGGAGACAAGCGACCCAAGCAAACTCAAGCACACTCGGTGAGGGGTCGAATATGTCTTAAGGAGACAGTGAATTTCATTGGGCTCGTGCATCTTCAACAATAACTTATCCTTTGTATTTTCATTTTATTGTTTATTTATTGTATTTTATATTTTCTGTAATTGTTTCCTCGGCACCCTTGTAACAATCTTAAGACATACCCTTAATCGAGGGAGTCGATTACATAATTTTTTAAACAGAAAATACTAACTAAGTTGTTGTGTTTCAGATTGCGACTGATACCACCACCGTGGAGACCCAATTTGGATCCCAAACTGGACCCCAAACTAATCCCCAAACTGGAAACGGAAGTGGCTCTACTATTGTGACAAATCCTCCTACGATTCATATCCCGACCCCTCATGCGGAAAAACCCGAGAAGTTTGTTGGCCACGATTTTAAACGTTGGAAACAAAAGATGCATTTCTATCTCACTACCTTGAACTTGGCAAAATATCTGAAAGAGGATATGCCAAAGGTGAGTGAGAATGAAACCGATGTTACAACCTTGGCTGCGGTTGAAACATGGAAGCATGGGGAATACTTGTGCAGAAACTATGTCTTAAATTCGCTTTCAAATTCTCTTTATAATGTGTTCAATGAAAAGAAATCTGCAAAGAAATTGTGGGGGTCTTTGGACCACAAATATAAGATTGAGGATGCGGGAACAAAGAAGTTCATTGTTGCCCGTTTCCTTGATTTTAAGATGGTGGACAGCAAGAGTGTGAAATCTCAAGTTGATGAGTTTCAAACTATTTTGCACGAGATTCATGCCGAGGGTATGGTTATAAGTGAAAGCTTCCAAGTGGCTGCAATAATTGAAAAATTGCCTCCATCTTGGAATGATTTCAAGAACTACCTTAAGCATAAGCAAAAGGAAATGGATGTGGAAGGAATCATCCTTCGTTTGAGTATTGAAGAGAACAATAGAGCTGCTGAGAAAAAGTTTGTTTCTAGTGTGGCTAAGGCCAATATGGTGGAGCATGGTGAAAGCTCCAAAGGCAAAAGTTTTGGGAAGGGAAAAGGGAAGGTTGTGACAACTTCCAAGCGTTCCCACTTGGGACCAAAAGGTGGTGTTTTCAAGAAGAAGTTCTTAGGAACTTGTTACAATTGTGATGGTGAAGGCCACAAGGCTCATGCTTACAAGTTGCCCAAGAAGGCTCGTGAGGCAAACATGGTGGAAGGCATTGCCAGGGACGTGTCCGAGATGCACCTCGCAGCTGTGATTTCCGAGGTGAATTTGGTGGGCTCAAACCCAAATCAATGGTGGATTGACACCGGTGCTACTAGACATGTGTGCTCCAATAAAGACATGTTTAGTACTCATGTTGCTGAGGATGGCGAGAAGCTATTCATGGGGAATTCAGCCACTTCCGAGATCAAAGGTGAATGATGGTTTTCGTATCCAGAAGAACTTGATGTCCGGATCGCTTTTGATAAAGCATGGTTTTCGTATTGTGTTTGAGTCCAATGTAGTCACTTTTTCTAAGAGTAGAATGTTAGTAGGAAAAGGCTATGTCAATGATGGTCTGTTCAAGTTAAGTGTAATGGTTGTTAAGGCAAAAGCTAATGATATGAATATCTCTTCCGTTTACTTGCTTGAGTCATCTAATTTGTGGCATGCTAGACTTGGTCATGTTAATTTTGATTCTATACGTCGTTTGACAAAATCAAATTCTATTCCAAAGTTTAAATTTGATTGTAAATAAAAATGTGAAACTTGTGTAGAAGCAAAATTTACAAGAAAGTCATTCCATTCAGTTGAAAGACATAGTGAACCACTTGAATTGGTTCACACGGACTTATGTGACTTTAAATCAACACAATCAAGGGGCGACAATAAGTACTTCATAACTTTTGTAGATGATGGCACAAAGTATTGTTATGTGTATCTTCTAAAAAGTAAGGATGAAGCTATAGAGAAGTTTACTCTCTATAAAAACGAAGTTGAGAATCAATTAAATCGGAAAATTAAGGTGCTAAAAAGTGATAAAGGTGGTGAATATGAATCTCCATTTAAAGCAATATGTGCTCAAAGTGGAATTAAACATATAACCTCGGCACCTTATACACCCCAACAAAACGGTGTTGCCGAAAGGAAAAATCGGACATTAAAAGAAATGATGAATGCCATGTTATTGAGTTTGGGATTACCAGATAACATGTGGGGGGAAGCCGTGTTGTCGACTAACTACGTGTTAAATAAAATACCCCGAAAGAAAGAAGACAAAACTCCTTATGAACTATGGCATGGAAGAGTGCCAAGTTATAAACACTTGAGAGTGTGGGGGTGTCTTGCAAAGGTAGCCATACCTCCTCCTAAAAAGGTGAAGATTGGACCTAAAACTGTTGATTGCATAATTATTTGATATGCACATAACAGTAGTGCTTATAGATTTCTTGTGTATGATTCGAAAATTGAAGTTATACACAAAAATACTATAATGGAATCTGTGAACGTATCTTTCTTTGAAAATATATTCCCGAGTAAGTCAAGAAATGAGGCAAGCTCATCGACTAGGGTTATAGATTCAATAGAAGAAGAACACGTTCAAGATAAAAGTGAAGAGGAAGAGGTGGAACCTCGACGGAGCAAAAGAGCTAGGATTGAAAAATCCTATGGTACGGACTTTCTAACCTATATGGTAGAAAGTGAACCACAAAGTTACAAAGAAGCCGTTAGCTCTTCGAAAGAACCTTTGTGGAAGGAAGCAATTAAAAGTGAAATTGATTTCATTTTGCAAAATCACACATGGGAATTAGTGGACCTTCCTCCGGGAAGCAAACCACTATGATATAAGTGGATTTTCAAAAGAAAAATGAAGGCGGATGGAACAATTGATAAGTATAAGACCAGACTTGTAGTTAAAGGTTACAGACAAAAAGAAGGCCTAGACTATTTTGACACATATTCTCCCATCACGAGAATAACGTCAATAAGAGTTGTACTTGTAATTGCCGCGTTGAGAAATCTTGAAATACATCAAATGGATGTAAAAACAGCATTTCTAAATGAAGATTTAGAAGAGGAGATTTACATGGAACAACCTGAGGGGTTTGTTGCGCGTGGACAAGAAAAGAAGGTGTGCAAATTAGTAAAGTCATTATATGGCTTGAAATAAGCACCAAAACAGTGGCATCAAAAATTTGATAATGCCATGATGCAAAGTGAATTTAAAATAAATGAGTGTGACAAATGTGTCTATACTAAAACCACGGAAAATAGCTATGTCATTTGTGTCTTTATGTAGACGACATGCTTATCATAGGGAGTTGTGATAAGATGATCAAATCCACGAAAGACATGTTGAATTCGAAATTTGACATGAAAGATATGGGACTTGCGGACGTAATCCTTGAAGTTAAAATTTCTAGAATATCCAACGGACTTGTGTTAAGTCAATCTCATTATGTGGATAAAATTCTTGAGAAATTTAGAAAGGATGACAATGGAATAGCGAGTACTCCAATTGACCCAAATCTTCATCTTTCAAAGAATAGAGATGAACCGGTGTCTTAACTAGAGTATTCGAGAATTATCGGAAGTCTAATGTACTTGATGAGATGTACTAGGCCGAATATTGCTTATACTGTTAGCAAGTTAAGCCGATACACAAGTAATCCTGGAACAAATCATTGGAAGGGTATAGTAAGAGTACTAAGGTACTTAAGATATACTCGCGATTTTGGATTACGTTATACTAGACATCCAGCGGTGATAGAAGGATATAGTGATGCTAATTGGATATCAGATATCAAATACTCAAGGTCTACAAGTGGATATTTATTCACATTAGCAGGTGCAGCTATATCATGGAAATCTTCTAAGCAAACTGTTATAGCCAGATCAACTATGGAATCTGAGTTTATAGCACTAGATAAATGTGGTGAAGAAGCCGAATGGCTACACCAATTTCTAGAAGATATTCGAAGATGGGAAAAGCCGGTGCCCGCAATTAGTATACATTGCGATAGCCAATCTGCTATTGGTAGGGCACAAAGTCATATGTATAATGGTAAGTCTACACATATACGTCGAAGACATAATACCATTAAACAACTACTTGCAATTGGCACCATATCTATTGACTATGTAAGGTCAAAAGATAATTTGGCGGATCCGCTAACCAAAGGGTTAAGTAAAGAGAAAGTTGCAAGATTGACATTGGGAATTGGATTAAAGCCTCTTGAGAAGTTAAATACAGCGGAAAACCCAACCTAGCTGACTGGAGATCCCAAGATCTAGGTTCAAAGGGACAATCTAACGGTTAAAAGACTTGTAGCGTCACTGTGGGGGTCAACCCTATACTCATTCCTTAAAGTGACATCCCGAGATGAATGAGGTTAAGCCTATGGCTTTTAATGATTCTTATGAGAAGTGAACGAGTTACTTAAAAGAATCACCTATGTGAGAAAGAAGTAGAGGCCGCTTCAAGGAGAATTGTGTGAGGCTCAATTCTTAGACCTTCTCACAGAATCAGGCATTGTGATCCAGGGCCATTAATGGACACAGCTATGAGAGCTGAATTGTGTTAGGGAGATACCTGTGTAAAGTATATGATCGGCTACACAAAAAGCTAGCAGTTCAAGAACATCGCGTCTACTGATTAACGAGTAGAGTAAATATGCTTTTACAAGGGAAGGTTCAAAGGGTAAATCCCTACCTATCCTATGCAGGTTTTCAACTGTCGGACTTTATCACCTATCCTCATGAATTTCCTTCATGTGGGGGATTGTTGGAAAAATAGTGTGTTTTGAAGGAAATTAATGTATTAATTTCTAAAGGGTAATTTTGTCAAATTACTTAATTAATTATGTGTTTGTGAAATAAAATATTTAATTGTTCAAAATGGTTTTTGGATGAATTAAATATGAATGCTCAAAGTATGTGGTCCACATTTTGCTAATAAATTTTGATTTTGTAAATCAAAATTGGTTTTGACTTTGACTGATATGCTCGACCGAGCAGAGTGATTGACTCGCCCGAGCATAGCATGGCAGAAGGACAAAGTTTCTGGAAAGTCATGCTCGGCCGAGGCATATGCCTTGCTCGGCCGAGCAGATCTGGGCAAAAGTTTCTGGACAGCCTTGCTCGGCCGAGCGAGGCATATGACTCGGTCGAGCAGTTCCTGAGCAGACATTTAACAGCCAAGTATTAAATGTGAAAAACTGCAACGGAAAATCATTATGGCTAATATTTTCTGATTAATGATTGTTTAATTTCGTAATAATGTTGTTTATTATATAATTAAAACAATATTTTCAGTTTTTGATCTTGGTTTTTTAAGTTGTTTAAATTGTTGTTTGTCAACAACAATTAGAGACACTTGGAAATACACTAGAAAGAACACAGCAGAGAAAAACAACACCAAGCTTCCATAATCCTCCTCCATTCTCTTTCGCTGCATCTTGTCTATCATCTTTTGGCCTCCTAGCTTGCATTATAATATCAAGAGGTGATCTAGTCCAAGCGCGATTCAGCTTGCCGGAAACTTTAGGTGCAAAGTGCCCCTGGTCCGCACGTTCTATCCTGGGAGACAAGCGACCCAAGCAAGCTCAAGCACACTCGGTGAGGGGTCGAATATGTCTTAAGGAGACAGTGAATTTCATTGGGCTCGTGCATCTTCAACAATAACTTATCCTTTGTATTTTCAGTTTATTGTTTATTTATTGTATTTTATATTTTCTGTAATTGTTTCCTCGGCACCCTTGTATTAGTATCTGCCCCTGTTCGCCATTATCATCACCACCACCACCCGCCCTAGACATTCATTTTGCAAGAAAAAAAAACATATTTGGAAAGGAGGTGGTAATATATTTGAAAAGTTTGCTATTTGATGAGCCCAGACTTTTTAAATCGGGCCTTATCTCGATCTGATACAAAGGGCAAGTATGACGTGACATATCCAAAATCGCGATCATAGAGACCGTCAGCAAAATGACCGAGCCAACCATGCATGATCGTCCGTCAACTACGTTAACCACGGTCTCATGCCAGACTCCCCATTTTGCCATTGGACTCTGAGTTAAAGTCCAAGATATTTAGACAAAGGTCCATACCTACGCTGACACCAAGAGCCAACTTGTCCCCATCATATTAAATGGTGGCTCAGTCGCCAACAATGCGCGTAAGGCGCCACACCAACTATCGCGTGCTTCATCTGTCATTGTCCAATCAATCAAAGATATCCTTATACAGTAAATCTCACTTTATTATACGAGTCCATCAGACGCAGACACGTGTCATATGTCAAAATACAAAGATATCCTACAGGGCTGACATAATCAACCTATCTCTCTTAATATATATAGTATCCCTTGTTCCCGTATATGTACGAGATAAGTGAAAAATCACCATTGTAATGTAAGCAATATTATCTAAACTCCATCACACAACTCACTAATATATTACAAATATTATTTTCAATTATTAAGCCTTCAGATATCTTAATCTCACACCCGAGCGACTCAGATATATTAAACTCCGACTTAATCTCTAATGATAATTATTGTCTGTGCTGTGTTATAGATACAATTATAACATACAAGCGAGATATCCATATTCAATAAAACTCCGAAAGTTATGGAGTCATCACTGATCCTCATTTTTATCATTCCCCTGGCACAATTCTACCAAGTAAAAAGTCTATACTGAATAATACAATAGAACCTGAACTGCAAAATTTGCAAAACAAAATTTAACGAACATTTTATCACATAACCCTCATAACCTTAAAACAACATAAAATGAAATGTCCGCTTTATTACTACATAATTAAAAACTTCTCGACCAACAAAATTATTCAATTTACATAGCTCTAGGAGAGAGGATGAAACAGCGCAGGGTCCGGCGTCTTTCACTACTCCGGCGTCTTTCACTTTTCCTCCGACATCGTCTGGTGTCTGCCTTTCTCTTTCTCCTTCACTTCACTTCCTTGAGTTTTGTCATAATCTTCATTAATTTCAACCATATATACAAAACATTAGTGAGTCAACTGAGTTTTATCATAATCTTTATTAATTTGCAACCATAAATACAAAACATTAGTGAGTCAACCTAGTACCACAGTTAAATAACAACATTTTACCCGTGCCAGATTATCTCTGCATGTGTTCATATGGTCCCGAAATGAATATTTATTTATACAATTACTTTCCTAAATAATGTATTCATATTGTCCCTACGTGAATATTCATTAGTGAGTAAGTTTTAGGGGAAACTTCTTTTTCCATAATTTATAAAAAGCCCACTTTCATCCTTAAAAATATCAAGTTTAGACCTTAAAACATTGAGTTTAGGCCTTAAAATACCTAGAAAACAAAATAGTAAGTTTAGGCGTTAAAACATTGAGTTTAAGCTAAAAAATAAAATAGCGAGTTTAGACCTTAAAACAGTGAGTTTAGACTTTAAAACACCAAGTCGATATATTTAAAAACAAGATTTTTTATAACTTATGGAGAAACAGGTTTTCCCCCAAATTTTCTGTTCATTACTACCTACACAATTATTATCCTAAACAAACAATTTCTTAAGTTCAAGTCAAAGGGTTTGTGTCCAAACGACAACGAAGTAGCACCAACTCGGGTAGGTTTAACTCTCTCCGTCGTAGAGTCGTAGAGATTCCGTTGTAGAGTTTTTGGGTTCAATACCCCGACCAGAATTGGGACTATGAATATCAGAAAAGTTCAAAATAAAAACATCACAATATTTGCCTTCTATCCAAAGAGATAAATGAAGAATCCATTACGAAGTACTGTATATTACTAATGATTATTTATGCATTATATAATAATAGGAAAATAATAATTCCTCAGTCCCATTTTATTTGACTACATTGGATTTTTTATTATCTCCACAAATAAACTTTTAACAAAATATTAATATCAATTTAATCAGTAATATTTTAACAATTTTTGATGAAAAATCAACTTACACTAAACATTAATGTTAATTTTATCATCTTTGTAAATTTCTAACCACTGAATTTCATTAGGATGATTAAATTGACAATAATATTTTGTCGAAATTCGCTCGTGTGGGCAAATGTATCAAACAAAAAATGAAACGAAGGAAATAGTATGAATGTTTATGTGAATACCGGGAGAATTTCCATGGACAATCTTATCCTCGTCGCCTTTCGATAGAGACTGATTCCTTCCACAAATTCCACCAAATCCTTCCTCGTCTGACCTCGTCGCATATCCTTCCCCAAATGAATGAGACATCACGTCCCTGCTACAAAGACATTATTACCCAAAAATATAGGATTAATTTCTCCTTACCCACACAGTCCAAATCAATTCCCATCAAAACCCAACTGAGATTAAAATTTCCTTAAATCTCGGAAGTCGAGATTAAAATTCCTCAAAAAACCGTCGACAGTCCTATACCACATGGTATAGGACCTTTTTTCAGTCTTATACCATATGATATAGGACTTTATTCCTTAGTAATTTTTTCTTTATATTATTTGTTTAGTCCTATATCAAAGACTTTTTTTTTCAGTCTTATATACTCCCTCCGTCCCAATAGTAGCTTCCCATTTTGCCATTTTGGGTGTCCCGTTAATAGCTTCCACTTTCCTTTTTTGGCAAAGAAATCTTTACCATTCCCTTCACTCATTCTCTCTCCTACATTATTTTAATACTCACAACACCATTATAATTTACTATTCTCTCCACTCATTCTCTCTCCTATTTTCAAATTACACTCACAACATTTTTTCTTTCCCCCCCATTTTCTTAATTTGCGTGCTTGGCAAAAAATGAGAAGCAATTGTTGGGACGGAGGGAGTATCAATGGTATAGGACCTTTTTTTAGCCTTATACCAATGATATAAGACCAAATTGTATTATATTTTTAAGAAAAATATGAAAAATGATGAAAAAAATACTCTCATACTTAGCTATAAGAGTATTTTTATTCTTATACCTTTAGGGTATAAAACTAAAAATATGATTTTTATTTAATTTATTTTAAAAAGTGAAAAAAATGCAAAAAAAAATGGTCCTATAACACATGGTATAGACCTGATGGGATGCTATAGGAGTGACGTGAATTTTGATGGAATTTTAATTTCTAATAGGTTTTGATGAGATATTGATATGAGTCATGGGTCTTAAAGTCCTTGGCCCAAAAATATACCTCTTAACAATCATAATTTAAACAATCTTTATCAACATGATTGAACTACTGAGAAAATAAAATAAAATAAAAAATTACTCTCTCCGTCACACTTCAAGGGTCATGAGTTGAATTTCACGTTTCTTAAAGATTTTTTTTTAAAAATGAATAAAGAATTGTAAGTGGGTAGAAAATTAGAGGAGAGAGAATATAAAAGTTAAATGTAGGGTAGGAAATAGTACTCCCTCCGTCCCACCTCAATTGGTCCATTGAGGTGGGACACGATTTTTAAAAAAAATTATTAAAGTGGGTAGAAATTAGAGGAGAGAGAATATAAAAGTTAAATGTGTGGTTGAAAATAGGAGAGAGAATATAAAAGTTAAAAATATTTAATAAGAGAGAATGAGTGGAAGGAATAGTAAGTTAAAGTGGGTATAATGAATGGTTTTTTTGTAAATATATGGAGATGATAAGAGTATAAATATATGAAAAACTTTTCATTTAAGGAATGGATCAATTGAGGTGGGACGTCCCAAAAAGGAAAGTGGACCAATTGAGATGGGACGGAGGTAGTAGTTAGTTAATGATTGATTTTTTTTAAGTGGGTAAAAAATTAGAGAAGAGAAGGTAAAAATTAAATGTGGGGTAGAGAATAGTAGTTAATTATTATTATTATTTTAAATACTCCCTCCGTCCCATATTAGTGTGGACCAAAATTTTTGGCACACAAATTAAGGAAAAGTAAGAGAAATAAATAGTGGAAGAAGGTGTTTGTGAGTATGAAAAATTAAATAGAAGAGAGAATGAGTGGGAGAAATAGTAAGTTGATTGGTGTTGTGAATGTAAAATTAAAGTAGGAGAGAAAATAAGTGGGTGGAATAGTAAAGATTATTTGGCATTTTTGACAGTCCACACTAATCTGAGACGGACCAAAAGAAAAATAAATTCAGACTAATCTAAGACGAAGGGAGTGTTAACATTATAAAAATATAATGAATGATTTTTTTGTAAATATATTTAAATTATAAGGGTATAAATGTTCAAAATACTGTTTAAAACTTATCATTTATGGAATGCTCGTTGAAGTGGGACGGAGTGAGTATAAGTTTATTTTCTTACAAAATTGTAATTTTATGAAACACTTACATTTAAAGTAAACGGAACTCCTGGCCTCTTATATAAGAAGTGAGAACTGAACTCGTAATTTCTCATATAAAAAGGAATAACATATACTACCCCGTCCCAAAAATAAGGTTTTTAATTTGAATTTACACAAAAATTAAAAAAAAAATCTTGTAGTACGAAAAGCAAAGTAAGAGAGTAAAAGTGGATAGAAAGTTTTAGTTACAAGAAGGACATACGAATCTCCTTGTTCATTTTAAATGATAAACCAACTAAAAATCTTACTTTAAAAAATGGATGATAAAAAAAACCTTATTATGGACTCTTTGACTTATTTTAATAAAATTATTAAAAAATTAGCATCAAAAATAATTTTTAAAAATTCACAGAACAAGGGAATAACAATCAAACAAACTAAAAGAATGGCAATTATAGAATAATAAGCAAATTACCCTTTCTTCTCGACCTCCTCATGTTTGTCCATGTTATCGTCAGGTGGATTAACACCGGCGGCCGCCTGTTGGAACCTAAGACTGCTTGATTTCCGGCCAAATTTCTCGTAAGACTTTACGGGATTGAAAAAGAGAGTGGGTTGTGTTCGGACAGTTTTGAGGGTAGCTGTGAACATGTTTGTTCAATTTATTAAGGTAGGGGATGAGTTTGTAAATGGCTGTTAAAATTGAAAAGATAAATAAATATGAGACCGGGACAAAAGAGAGGGGAAGGGGACAAAAGCACCGCCGTGGAAAGCCAGTAAGGGAGGGAGGGACGGCTAAGTAAGGGGAGAGATCCTAAGTCATGCATGGGTGGTTGTTCTAGTTGATTGACAAGTGTTTCACGCACACAAAAGTATGTGTAGGTCTTTCATATTCTTTTGGCCGACATGAAAATTAAGTAAAATAAATACTCACTCCGTCCCAGTTCTAATAAGTGCTTCACCCTTTTGGGTGGACACACAAATTATGAAAATGAGAGAGAAAAAAAATATTGTAAGTGTAATTTGAAAATAGGAGAGAGAATTAGTGGAGGGAATAGAAAACTATAATGGTGTTGTGAGTATTAAAATAATGTAGGAGAGAGAATGAGTGGAGAAAATACTCCCTCCGTCCCACCTCAATTGGTCCATTGAGGTGGGACACGGTTTTTAAGAAAAATTATTAAAGTGGGTAGAAATTAGAGGAGAGAGAATGTAAAAGTTAAATGTGTGGTAGGAATTAGGAGAGAGAATGTAAAAGTTAAAAATATTTAATAGGAAAGAGAATGAGTGAGAGGAATAGTAAGTTAAAGTGGGTATAATGAATGATTTTTTTGTAAATATATGGAGATGATAAGGGTATAAATATATGAAAAATTTTCCATTTAAGGAATGGATCAATTGAGGTGGGACGTCCCAAAAAAGAAAGTGGATCAATTGAGGTGGGACGGAGGTAGTAGTAAAGATTCTTTGCCAAAAAAGGAAAAGTGAAGCTTCTAACGGGACGCCCTTTTGGGTAATTAGTGAAGCTTTTATTGGGACGGAGGGAGTAAATAGAAAATCTACAGTATAAAACACAACTGTCCGTAAACAGTTGTGTGAACAGTTCCAAATATTAAATTTTCCATTTTGCCCTCATTAAGTTGTTCCTTTCCCAATTTGCCCTTTAAATTTTTTATTTTTTTTTTTAAATTAAAAAAAAAAAACACATATCCTCGAACATGAACTTTTACTAGTACATTATAAGCGAAGAAAGTGAGCATAATTGATAATTGACAAATAGATCCTATAATTTAAATACTTCTTGTGTAGAAGAAAAAATGTATGAGATTGACAATTGAATCTTATAAATTAAGCATTTTTCATTGTTTTTCACTGGTACAGAGTAACCGTCACTTTTGACTATTACATGCTCCCTCTGTCCCACCAATTGCTTCACCCTTTTCCTACGGCACGGGAATTATGGTAATGGAAGGGAAAAAAAAATATTGTGAATATAATTTGAAAATAGGAGAGAGAATTAGTGAAGGGAATAGTGAATTTGAAAAGTGTTGGAGTGTAATAGTATTTTAGGAGAGAGAATGAGTGGAGAGAATAGTGAAGATTCTTTGCCAAAAAAGGAAAGGTGAAGCTTCTAACGGGACGCCCTTTTGGGTAATTAGTGAAGCTTTTATTGGGACGGAGGGAGTATTTTATTTTAAAAAAGACAGTTATTACCATGTTTATAATTTCTCTCTCATAATAAATTACCTATCACAATAAAACAATAAATAGTTGAAACAAATTTCAAGGTAGGGGCATAATATAAATTTGAATGCTATTCTCTCTCATAATAAATTACCTACCACAATAAAACAATAAATAGTTGAAACAAATTTTAAGGTAGGGGCATAATATAAATTTGAATGCTATTGATCACAAAAATGATAATTATTTTGGATCAAATATTTTGTTCAAAATGTGATTGTTATTTTAAAACGAAGGGAGTATGTGAAATTGACAAAACATAATTCTTACCATTTTAGAAAAAATAAATCTTCTAATGAAACGCCCATTTGGATATAAGGAAAAACTTCGAGTGGAATTGAAGGAGTATTTCTTTGATTTTTTTTTCCAAAATATTGATTTTTAAAAATTTAAATACCAAATTAACATTGATGAAAAAGTATTTACCAAATTAGCACTTTCCACATTAATTCCGGAATAAGGTAATCCGAAATTACCAATTCCGGAATTCAATGTGGAAAGTGCTAGTTTGGTAAATACTTTTTCATCAATGTTAATTTGGTATTTAAATTTTTAAAAATCAATACTCCCTCCGTCCCACGTTAGTTGAGACTTCTTTCCCTTTTGGGCCGTCCCACGTTAGTTGAGACTGCCCAAAATGGCAAAGGAATCTTCACTATTTACCCCACTCATTCTCTCTCCTATTTCACTTTTACACTCACAACATTCTCTCTCCTACCTATTCCTCCCACTCATTCTCTCTCCTATTTAATTCTTCATACTCACAACATTTTCTTTCACTTTTTCTCTCACTTACTTTTCCTTAATTGGTGTGCCCAAAAAGTTAGTCTCAACTAACGTGGGACGGAGGGAGTATTTTGGAAAAAAAATCTATTTCTTTCGTGTCATTCGAAAGTTTTAAAAATAAAGCGAAAGAATTAAGAAAAAGCTGAAAAAGGTGATTTATTGTTAATTTTAATACTTTGATAGAAAAAAGAAATTGGGTAGAATATTTTTGTTATAAGTATAATACAAATAAGGAAGTAACAAAACTTTTCATTTTAAAATATCAATTAAAACAAATTTTTGTTTTTTTTTTTGAATTTTCGGATGGAACGAGGTAGTAATCCGTATTTTATCATGTCCAAAATATTACTCTCGGCGTTTCATTTACAATTAAAAAATATAGTTGTATGAAAAAATTAAGAAAAAAAATAAAGTAACACTTTTATTAAGGTATTATAAATATGAAAAATGATGTAAAAATTATTGGTGAGGCAGAGAATAGCAATTGAGTTAATTAGCGTAAATTTGATAAGTGGGTCTCATTAATTAAACAAGTAACAAAAAATTTGTATTTATAAATTTTACAATTTTAAGCATGACACTTAAAATGAAAATTTTACAATTTATTTCAAATGACACAAAGAGGTATTTTTAAGAATTTTCATCAATTTATTTTACAACTTACTTCATTAATTATCTATTTTCTTGCATCACTTTACATAATAAATTAAGTAATTTTTATGATTCAAAATACTTATTAGTATTAAATACTGTATTATATATATAGGTGTTAAAAATTGTTTCAAAAGCCCAATAGCAGGGATGGGCCTGTCTAGGTAGGCTTTTTTTAGCAATTGCGTTCCATGAAATCCAACAGCAGCATCAAATGTTTTTAAAAAAACTATTGAACCAACAGTTTAGTCTGTTGCCTGTTTGAACTAAAATTCAGAATATCAACACTCTCGAGGTTGAAACTTGACTCGAAAGAACAGAATTCCAATATTTTATTATTTTATTGGTTGTATAGACAGTGAAATCGATACAATCTAACTAAAATATCAGTAAAATTATTATACTCCCTCCCTCCCAATAAAAGCTTCACTAATTATTCAAAAGGGCGTCCCGTTAAAAGCTTCACCTTTCCTTTTTTGGCAAAAAATATTTACTATTTCTTCCACTCATTATCTCTCCTACATTATTTTAATACTCACTATACCATTATAATTTACTATTCCCTCCACTAATTCTCTCTCCTATTTTCAAATTACACTCACAACATTTTTTTCCCCTCCCATTTTCATAATTTGCGTGCCCACCCAAAAGGGTGAAGCACTTATTGGGACGGAGGGAATATTTAAGATTTAGTAAGTAAGATTTTATGTTTATTTTATATCCAAATATTACTCTATTAGACATGCTTAAAAATATTCATGAACCGAAAAAACCGACGGATAAAATCGGGAACCGAAATCTATTAGAACCGGAACTGTGAAAGAGCCAGGAACCGTAAAACCGTAACCGGCGGTTAAATGATTCGAATACGGGTCCACCATTTTTAAAACCGGGAACCGTGAAACCCGTGAATTTGGAACCATTTAACATCAATTTTTTGTTATTGTTTAGTTAATAAATTAACTAAACTCATTAAAAAAACTAACCAAATCTGTTAAAAAACTAAAATTTCCTTATAAAATCTATTCTTTTAATAGATTTTATAACAAATCTAATGTATTTTGAAGTTCTATTAATTATTTAACTATTTTCAGTTACATTGCATTTTAAAAAACATATAAAAATAATTAAAAGTAATAATATATAAATGAGAACCGTTAAAACCGTGAAACCGAAACAAAGCGATTGAATTGTGAACCTAAACCGGAATTAAACGGTTCAAATATGGTTTCACCTTCGATGATGCTAAAACGTTCGTATCACCCAAATTCAGCAGCAGATTGTATCCTGGCGATTGAATAGCCTGAAAAAGATGAACAAACACGTAAACTTTGCCGGGGCTTCACCGGCGAATGCCCTCCGGCGTGAGAGTAAGCATTTTATATTTTATAGAGAGAAATCAATTGATAAGAGTTTAGAGTCAAAAGATATCATACCAAAATATGTGAATTATGGCTTGTATATATAGGCATAGCAATGTATAATCCATGTTGGATAGGATTGCATATGAATAAGATATTAATCCCAGGAGGATTATAAACGTTGAATCCTTGATGAATAAGGAACCTTGTGAGATATGGTTATAATCCTAAAAGGAATATAACTGTTCACAGTCCATATTTTAGTAGGATTGAATAAATTGCAATCTGCACGTGTGCCGGTGAGGGGCTTCCTCGGCTTGTAGGGCCTGATCGACTTAGATCATAACCGAGTAAGAGAGAAATAATAATGGGAAAGCCCATTTATGAAGTTTAATTGATAAGTGAGGAGGGGCTCCCCGTCGCCAAGGGGAGCCTTGCTCGGCCTTGGAGGAAGGTCTTCCTCGGCATTGACGGTAATGCCTCGTCGGCATCCTTATGATTGGGCCTTGGTCATTTTACGTCTGCTATGTCCAAGTCGACATAGAGGAATGACGAGGAGGCAAAATGAGCAAAGGTAGGGTAGGCCCACTCCCTTTGTCATAATAGTGACTTGTATGGATTATATTTTTGGCCCAATCCATTGGGCCTTACCCGGTCACGGATTCACGTTCGTACCTCGGTTTATATCGTTCAGTAAACTGATGATGCCAAAAACGTTCGGATCAGCCAAATCCGTTCGTACCTCGGTTTATATCGTTCAGTAAACTGATGATGCCAAAAACGTTCGGATCAGCCAAATCCAGCAGCAGGTTGTATCCTAGTGATTGAATAGCCAGAAAAAGATGAACAAACACGTAAACTTAGCCGGGGTTTCACTGGCGAATGCCCTCCGGTGTGAGAGTAAGTATTTGTATTTTATAGAGAGAAATCAATTGACAAGAGTTTAGAGTCAAAAGATATCATACCAAAATATGTGAATTATGACTTGTATATATAGACATAGAAATGTATAATCCATGTTGGATAGGATTGCTTATGGATAAGATATTAATCCCAGGAGGATTATAAATGTTGAATCTTTGATTAATAAGGAACCTTGTGAGATATGGTTATAATCCTAAAAGGAATATAACTGTTCACAATTCATATTTGAGTAGGATTGAATAAACTGCAATCTGCACGTGCGCCGGTGAGAGGCTTCCTCGGCTTGTAGGGCCTGGTCGGCTTAGATCATAACCGAGGAAGAGAGAAATAATAATGGGGAAGCCCATTTATGAAGTTTAATTGATAAGCGAGGAGGGGCTCCTCGTCGTCATGGGGAGTGTTGCTCGGCCTTGGAGGGAGGCCTTCCTCGGCAATGACGATAATGACTTGTCGGCATCCTTGTGATTGGGCCTTGGTCATTTTATGCCTGCTATGTCCAGGTCGACATAGGGGAATGACGAGGAGGCAAAATGAGCAAATTTAGGGTAGGCCCACTGTGGGGCCTCCCCAACCTCGGGACCTATAAACTCGTGCCCCGATGGTAGGGTCCCCAACCCGACCCGACTTAGAAGAAACCCTTTTTCAAAAATCATTTCAAACCAAATGATGTTTTAATAAAATTTTGGCATGACTGCTCTAAATGAAATGTTAAGGAACCTGTTCAAGATACTGACCTGCCTTCAATCATTCCACAACAAAAGAAAGGCTTATACTATCACATTTACAACCATGCCACATTAATTACAAACCATAGTTTGAAAACATTTATAAAAGTTATTTACAACTTTCCCCAAAAGAATACATCAACCAACCTAACCCTCCTAGCAAAACGTACTCGACAACCAAAAGACGAGCCAACCGTGCCCCGGCCTCACCTGGCCCCGACCTCCCGTCTCGCCGGGATCTAAAAAAAATTAAAGGGAGACGGGTGAGAAAGAATCTCAAAGAAGCTATTATGTATGCAACAAGATGCCAAATAAGATGCAACACGTAAAACAAGTTGTTCAACATCATATTTAGCACACAAGAACACATTACATTACTCCGATCTTACCTTTTTCCCGTCCGAATTATCATTCATACTTTCTAATGAAACCCATTTTTTCTTGTGAACGGCTTAAGCCTATTCACGCCTTACAAGACCCATTTTTCGTGGAACCATGTAAGGTATCGTATCCTATGAACCGCTTAGGCATATCCATAGTAACCGAGCCCCAAACCGTGGCCGCAAAGTGGGTGGAAACGGACACATGTGTATAATGAAATCCGAGCACCTTATGTTACAACTTCTCATAAGTGGTCGTATTCCATTATACCCCGAAATATCACTGATATTGATCACATTCACATTCACATTCAAGCACGTAATGCTTACTTGAAATTAAATCCACACATAGGGATAACAACATATAACATGGTATGATTACTCATGTTCAACCTTCAAATAGTGTCACATATATATATATACACTATTGAGTTACCATAATCAACAAATAATATGTATGCTCATGATCAAACCAATGATGTCGTGCAACAATTATTTCACGCACCATTTTAACATATAACCATTCCAAAGTAATCACGTAGGGGTATAACAACATACAAGTAACTCTATGCGTTCACAATATCACATTTCACGACTTCCTTTTCAAATTCCATAATCAATTACCAAGTTTCTATAAACTTTGGCTCTCAAACAACAATGACTTTCAACCCGGTTCAACGCGATATTTAGACTACTTCCCCAATTTCATTTTAACTACGTGAGACCTCATTATACAGCTAAAGTGTTCTACTTTATCCTAGGTTGAAGAGGGTTCAATCATATTCTTAGTTGAATAGATTTCTAAGCTTTAAAAGTTAATTTAGAATTTCTGATGCAGGGCACGACTCGTACCATATGGCACGACTCGTGCCTTTTCCCCCCATGTTACTCAGAACGTCTTGGACCATTTTTCACGACTCGTTGTCACGAGTGGCAAGAAGGGCACGACTCGTGCCCCTTGGCACGACTCGTGCCAAGGCCAAAATCAGATACCAGATCGCAGAACATCAACAATGTTCCACCCAATCCCATTTTTTTCTCACATTCCTCTGTTTTTCCAAGGCCAACCCCACTCCCAATCATATCAAAACTAGTTTAAATACCATTTGTAACTCATAGCAACACTCAATCCATGATTTATAACATTTATACTCCACCAATCCCAAAGGTGACCCACTATTCCATTACCCATTTAATGTTCTTCAACTCCAACTCTTTGTTAATCAATTTTTTCTTAAGCCAAGAAGGAAGAAATCAAGTTCAACAAAACTTTTAACACCTTTGAGACATCAGTCAAAGCATATGCTCAACATAGAAAGGAAAATCATAATAACTTACTTGGAAAATATGAAAAAGATCAAGGAGCTTTCTCCGGATAGATGAATACTACTCGTCGCCGTGATCAATAATCCGCAATCAAACTTGGAAACGGAGCAAGGGTTGATTTTCTAGGATTTTTAGAAAAGTTTTAGGGTTTAGGAAGGTTCTTGACTGGGGAAGAAGATGAAGAAGAGTGAGGGAGAAAATGGATTATGGGGAAGGTTTTTAAAAGGATAATTATCAACAATTTCCATTAAGGCCCTCCAAGTATCAACTTCTACAACTAAACCCCTAAACTTTAATTACTCTAAAGCCCCTACCACTTTCCTAATTCCTTCCATTTTAAAATACCATTAGGACATTTTTTCTACATTAATTCCATTAACATTTCATCTCACCATTTAATTCATTCACATTCAAAACTCATAATGGAATCAAATAAACAATAACCACATAATGCTCTAAAAATCATGCAATGCCTCATATAAAATGAAGTGCAACCCCCACTCCCACGTGCTCCACGTGTCCCTAAACAGTGCCTAGAGTTAGGGTCGTGACACTCACTCCCCCTTAAACCAAATTCGTCCCGAATTTGACTTTCACTTACCGGGATGATCGAACAAGCTGGGATACTTCTCCCTCATTTTCGATTCTAATTCCCACGTAGCTTCCTCTATTGTGTGATTCTTCCATAAAATCTTAACCATAGGGATGCTCTTGGTACGCAACTCCTTAACTTGTCGCTCCAAAATTCTCAATGGAACTTCAACATAGGTCATATCCGCTCTAACATCCTCGGGAGGTGAACTCAATATGTGCGAAGGGTCGTAACAATACTTCCGTAGCTTGGACACATGAAATACGTCATGAAGCGAAGATAAAGATGGAGGGAGAGCCAAACGGTATGCTAACTCACCCACCCTCTCTAGAATTTCAAACGGACCAATGAATCTCGGTGCTAGCTTCCCTTTGTTCCCAAACCTTTTGATACCTGTTCTTGGCGAAATCTTCAAGAATACGGAGTCTCCCACCTGAAATGATAGTTCCCTTCTTCTCGTATCCGCATAACTCTTCTGTCGACTTTGAGCTGTCTTTAGCCTATCTCGAATCACCTTTATCTTCTCGGTTGAATCTCTCACCAAGTCCGGACCCCAAAATCTTCCCTCGCCAACTTCATCCCAACAGATTGGAGACCGACATTTCCTTCCGTACAAAGCCTCATAAGGAGCCATCTCTATACTGGACTGATAACTGTTATTATAGGCGAACTCCTCAAGAGGTAGATGATCTTCCCAAGATGCTTGAAAATCCATAACACATGCTCGAAGCATATCCTCGAGGATCTGAATCGTTCTCTCCGTTTGTCCATCAGTTTGAGGGTGAAAAGCGGTACTGAAACTCAACTTTGACCCCAATGCTTCATGTAATGCTCTCCAAAATCGGGAGGTGAACCGAGGATCTCTATCTGACACAATAGTAACCGGCACTCCATGTAATCTCACAATTTCTCGGATATACAATTGAGCCAACTTTTCTAAGGAATACTTGATTGACACAGGGAGGAAATGTGCAGACTTAGTTAACCGATCTACGATTACCCATATCGCGTCCATCTTCTTAGGCGTAGGAGGCAATCCCGTAACAAAATCCATCGAAATGCCTTCCCATTTCCACTACGGAATTTCCAATGGTTGTAGCAATCCCGCAGGTCGTTGATGCTCCGCTTTAATTTGTTGACACGTTAAACACTTGGACACGAACTCAACAATCTCCTTTTTCATTCCATTCCACCAATATCCTCTCTTTAAATCTTGATACATTTTTGTGCTCCCGGGGTGAACGTCAAACTTGGATTTGTGACCCTCTTCTAACACTTGTCTTTTGATCTCCGGAGACGAAAGAACACAAATTCGACCCTTGAAAGTTAAAATCCCCTCTTTATTCACTGAAAATTCACTTGCTTTTCCATCTTGCAACTTTTCTCGGATTTTCTTCAATTCCTCATCCTTCTGTTGAGCTTCCAAAAGATCCCCGTAAAGAGTTGGAACGGCTCTCACATTCGCAAACAACATATGACTCTTCACTTCTCGAGATCTCAAAGATGATAGATGAGCCTTACGGCTAATAGCATCCGCTACCACATTCGCTTTCCCCGGATGATACGAGATGGTACAATCATAATTCTTCAGGAGCTCCAACCATCTCCTCTGTCTGTTGTTGAGCTCCTTCTGGGTGAATAAGTACTTCAAACTTTTATGATCCGTGAATATCTCAAATTTAGCTTCATATAAATAATGTTTACACTTGAGTAAGGCGAATACGATAGCTGCTAACTCCATGTCGTGAGTGGGATAATTTTGCTCTGCTGGTGATAGTTTCTGTGAAGCATACGCAATGAATTTTCCCCTTTGCATCAAAACACACCCCAATCCCTCTTTAGAAGAATCACTGTAAATGACAAAATCCTCGCATCCGTCTGGCAAGGTAAGTATCGGAGCCGAAGTCAACCTCCTCTTCAATTCATTAAAGCTAGCCTCACACTTCTCATCCCACACAAAAGGAACCTCCTTCCTAGTCAAACGAGTCAATGGCGTTGCAATCCGTGAAAAGCCCTCAATAAACCTCCGATAATATCCCGCTAGGCCAAGAAAACTGCGAACCTCTGTCACTGTAGACGGCTGCTTCCAGTTGACTATTGCCTCAATCTTCGCAAGATCTACGGTAATTCCATCACGTGATACCACATGGCCAAGAAAAGAAATCCTCTCAAGCCAAAACTCACATTTGTTGAATTTGGCAAACAATTGTTTCTCCCGAAGCAAGGACAAGACGATTCTCAAATGCTCCTCATGTTCCTCTCGTGATTTAGAGTATACCAAAATGTCATCAATGAAAACCACCACAAAATTATCAAGATAAGGTTTGAAGATCCGATTCATCAAATCCATAAACACAGCTGGAGCGTTTGTCAATCCAAAAGGCATCACAAGAAATTCATAGTGTCCATACCTCGTCCTGAATGCAGTTTTAGGGATATCCTCCGCTCTAATCTTCAACTGATGATAACCACTACGCAAATCCAACTTGGAGTAGATAACCGAACCTTGGAGTTGATCGAAAAGGTCATCAATGTGAGGCAACGGATATTTGTTCTTGACAGTGGCTTGGTTCAACAACCTGTAATCAATACACAACCGTAGCGTACCATCCTTCTTTCTAATAAATAATACTGGCGCTCCCCAAGGTGATACACTAGGACGAATGAAACCCCGGTCAAGAAGTTCTTGCAACTGTACTTTCAACTCTTTAAGTTCCGCGGGAGCCATTCTATACGGAGCCTTAGAAATGGGTGAGGTACCAGGTACAAGATCAATACAAAACTCTATCTCTCTATCAGGAGGCATAGCATATTCAGTTGAAAACACATCACTGAATTCATTCACAACAGGTACTTGGGACAACTCGGGGGATTTCTTACGAACATCGACCGCATAAGCCAAATAACCCTCACACCCCTTTGACAACAACTTCCTAGCTTTCAATGCAGATATCACATTTATACCAAACAATGACTTATCAACGCCAAAGACAAATACAGGCACATTAGGCATAGAAAAGGTGACGCGCTTCTTGCGACAATCCACCAAGGCATGACAATTGCTTAACCAATCCATGCCTAAAATAACATCAAAGTCCCGAATTGGTAACTCTACCAAATCCACGGGCAACACATGACCACATATAAGCACCTCACAATCATGATAAATCAAAGAAGACTCGAGGCACTCTCCAATGGGAGTAGACACCTCCAACACATAAGGCAACATCTTGGGCATTTTATGCAATGTGAATGCAAAATGAGATGCAACATACGAATGAGACAATCCAGGGTCGATAAGAATACGAGCCCTGACCCCCGAGACAGGGACTATACCTCTAATGACCGCTGACGGATCTACCTCGCCACGTCCTAGGGCAAACACCCTACTCGGGACTCTCTCCTTAGGTTTTCCTTCCACGTCCCTCTTAACACCACTCCTTGACGGAACCCCTTGCGGTCTGCCACCCGCAGCCTGACTTCGGATAAACTTTGGACAGTCTCTTCGGTAGTGTCCCATCTCGCCGCAACTAATACACTTCCCTTGTTTTGCCCAACAATTCTCTTCCGAATGACCAACCCTCTTACACAAATTACACACATTACCAACTTTGCTAGGTGCTGGACGAACAGAACCACTAACACTTCCTCCTTTAGCCCCTCCCGGAGTAGTAGTCTTTGGATGACTCCGCTGCTGACCTGAACCTTGACCTGAGAACTTGGATTTGAATCCACCACCTTCATGCTTGACTCGGTGCTCCTCGATGTCATTCTCTATTCTATAAGCCATATTTACCGCCGCTTGATAAGTAGGAAAGTCATGGGTCAACAATTGCTTCCTAAACTCTAATCTCAATCCCTTCACAAACCGATAAACTCTTCTTTGCTCCTCTGGTACAAGATGAGGGCAATACCTTGCCAATTCAGTGAACTTTGATGAATACTGAGCCACGGACATTGTTCCTTGTTCCAGCTTCAGAAATTCCGCTTCTTTCTTATCCCTCGTCACCATTGGTATAAAATGCTCCCTGAAACTCCAAGTGAAATTATTCCATGTCTGTGGAGTATGCTCTCTTTCCCAACTTTCCCTGAGTATTTGCCACCAATGCTCGACTGGCCCTTCCAACTTGAACACGGCACATCGAACCTTTTCCTCATCTGAGCTTCCCATTGCCACAAAGATCTTTTCCATCGCTTCTAACCACCTTTATGCCTTAACTGTATCCGGATCTCCGTTATATCTAGGTGGAGCCAACTTAACAAACTTTTCCAATCTGTGCGCTTGTCTCCCTTCTTGTTGTTGTTGCTGACCTTGGCTTTGAGCTGCCATACTCTGAATAAAAGACCGGAACATATTCATCATTTCCACATTCGGATTCCCTCCGGATCCCCCCGCATCTGGATCTCCTTCCACCCTTTGCTGTCCTTTACCAGTATCAGCCATCAAACAATTTCCTGCATCAAACACTCGACGTCAGACATCACACTCCCCCTTAGACTCGACTTCTACCCTTGACGTCTAACCTTAGCTCTGATACCAACTGTGGGGCCTCCCCAACCTCGGGACCTATAAACTCGTGCCCCGATGGTAGGGTCCCCAACCTGACCCGACTTAGAAGAAACCCTTTTTCAAAAATCATTTCAAACCAAATGATGTTTTAATAAAATTTTGGCATGACTGCATTAAATAAAATGTTAAGGAACCTGTTCAAGATACTGACCTGCCTTCAATCATTCCACAACAAAAGAAAGGCTTATACTATCACATTTACAACCATGCCACATTAATTACAAACCATAGTTTGAAAACATTTATAAAAGTTATTTACAACTTTCCCCAAAAGAATACATCAACCAACCTAACCCTCCTAGCAAAACGTACCCTGACAACCAAAAGACGAGCCAACTGTGCCCCGGCCTCACCGGTCCCCGACCTCCTGTCTCGGCCGGGATCTAAAAATTAAAGGGAGACGGGGTGAGAAAGAATCTCGCAGCTATTATGTATGCGAAGATGCCAAATAAGATGCAACACGTAAACAAGTTGTTCAACATCATATTTAGCACACAGTAACACATTACATTACCTGATCTTACCTTTTTCCCGTCTGAATTATCAGTCGTACTTTCTCGGAATGAAACCCATTTTTCTTGTGAACGGCTTAAGCATATTCACGCCTTACAAGACCCATTTTTCAAGGAACCATGTAAGGTATCAGTATCCTATGAACTGCTTAGGCATATCCATAGTAACTGAGCCCCAAACTGTGGCCGCAGTGGGGTGGAAACGGACACAGGTATAATGAAATCCGAGCACCTTATGTTACAACTTCTCATAAGTGGTCGTATTCCATTATACCCCCGAAATATCAGCTGATATTGATCACATTCACATTCACATTCAAGCACGTAACAGTTACTTGAAATTAAATCCACACATAGGGATAACAACATATAACATGGTATGATTACTCATGTTCAACCTTCAAATAGTGTCACATATATATATACACTATTGAGTTACCATAATCAACAAATAATATGTATGCTCATGATCAAACCAATGATGTCGTGCAACAATTATTTCACGCACCATTTTAACATATAACCATTCCAAAGTAATCACGTAGGGGTATAACAACATACAAGTAACTCTACGCGTTCACAATATCACATTTCACGACTTCCTTTTCAAATTCCATAATAAATTACCAAGTTTATATAAACTTTGGCTCTCAAACAACAATGACTTTCAACCCGGTTCAACGCGATATTTAGACTACTTCCCCAATTTCATTTTAACTACGTGAGACCTCATTATACAGCTAAAGTGTTCTACTTTATCCTAGGTTGAAGAGGGTTCAATCATATTCTTAGTTGAATAGATTTCTAAGCTTTAAAAGTTAATTTATAATTTCTGATGCAGGGCACGACTCGTGCCATATGGCACGACTCGTGCCTTTTCCCCCATGTTACTCAGAACGACTTGGACCATTTTTCACGACTCGTTGTCACGAGTGGCAAGAAGGGCACGACTCGTGCCCTTGGCACGACTCGTGCCAAGGCCAAAATCAGATACCAGATCGCAGAACATCAGCAATGTTCCACCCAATCCCATTTTTTTCTCACTTTCCTCTGTTTTTCCAAGGCCAACCCCACTCCCAATCATACCAAAACTAGTTTAAATACCATTTGTAACTCATAGCAACACTCAATCCATGATTTATAACATTTATACTCCACCAATCCCAAAGGTGACCCACTATTCCATTACCCATTTAATGTTCTTCAACTCCAACTCTTTGTTAATCAATTTTTTCTTAAGCCAAGAAGGAAGAAATCAAGTTCAACAAAACTTTTAACACCTTTGAGACATCAGTCAAAGCATATGCTCAACATAGAAAGGAAAACCATAATAACTTACTTGGAAAATATGAAAAAGATCAAGGAGCTTTCTCCGGATAGATGAATACTACTCGTCGCCGTGATCAATAATCCGCAATCAAACTTGGAAACGGAGCAAGGGTTGATTTTCTAGGATTTTTAGAAAAGTTTTAGGGTTTAGGAAGGTTCTTGACTGGGGAAGAAGATGAAGAAGAGTGAGGGAGAAAATGGATTATGGGGAAGGTTTTTAAAAGGATAATTATCAATAATTTCCATTAAGGCCCTCCAAGTATCAACTTCTACAACTAAACCCCTAAACTTTAATTACTCTAAAGCCCCTACCACTTTCCTAATTCCTTCCATTTTAAAATACCATTAGGACATTTTTTCTACATTAATTCCATTAACATTTCATCTCACCATTTAATTCATTCACATTCAAAACTCATAATGGAATCAAATAAACAATAACCACATAATGCTCTAAAAATCATGCAATGCCTCATATAAAATGAAGTGCAACCCCCACTCCCACGTGTTCCACGTGTCCCTAAACAGTGCCTAGAGTTAGGGTCGTGACACCCACTCCCTTTGTCATAATAGTGACTTGTATGGATTATATTTTGGGCCTAATCCATTGGGCCTTGCCCGGCCACAGATCCACGTTTGTACCTCGGTTTATACCGTTCAGTGGCCCCCGACTTCCTAGCTCGGCTATGCCGAGGAGGAAGTAGTGCTCTACCTCGGCCTAAACGAATTCGAACGGGTTTTCCACGTGGCAAGTGTCGCTTCATTATCCGCCGGTTAATAGTACAATGATGGGGCGCGCCACACTATGACTGACATTCCCCTTGGAAACCCACCATTGCATTTAATGTGATGAGAAAGGACGACGCCTACACCCGGATTAGACCCATACATGTTTTGTGCTTGGGTATATAAAAAAAAACCTCTACAATTTCATTCTTTTATCACTGTTTGAGATTGAGAGCGAAATAGCAAAGTTTGAAAAACTATTCAAGTTCTTCATTTCCTTTGCCCCAAATCTGCATTTGTGCTCGATTTCATCCGTTCGTTCTTCATCAAACTTCGATTAAAGGTATAATTTCTTCTCTTTTCTTTAGTTTCTGCATTTATTTCAAATTTTCTGGGTTTCTGGATAGTGTTCTTGGTGGGTTTTGGGAGAAACGGCCACTTGGTGGGTTTTGGGAGAAACGGCCATTGTTGCTCCTTCGAAGCTTTTTCTTGAGTTTTGTTCTTGAACCCTCTGTGTCTCCCTCGTATTTAGAGATGGAAAGAACATGGAGGAGTAATCCCAACTCCTTGTAAGGCTACCATAATCGGAATCTTAGGGTTTACTGACGAACGGACGGTCCATGGATGATTTAGTTTGGGAGAGATATGAGAGATACTGATGAGGTATCAAGGCTCTAGAACCGACGTACGATATTCAGGTCGATTAAGAATTGATTGAGTAGACGTGGGTTCCCCCAATATGGTAGTGTTCCACGGTTTTTCTGATATCCTCAATCACATCAACCTCTTCTATTTGAAGTGCAATCCCTTGGAGCGTCCTCCTTTGTTGGGTAAGGTTCCCCCATCGACCTTAGTTCATATGATGAGGAGGGATGTTCTTCTTCTTCCTTGTCTTCCCTTTGCCTTGGCCAAATTTCTGATCCTTGTTATTTCATTGTGTAGATATGGCCGGACGAGGAAGTAATGTTGCCCGTCAAGCTGGTCCTTCAACCTCGGGGAACATTGTTGATGCCTTTGACGAGGAGACTCAATCTGGGAGCCAAGGCCGAGGTCGGGCTAGATCTGGCCGAGGTAGGGTGTATACCCCTAGAGCAAAACCAATTAAGGCCGGTGAGCCTATAATAGAGGAAATCCACAATAAATATGGAGTGCCGAGAGAGGAGTATAGGCTTAGTTACTTTTCCGGCGTGAAGGTTAAAACCCAACAAGTCATGAATGATTTTTATTACCCCTTGAATCATGTTCACTTCTTTTACAAACAATTCCAACTAGGCCTTCGTCTCCCCTGCACTGCTCGAAGAACGAGTTCTTTGAGGACACGCACCGTCCCGGCTATGCTTGGAGCTAATGCCTTGAGGTTCCTTATAAGCTTCATAGTTTTGTGCCGTAGTATAGGCTTCGAGCCCTGCTAATCGGCCTTTCATCGCTTCTTCACTATAAATTACAAATCTGACTCCCGGCTGATAGTGATCAGAAGTGAACCCAAATAGCCAAAGCTTATTTTCCCTATGTCAAGTAAAGTGACCGGCTGGAATAACCACGTAATTCGTGTGGAGAGCCGACAAGGCTGGGAGTTTGCCGTCCCGTCAGAGACCCCTCGTGTCCCCCAGGAGGTATGGATGCCTAGGTGGAGTGTCCAACTTATTGAACGATTAAAGCAATTTGCTGAGGTAGGCACTTTGTGTTGGTCCACTTTGGAGAGTGACCCTAGGTATTATGTTCAGACCGGCATTATGGCTGGACCTATAGATGGGATAGAGCCCCTCGTCCCCGTTGTTAGGGGCAATAGGTTTCCATACTGGAGGATTCATTCAGAGTTTGTTTTCCATGCCGACTGCGATTTCTGCAAGCTTACTAACGACCGGTGTTTAACCGAGATGCGCGTCGTTGGCTATAATTTTTTTTTTTTATCTTTCCCGTTTTTCGTACCTCAGTTTATATCGTTCACCTTCCACGTAACTGAAAACCAATCGACAGTTTGGAACGGAGAACCGTACCTGGATGACGTCTGTCTCTGTTATAATATTTTGAAATACAAACTTTTTCTCTCTTCACTGTTCGATAAATGAATGAAATTACATACTCCCTTCGTCCCATAAGTGTGGGAATTAAGGAGAAAAGTGAAAAAGGTGATGTGTTGTGAGTATAGATGGTTGGGTAGGAGAGAGAAAGTGGAGTAAGTGGGTAATGGTTGTGAGTAGAGAGAAGTGAGTCTCATTTCCATTTTAGAAAAATGTAAATTATTGTGAAACGTTCAAAAGGGATAATTTTGCATATTATCGTGAGACGGAGGAGTACATAATACTACCTCCGCCCCGGCCGAAGTGTCCCAACTTTCTATTTTGGGCATCCCATTTAAAATGTCTCATACCCAAAAAAAGAAAGTTTTTTCACTATTCCACCCACTCATTCTCTCTCCTACTTTACTTTTACACTCACAATATTCTCTCTCCTAACTATTTCTCCCACTCATTCTCTCTCCTATTTAATTTTTCATACTCACAACATTTAAACTTTTCTCTTTCTTACATCACTTTTCTTAATTTTCATGCAATTGTCCTTTTCGAACACTTCGGCCGGGACGGAGGGAGCACGAGTGAAGAGCCCACAATTCATGGAGGAGAATTTTATGGGCCGTACTCAATTTGACCCAATGGGAAACTGTGGCCCCAAAATATTGTACACTTTATGATCCATAGAAAGTGGTAGAAGGTAGTACTATCTACATTCAACCCCACAATAGCTTAGGTGAGCTACTCTTGACGATTACGGTCACGGGGTGGACCACCTGACAGTTCCGGGTGTGACGTCAGCAATCTCACCCAACTACCAACCCTCGTAAAAAGTGCAGTATTGATAAAATCAATTTTCTTTGTTTTTTTTACTCTTAAAATCAATTTTTTTATTAATAATAAAAAATATTACCCCCATCTCATTATTCGTTTCAAATCTAACGATTCTTTTAAATACCGCAAATGAACGGATTATAATAGTAATAGCTAATGCAAGTATGGATCGATTCCACAAAGACAGAGTTTACTTTGTATAATATTTGTTTTTATATAAATACTCCCTCCGTCCCCATCGAAAAGGCACAAATTTTCTTTTTGGGTGTCTCATTTAAAAAGGCACAGTCCCAAAAAGAAAAGTTTTTATTACTATTCCACCCACTCATTCTCTCTCCTACTTTACTTTTACACTCACAACATTCTCTCTCCTAACTATTCCTCCCACTCATTCTCTCTCATATTTAATTTTTCATACTCACAACATTTAAACTTTTTCTCTTTCCTACATCACTTTCCTTAATTTTTGTGCCAGGTTGGTTTTGTGCCTTTTGGGCTGGGACGGAGGGAGTATATAAATAGAATGATTTGGGGAAATGAATCCTCATTTCCTCCCTTTTCCTTCTCTTTCCCCCAAAAATAAAACTCTGGAGCAGACCCTTAGTCCCTAACTTAATAACTACACCCTCCCAACATTTTACTAAGTTCACCCTCCTATCATTTTACTAAGTCCACTCTCTTTAACAATTTAATTTCTCTCCAACCACCCTCACCTTAGGTCACCCCATCCCCATCTTCTCCGGTCAGCACTTCCGGTAACCATCAACTCCGGCGACAAACTCCGGCGACTTTTCCCGGCGACTTTTCCCGACAACTTTTTCCGGTGACTTTTTTCGGCGATTTTTTTTTATACGCCGGCGACCACCAACTCCGGCGACCAAACAACTGAGAACTTAACTTATCAGTAAGTTCTCAGTTGTCAACTAAACTACTAAGAACACAATTAACTCCGGCGACCACCAACTCCGGCGACCTATCCGGCGACCAAACAACTGAGAACTTAACTTATCAGTAAGTTCTCAGTTGTCAACTAAACTACTAAGAACACAATTAACTCCGGCGACCACCAACTCCGGCGACCTCTCCGGCGACCAAACAACTGAGAACTTAACTTATCAGTAAGTTCTCAATTGTCAACTAAACTACTAAGAACACAATCAACTTCGATGATCACCAACTCTGGTGACCTCTCCGGTAACCAAACAACTGAGAACTTAACTTATCAGTAAGTTCTCAGTTGTCAACTAAACTAATACTAAGAACACGATTACCTCTGGTGACCAACAACTGAGAACTTAACTTATTAGTAAGTTCTCAGTTGTCTCCACTAATAACACGATCAACTCCGGCGATTAAACAAATGAGAAACTTATCAATAAAAAAATAAAACAAATAATAACAAAACTGAATAAAGTATTAATAAATTCCACTAATAAACATATCATATCCATAACAAGGGGTCTGAATATACTACCACAGCATGCCTTCAGGTACCAACAATTTCATTTCAGTTCATTTATTTTTTATGAGATCTGAGCCATATCTGATTTTGGAGTTCACACAAGTACCACCAGGTACATCACCCAACCTGACCTCTAATTTCCAATAACCAGAAACTAATTGAACATTCCGAATTAGCAATGACAAACCTGAAATGTTCAATTGTTCATCCACCTGTTCCACAAATCCTCAGTTCGCCGAACACCCGAGAAACGTCTCATTCAAAGCCGCCTGGAACGGCCCCAACGGTGGTGGCCTAGCCTCAAACGACCTCAACAGCTTCCCCATTTTCAAATTCAAAGCCGCATAGTGACAACGATCACCATCTTTTCTTCATAGTCACATCACGCGGATTTGGATGTTTCGAGCCAGATCTGGGCGGTATGAAGGAGGCAGAGGTGATTCAGCCAGAGTTGTTGCAGAATGGAGCCAGCATCTTGGGAAGGAGAGAGAGCATCGCTTTATAGATCGGAGATGAGGTGCGGTGACCGGACGATGGTAACAAACGGTTGAATACGGCGCCGGCGCAGATCTGAGAAGATTGGGCTAGGGTTTTTGTTTATATGATCTTCATCGGAAATGGATATCGCCGGTGTGATGAGAACGTCAGTGTGATGACCGGAGGGAATGAAGGGGAAATGGATCGACGCCGAAAGTTGTGGAGGGGAGGGGTGGTGACGGGAGAGAGGGAGTAGAGAGAGAAAGTGTGTGTGTGTGTGAGAGAGAGAGTGTGTGTGTGAGAGTATGGGATTCGCCGGAGTTGAGGGATCGACGCCGAAAGTTGTGGAGGGGAGGGGTGGTGACGAGAGAGAGGGAGTAGAGAGAGAAAGTGTGTGTGTGTGTGTGAGAGAGAGAGTATGTGTGTATGTTTGTGACTGGGTGGGTGAGTGGGGAGGGGAGGGGGTATAATTATATCATTTAAATCAAGTGAGGGATTATATGGTAGGACAAAATATTTTTTAGAATTAGGAAGTAGATTAAGAAATAGGGTGTCTTAGGATGTAGATTAGATATTATTGAGGGATTATGACATAATTTTCTCTTATGAAAATACTAGAAACATACACAAACTACTCTAATTTATAATAAAAGTATTCTCGGGATTGGGATTCGAACAACATACATTCATAAAGTAATCATGCTTTAAATAAAGGTTTTCATAAAAAAAACAAGGATGGTTCGCTAAATTGTGCATTAATTGTCAATTGAATGCTTTGCACATGCATTATAAGACTAACACGGCCTATCTCTCTTGATTCCGTTTTAGGTATTCCCGTCTGTCACGCGCGGGCAACCCGACTTATCCCTCGAGGGTTTCGTATAAGTCAAAATTCGTTAAATTCAAGTTATTCTCACGTATTCTCCACTAAATGATCATTCCTAGGTAATTAAACTACACTTGTGATTAATGAAACCTAGTTCAATTCATAGGATTCCGCTAACCAAGATTCTTCTCTTGATTAACTAAGAATATACAACCAATGACGTCTTCCTATTGTAAGCATTAAAACGAGATGAAGATAATTGATTTGACAAGGAGAATAAACATGAATTATTAAGATGAATAAATAATTTTTGAGTTTTAAACCCCAAGAACTTGGAGGATTACTCACTTAGCCATTGAAATTATCATAAAAGAGTAAGAAATAAGCATAGAAATATAAATAAGAAAAGAGATACTTATTCTTATAATTGTAGAGGAGACAAAGGCTGAAAAGAAATTTTTCATATTGTATTTCACAATCTTCAAAGTCGTACAAAAATTCTAAGAACAATTACTTCTTGCAATTGGTAAATATTGTTCCATACATAGATTAGGAAAACATCTCTTCCATGTATAGATAGGATCTCATAATCCTTGTACAATTAGGACTCTCCAATTGTAACTATATATTGAACCATTGTGAATAAACAAAAGCCAAGGCTTCTAATTCTTTACAGGCCGTGCGTTGTAAATTGCACGGCCGTGCAAGCCTTGATGCCAATTTTATTTTGAACTGATAGGAGATGCACGGCCGCTCCAGATATTGCTGCACGGCCGCTCTGGCTTGATTTGCTCGGCTGCTCCAGATTTGAAGAGACGGCCGCTCCATAGGACTTGGGCCATATTGGTTTGACAGAGGCAGTTGCACAGGCGCTCTATTTTATAGAGCACGGCCGCTCCAGTGCAGATTTGGCATGGATGACTATTTTGAAGATGTCCCTTTCTTAGCTTTGATCCCTTAGATATTTCTCAAGCTTTATTAGTTTCAGAAATCAACTTAAAAACCTGTATAAATGATCAAACACACCAACAAGCATAAAATCGAAGATATAGAACAAAAGAAGCTAAAATATACTAAATGAAAATACAAACTAAGTAAATGATATAAATATAATGCTATAAATGATCATAGAATAGCCATTTATCACTAATTTCATTATTTCAAATTGAAGAAAATCATCGAACACAAAAAATATATATATACTCCCTCCGTCCCACTATACTTGACACCCTTGGGGTGGGCACGGGAACTAAGAAGAAACAATTAAATAAAGAAAATGTGTGGTAGAAAATGAAGAGAGAGAATGAGTGGGGTAAATAGTGGTGTTGGTTGAATAAATTGAGTGGTGAAAAATGAAGAGAGAGAATTAGTGGTGGGGTCCATCTAATATAAAAATATAAAAACTAAGTTATTTTTGGAAGGTGTCAAGTATAGTGGGACGGCCCAAAATGGAAAGAAGTGTCAAGTATAGTGGGACGGAGGGAGTATATATTAGTAGGACTGCTAATCGTCGAACACAAATACTAATAATTATTTGGTAATTTTTATTTTATTGAAATGAGAGGGAAAAGGAAGAAGTCAATTTTACATTGAAATTCTAAACTTACTAGAGTAAGTTTTAGGGGAAACCTGTTTCTCTATAAGTTATAAAAAGTTCACTTTTCATTTTTAAAAATATCGAGTTTAGACCTTAAAATATTGAGTTTTGGCCTTAAAATACCTAGAAAATAAAATAGTGATTTTAGTCGTTAAAACAGTGAGTTTAAGCTAGAAAATAAAATAGCGAGTTTAGGCCTTAAAACAATGAGTTTAGACTTTAAAACACCAATTCGATATATTTAAAACATGATTTTTTATAACTTATGGAGAAACGGATTTCCCCCAAAATTTTCTGAAATTACTAATAGCTTTGCCTCAGCTCAATGTCAATGTGTACTACTATTGTTAGATGGAGTACATGATTTAGGGAGAGACTATATATATTTAAAAATATGGTAAGTAAAAAAAATGTTGTGAGTATAATAATTGACAAATTTAATATTTTATTTATTTATTAAATTAAGTAATAATTATTTTTATTAATGCGAGTTTTAAATAAAAAGCGCAGACGACATTTTAAATCATCGTATTATTATGCTTAAGCTCCATTTTTACCCAATTCATGCAACATTTTTAGCAACTTTAATTATTATATGTTAGATACTCCCTTATTATCTAAAAAACTGAAAATTAGATGCTAAAAATTGCTTAAAATAAGCTCTTAAATGATGTATATTTAAAATATATGATTAAAATTGTAAAAAAATTAAATATAAATGGCTGAAATTAAAATTATATAAAGTATGATAGTTTAGCATAAGATTATTGATGTCAAAAAATATTAATACTTCCTTCCTCCGTTTCAGTTTAATACAGTTCTTACTTCTCTTTATATTTATATAGTCTGTTTCAAATTTAGGTTCTTAATTGTTTTATTATTTAAAATAACTAGATTGACTCCCGTGCGATGCACGGGGCGTTACTATATATTTAAATGATCAAAATTGAACAAAAATAAACCAAAAAAACAATTTGTTTATATATTTATGAATTACTTCCTTAAAGACTACAATGTCAGTACATAAAAATGAGAATAAAATAGGAATAAAAAAATAATCATAAGGAATATGCATATCTTTATATACAATTATGCAGTATTTTATCATTTAGAAAAGTAAATAAAAAAGACGAACATGTTTATCACGTACGAAGTAATTTATTGAAATTAGAAAAAAAAAGGTGAATTTTATAAATAAAAAAAAAAAGATTTGTTCATACCAAAAGGATAAGAATAGTAAATTTATCTAATAAAAATTAATATCATTCTTTTTCAAATTTATTAATACTTTATTTACTATGCTTCAAATATTTATTTTTTTAAATTAAATAAATTGTTTGATATATCGAACTAAAATAAACACAATAACCATATTACCCCATCTGATTATTTTTCAAATAGAAACTTTCCATTAACTCATCAAACCAAACCACTTCTTCCTCTCCCTCTTTTAAAATACCAATTTATACTATCTTTAATTCTTATAAGATTGACATACATTTAAATCAAAATTTTAAAAATGATGGCCATCTTCCTCGATATGCATCTTTATAAAAACAAATTTTTTTGAGACGGATAGAGAAATTGACAAATTTATTAATACTTTATTTACTATGCTTCAAATTTTTATTTTAAAGAAAAAGTAAATAAATTGTTTGATATATCGAACGAAAATAAATACAATAACCATATTACCCCATCTCACCTATTAAATAGAAACCAAAACCCACATTCATCACAATCCCCCATATATATATATATATATATATATATATATATATATATATATATATATATATATATATATATATATATATATATATATATATATATATATATATATATATATATATATATATATATATATATATATATATATATATATATATATATATATATATATATATATATATATATAGATAATTCAATACCATTTCACTTCATCATCCTATATCCCACAACTTTAATTTTATTTTATATTCTTTATTTTTATGATTAGTAAAATTATTATTATTATTATTATTATTATTATTATTATTATTATTATTATTATTATTATTATTATCATTTATAATTAAAAATAATACTTCACACTTATATAATTTTTAGTAAAAAGATATTGAATAATAAAAGACGAAAATTAACAAAGGATGATTTAGAAATTTATATTTAAAGAAGAGGGTTGTTTTTCTCTGTCCAAATCAAATGACAGAAATCTCTATTGAAAGAGGAAAAAAATTATGATTTTTGGTGTAAAAAAAATAATTTATTATAAAATAATTGAGGGAAAATAATTGAGATGTAAAAATAATCGAAAATTCAGTCAGCCAATCAACAGGCGACACGTGTCAAATTTCTTTAAAAGAAAAGAAACAAACACCAATATAAACCCACCTTTATGGGAGCGTGCAGTACACGCGCAAGAGAAATATCGAAATTGCCCTTCAACAAATGGACGACACGTGTGCAATGTAATAAAAAAAAATTAATGCATTCATGCGCCTCTTTATGCCCGTGTAATTTACGGCTCTCATAATTTTAACCAATAAAAAAAATAAAATAAATCATTTACTATCCTCTTTATTTGGGTAATTGTTAATAAAAGTAATTAATACTTAATTAACTATGCTTCATTTTTTTTTAAATAAAATAAATAAATTGTTTGATGTATCGAACTAAATTAAACCAATGACCATATTACCCCTTCCAACTCCTTATCCTATACCCCATCATTTTTATGTTATTTTATATTCTTTATTTTTATAATTAGTAAAATTAATATTAATATCATTATCATTTATAATAAAAAAAATACTTCACACTTAATTTTTTTTGTTTAAAACCATATTGAAAAATAAAACAGAAAAAATTAACAAAGAAAAATAAGAAATTCATATTTAATTGAGGGTAAAGAAATAAGATGTAAAAAAAATCGAAAATTCTGTCAGTAAATCAACAGGCGACACGTGTCAAATTTGTTTTTTTAACAAAATAAACAAACCCCTGCATAAACCCACCATTATCGGCGCGTGCAGTACACGCGCCAGAGGAATGTCGAAATTGCCCTTCAACAGACGGACGACACGTGTCCAATGTAAAAAAAAAAAACTTATGCATTCACGCGCCTCTTTAGGCCCGTGTAATTTACGGCTCTCATAATTTTAACCAATAAAAAAAGAAAGAAACAACAAAAACATTTTCTATCCACTTCATTTGGGTAATTGTAAATAAAAGTAATTAATACTTAATTTACTATGCTTCATGTTTTTTTAAATAAAATAAATAAATTGTTTGATGTATCGAACTAAATTAAACCAAAAACCATATTACCCCTTCCAACTCCTTATCCTATACCCCATCATTTTTATGTTATTTTATATTCTTTATTTTTATAATTAGTAAAATTAATATTATTAACATTATCTTTTATAATAAAAAATTACTTCACAGTTAAAATTTATTGAGTAAAACCATATTTAAAAAGGAAAAAGAAAAATTAACAAAGGATAATTAGAAATTTATATTTACAAAAATAGTTTTTTTTTCTGTGTCCAAATGAAATGAAAATAGTCTCTATTTAAAAAGGAAAAAAATATATGAATTTTGGTGTAAAAAAAATAATAATTTAATACTCCCTCCGTCCCGCTCGAAGTGTCTCAACTTTCCTTTTTGGGCGTCCCATTGAAAGTGTCTCAATCCCTAAATGGAAACTTTTTATTATTTTTATACTCTTACTACCCCACTCATTCTCTCTCCTACTTTACTTTTACACTCACAACATTCTCTCTCCTAACTATTCCTCCCACTCATTCTCTCTCCTATTTAATTTTTCATACTCACAACATTTAACCTTTTTCTCTTTCTTACCTCACTTTCCTTAATTCCCGCGCCGATCTCATTTTGAGACACTTCGGGCGGGACGGAGGGAGTATATAATAATTGAGGTCAAAATACGACCCCACCCCACTTATTAAATAGAAACTCAAACCCACGATTATTAAATACATATATCTATATATATTATATTATATTTAATAATCATATATACTTTAAAAATACGCAATGATTTTGTTTATACATATTCAAAACTATTCCAACTCATCATCCTATATCCTATCACTTTTAATTTATTTTATAATTAATTTATGTAGTAAAAATATTATTATTATTTTTATTATTATTATTATCATTTATAAGTAAAAAATTTACTTAACACTTAATTAATTTTCACAAAAAAGGAAAAAAAAGCAGTAACGGATAATTAACAAATTTATATTAAAAGAAGAGGTTTTGTTTCTTTGTCCAATTCAAATGAAAGAAGTCTATATATAAAGAGAAAAAGAAATTATGAATATTGGTGTAAAAAAAATTAATAAATTTAAAAAAGAGAATTTTTTATTATCATTTATAATTAAAAAAATTACTTTAAACTTAATTACTTTTCACTAAAAATAAATTGAAAAATTAGATAAGGATAATTAACAAATTTATATTAAAAAAATAGAAATTTTTTTTCTTTGTCCAAATCAAATGAAAGAAGTCTCTATTTAAAGAGGAAAAAAAATCATGAATTTTGGAGAAAAAAAATTAATAAATTTAAAAAAGAGATTTTTTTATTATCGTTTATAATTAAAAAAATTACTTTAAACTTAATTACTTTTCATTAAAAATAATTGAAAAATTATTTAAGGGTAATTAACAAATTTATATTTAAAAAGAGGATTTTTTTTCTTTGTCCAAATCAAATGAAAGAAGTCTCTATTTAAAGAGAAAAAAAAATCATAAATTTTGGTGAAAAAAAAAATTAAAAAAAAATTAATTTAATATATAATAATTGAGGTCAAAGAAATGGGAGAATTTTTTTTTTTCGAAATGTGCCCAGCGAATCAGGTGTTGACATGTGGCAAAACCAAAAAAAAAAAAAAAAAGAAAACCCATCGCCAAACGCCCCACTGTCGGCGCGTGATCTACACGCGCCAGGTAAAATACGAAAATACCCCTTCCCCTTTAGGCGACACATGTCCTTTTTAAAAAAAAAAATAAAATTAATAATATTCCACCCAATCAGCAGCTGCCACGTCGGAATTTGGCCTCCTTAATTGCAACTTTGCCACCGCGTGAATTGACGAAAATGCCCCTCAAACCCTCAAAATTTACCACTATCTTGTTATTATATATACTAGATTGACTCCCGTGCGATGCACGGGGCATGACTGTATATTAAAAATACAAAAATTAAATTAAAATAAATCAAAAAATCAATTCGTTTATACATTATGAAATAATTTCTTAAAGACTACATTGTCAAAACATAAAATTAGAAAACAATAAAATAGGAATAGAACAAAAATAATAAGGAATATGCATTTCTCCATAAACAATTATGTAGTATTTTATCATTTAAAAAGTAAATAATACACACGAATCATATACGAAATAAGTTATTGAAATTAGTAAAAAAAAGTGAAGATTGGAAATCTAGTTAAAAAAAGATAATATTTTATTTCTTTTTGATAAAGAGAATTTTTTAAATAAAAACAAAAGATTTGTTCATACCAAAATGATAGTATAGTTATCTAATAAAAATTAATATCATTCTTTTTCAAATGGAAACTTTCCATTAAGTCATGCTCGTACATCTAAAAAATTATGTCATATTTATTTACATTAACTCATTATGAACATAATTATGATATTTATTTTCAATGTAACTATTTTAATTTTTAGGAGAAAAACAAAAATCCTAAAAATAATAACAATTTCGTTAAATGAAAAGAAATTTCCCTACCCCCCCCCCCCACTTCCTAATCAAACCCAACCCACTTCCTCTCTCTCTTTTAAAATACAAAATTTATACTATATTTATTTCTTATAATATTGACATACACTTCAATCAAAATTTAAAAAATGATGGTCATCTTTGCCGATATTCGTCTTTATAAATACACAATATTTTGAGACAAATAGAAAAATCGACAAATTTATTAATACTTTATTTACTATGCTTCAAAGATTTTTTTTTTACATTAAATAAATTGTTTGATAAATCTAACTAAAGTAAACACAATAATTATATTACCCCATTACTTATTAAATAGAAACCAAAACCCACATTCATTACAAAAATCCAAATTCCACACCATTCCAACTCATCAGCCTATACCCCACCACTTTTATTTTATTTTATATTCTTTATTTTTATGATCAGTAAAATTATTATTATTATTAGTATTAGTATTATTATTATTATTATTATTATTATTATTATTATTATTATTATTATTATTATTATTATTATTATTATTATTATTATTATCATTTATAATTAAAAATAAATAGTTCACACTTTTAATTTTTACTAAAAATATATTGAAAAAAAATGAAAATTAACAAAAGATAATTTAGAAATTTATATTTTAAAAAAGAGGGTTTCTTTTTCTCTATCCAAATCAAATGAAAGAAGTCTCTATTTAAAGAGAATTTTTTTTTATGAATTTTGGTGTAAAAAAAAAGTAAAAAATTTTTTTTTATAAAATAATCGAGGGTAAAGAAATCGGATGTAAAAAAAATTTGAAAATTCAGCCAGCCAAGCAAAGGGCGACATGTGTCAAAATTCATAAAAAATAAAAGGAAAAAAGCCCTGCATAAACGCACCGTTGTCGGCGCGTGAAGTACACGTGCCAGAGAAATATCGAAATTGCCCTTCCACAAACGGACGACACGTGCCCAATGTGAACAAAAAAAAAAATACATATTTTTGAGTAATTTTTTTTAAATAATTAATTTAGTACAAAATTAATTTTTTTATTTACTAAAATTATTATTATTATTATTATTATCATTTATAATTAAAAAAATACTTCACAGTTAATTAATTTCACTAAAAAGAAAGTTAAAATTTAGCAAATGATAATTAAGAAATTTATATGTAAAAAAGATAAAAAAAATTCTGTGTCCAAATCAAATGAAAGAAATATCTATTTAAAGAGGGAAAAAAATTATGAATGTTGGTGTAAATTTTTTTTTAAAAAAATTAATTTTTTTATAAAATAATTTAGGTCAAAGAAATCAGATTAAAAAAATCTGAAATTCATCCGACCAATCAACGGGCGACACGTGTCAAAAAAAAACTACTTCAATCAAAATTTTAAAATTGATGACCATCTTTCCCGATATTCGTCTTTATTAATACTTTATTTACTATGCTTCAATTTTTTTAAATAAAATAAAATAAATAAACTCAATAACCATTTTACCCCTTCCAACACATTCTCCTATATCCCGTCACTTTTATTTTATTTTATATTTTATATTTTATATTTTTATAATTAGTAAAATTATTATTATTATCATTATCATTTATAATAAAAAAATCAAAATTAATTAATTTTGACCTTTGACTTTTATTAATATTGACCTTTGAATTTTATTAATTGTCATAGCATAAAAGGAAAACAATAATATAAAGATCATGAAATGAAAAATATACAATAAATCGTACAATTTAAAATATTTTTTTACAGACAATAATGAGACATTACTTAATCAGATGTAAATATAATCTAATAAATTAGTCATTAAACAAAGGAATAAACAATTTTTTGAAAGTAAAAATTGTATAAGTCTTAAGGGCATTTACCAAAAAAAATTTAAAAGATAGATATTAAAAAGAAAAAAAAACCCACACAAGTTGATTGTTACAAAAAAACTCCCTGAATATTACAAAAAACATTTTTTTTAATTTTAATTTTTAAGTTTAATTTTTATTTTACATTCTTAATTTTTAATTTTTAATTGAATTCGTATATTTTTTTAAATGTTAAAGAAATCGGAAAAAAAATTGAAATTCAACCAGCCAATAAATGGACGCCAAGTGTCCCATTAAAAAAATGTGGCTGGATACACGCGCTTCTATACGCGCGTGCATGGCACCCGTCACTTTTCAGGCAAAAATATATAATTAATATAGTAGTACTATTTCCTCCGTCTCAAAATATATAATTAATTTTAATTTTTTAATAAATACAATAAAGATTGCTATTTTTTACATCCATGTTGATTTTTTTATTTCTTTATTTTCATGTGAGAGTTAAGGCATATTTTTGTAAATATATTATACTTCTAAAACATTAGCTAAATGTATAATTAATATTCATAAATTATATATATATATATATATATATATATATATATATATATATATATATATATATATATATATATATATATATATATATATATATATATATTTGTTAAATTTGTCATATACTTTTACGTACTTACTTTTGACAAAAAATTATTATTTAAAAAAAAATCTATTATTTAGATGGGTTGAATACAAAATTGTAAAAAATATTTAACTAAACAACTTAAAAAAAATGTTTTTAAAATACGGTTTATACATATTCAACATCATTTCAACTCATCATCCTAAACACCATCACTTTTATTTTATTTCATATTATTAAATTTATTAATTAGTAAAAATATTATTATTATTATCATTTATAATTAAAAATCATGCTTCAAACTTAAATAATTTTCAGAAAAATATTGAAAAATAAAAAGTAAAATTAACAAAGAATAATTAAGAAATTTATATTTAAAAAATAGGATTTTTTTTATATGTCCAAATCAAATGAAAGAAATCTCTATTTAAAGAGGAAAAAAAATTATGAATTTTGGTGTACACATAAAAAATAAAAAAAAATTGTTTAATATATAATAATTGAAGTCAAACAAATCGGATAAAAAAAAAAATTTTGAATTCCTTCAGCCAATGAAGTCTTGACACTTGTAAAGATTCAAAAAAAAAAAAAAAAACAAAAATTACCTGCAAAAACGCGCCGGGTTTGGCGCGTGTAACGCACGCGCCAGCGAAAAGTCTATTATGCCCTTCGTTTATCTTCCGACACCTGTCTAAAAACTCAAAAAAAAAAAGAAAAAAAGAAGACCAATCAGATCTGGCCATGTGTCGTTTCAGTTGGGTTTTTTGCAATTTTGCCACAGCTTGAAAAGACTAAAATACCCCTCTAAGCCCTTCTATTTACCACAATCTTATTATTATATATAGTTAGATATAGATGTACAATAAAATTCACTTATTATTTTCAAAATAAAAATATTAAATTGAGATGAGTGTTGCAGCAGCCGAGGAGACAGAGACCGAAAGAGAGGACAGTGGCAGTGGCAGTGGCAGGATCATATTCAAAGATTGGTGGGTCATAAAATTGAGCAAGTTTTGGGAGAAACTAGTTTCTCCGTAAATTATAAAAAGTCCATTTTTTTTCTACTTGCAAGTAGTTAGCGAATATTTAGGAACAGTTTATAAAACAGAACTTTCTATAACTTAAGGAGAAACTAGTTTCCCCCAAAATATTGTGCATAAAATTATGTCAAAAATGCAGAGTTGTAGACGAATTAGATGTCACATTTTTGGTTGGACGTACTCCTATTTACTTTACACTTCTACTACTCTATCTTTTACCCAAATAATCCTTTACTTTTACCATTTTTAACTTTCCCTTTGGGTTAGTGCATTACCCAAATGGTGACCTCTATGGACAATTCCACAGTACATACATGACTTCAATTTGACAAAAATAAAAAAATAAAAAATTATTTCTAGTACCCTAAGCTCTCATTTTCTATCCAACTTTATTCTTGCTCCCGAGCACAATCACATTAAATATTTCTAGCGATTTCACGATTTTTTTTTCCCTTTCAACTATCAGGTGACATTCATCAACATATATCAATTACGCTTAAAGTATCGACTGACCTAATAGAGGACCCCGTTAAGTTAGTCATGTACCTATACATTGACCAATGAGTCCATTAATACACCAAGAAGAGCAATGAGTGTGTGTGTGTGTGTGTGTGTGTGTGTAAGAAGGCCATTAATGACATTGAGTCCTTAAAAGAGCAAGCATAATGCAGAAACTATGGAAGAATAGACAACAAAAAGAGAAAACTGAGAAGGGGGGGAAGGTCCAAAAATGCAACAAAACCTGAGAGACAAGGACCCTTTATTCCACAATTTAATCTTCTCATCACTATAGTTTGTTTCAACAAGACGTGCAAGCAAGAAAAACTTCAAACATCAATCTCCCTCTACTATTTCTCTTTTTCTTCACACACAGTCAGGCCCGTCTCAATAATTATTGGGGCCATGTACGAAATGTGAATATTGGGCCCCTAATAATTAAAAATTAATACAAAAAAATATAATATGTATATATAAGTGTTTTTATATAAAGATTAAAGTTTTACAAAATTAAGCAATAAAATTCAAAAATAATTTGTTACATTAATCATTAATTTTTCACAACATAATTTTTTTTTTAGAAGCTATATACCTAATGGACCTAGATAAAATGGGGGCCCTCCAAAATTTGGGACTCGGTGCGAAGGAACCTCTTGCACCTAGAGAGAGCCGGCCCTGCACACAGTCTCCCAACATGACACCAATAATCACAAACTATTAAGTCTAAATAATTCAAGTAGGAAAAAATGCAACAATAGTACTGCAACTATAGCGATTGTTTGGATTTTATAGCTAAACTAGATTTCATAACAAACACAGTATAGCTCATCTGTTTTGAATGCTCGATTAAGTTACCTAGGGCTAACAATATCAATTTTTCCAGTTAAATAGACATGTATAATGTATGTGACCCACTTTTTAAAGGGCAAAATTGAAAAATCAATCCATATAATATATCATAGCTACAATGGTTTTAAATATAAAATTAAGAAATAAAAGAGATACAATTTAAATTATTTATTCACCAATTAACCCCATTTCAACTTAGATCTTGTAATCTTCACCCTTTTTCTCCATCACCAACCACCATTCCCACCTTCGGCCACCCACATTCAACCCAGCAAGAAAGCCCACCTCCGCAAATACCCACCCCGATTTATATCTTGCGCTTAAAATGTTGGAAAAATGTTATTGTGTGAAGAAAATTGTGCACGTTTCCTTTATATTATTAACATATAGAAATTGTGGTTTATATTTGTCCAAATTGATATTTGGAAAATAAAAATATTAAGGCTTAATTAAGTGAGTAAAGTTGGAACATTAAGCAAAAATGATTTCTATAAAAGTTATTTCTATAGGTAGACTTCCCGTTAAACTTACCGCTCGAGAAATAGACTACTTGAGAGAGGCGGGTTTCATAGAAGGAGGTTGACCTATCGGGGGATAGACTTTGTGGAAGTTGATTTTGTTGTAGACAATTTGCTAAAGGCAAAGTTGGTGTCTAGTAAATGTTCAACTAATGAGTATGGATTGTAACATCCATTAGCCTTAATAAAATACATAATGAATGACATTATGATGATTAAAAATTGTAACTACCTAATATTTACTACCAAGGTTAATAGCCTTATTGAATTGGTGAGTAATGGGATATAAGTTACAATTGTGAAATATAAATAATCATCCATAATTTACTAAAGAGAAGAGAAGAGAAAAAATGAGAGACAAGAGAAATGAGAATAAGAAAAATGCATGTTTCCTTCTTCGTCGTTTGATGTCTTTCTTTCATGGAAATGATGGTGATTTGTCCAAGCATAGTGAGATTCGCCGGAGTTCTAGTGTGCAAGAATAGTCCGGTCCGTCCGTTTTATCCTGGGAGGCGAACGTCCAAAACAACCTCAAGCACAACTCGGTGAGGGAGCGAATTTGTCTTAAGGAGAGTGTGTCACACAAGACTCGGATAACCTCAAGAAGATCATCAATCGAATTTTATCCTACGATTTTTTTTTTCTCTTTGTCTATGTTTTATTGTAATTTGTATCATTTAATATATTTAATTCTTTTCTCTTTTTTGTGCTTTTGTAAAATTTTGTCTAACATAAAATTGTGTTTTATTTGGCCACATGACTTGTTTGACATAATGCCCAATAGAGATTCCTGATTGAAATCAATGGCATTCTGGTTTGTATCTTGCATCAGATTCTTTAAAATTGAAACACATGCATAATTACTATTCACAAGTAAAATATAATCAGAGAGTTTATAATAGGTTCTCATAGTACCCCTTGTATTTCTTGGGGGTGTTGCACATAAGCCCAAGATCTCATCTTTGCATTGGTTTTTAAATAGCAGTGTAGTAGCCTCAGTCACGGAAGTTTGTGTAGTTTTATTTTTTTGAAGTATTCACAATCAAAATCTGGGTATAAATACTTCTGAATATCTTTAGTCTCTTAAGAATTTGGGTGAAATCTAGGCAGTAGGATGTCGATTTGGGAGTAGATATAAGAGAAGGAAGGTTCTTTTGTGGGAGATCTGATGTTGTTTATGGACGAGATATGTGCTTCTTATTTATGTGGTAGATCTGGTGGCCGGTGAAATGGTGAATTTGTTGTGAGAAATGAGTGGGCGGCAGTCAATGCTGTGGCGGGTGAGTGTGGGGGCAGTAGGGGGTGCGGTGGGTGGATGGCCGGAGGTGGTGATGGTGGTGGGTGATGGAGAAAAAGGGTGAAGAAGACAAGATAGTTGAGAGGGGATTAATTGGTGAATAAATAATTTACATTATATACCTTTTATTTCTTAATTTTACATTTAAAATCATTGTAGTTATATTATATTAATTGGATTGATTTTCCAATTTTTGCCATTTAAAAAGTGGGTCGCGTGCAATGCAAATGTCTATTTAACTTAAAAAATGAATGCCGTTAGTCCTATTTACCTTAAACGAGCATACAAAACAGATGAGATACTGTGTTTCCAACGAAAATTAGTTTTTTTATGAAATCCAAATAAGGCATATAGTTAGGGTACTATTGTTGCATTTTTTTCCATTCAAGTATCTAGTCAATTAAATGATTTTACAATTACAACTATCTAATAATAAATAAAGATAGTTTAGGAAAAGTGTTTCAAAGTTTTATGAAAAACTATAAAACTATAAATATGTTGGGAAAAAATTATCCTTAAATTGCAAATATTTTGAAAAAGAAGGAGTATTAAATCTCACATAATTAATCTCTCTCTCCCTACCCTCACCAAATCGATACTCTCTCTCTCTCCTGTAATAAGTTTTGCATGTTACTTGGTAATGCTTAAAAAATGTGATTTATTTATAAATTGCTTGTAATATGAAAAAAATAATATTATTCTTAAATTTAATTTAAAAACGTAACACTTATTTCTAAAATAAAAAAAAAACTAACAACAATTAGTATAGTTGGGAGGAGCACTACCAAAAATCAATATCATCCCCAAAACACATAATTATACCAAGTATTTAACACACTCAATTTCAAGTCATGGATTTTGTAAATGTCTGGTACCAAGCTTGGAAATGTTCATTACATAAAACGATTGTATATGCGTGCCTCTAAATTATAGGGTTACATACAAATATGTCGGTAAACGATTTAATTATGGCTTTTACCCAAGTATCTACTTGAAATCGTAGCGATATATCTTTTTGTTAGTTTTTTGTTAAAATTTTAACAAAATTTCTGACTAAAATGTCCATTTGAAATTTTCGCATGTATACATGAAAGCAAATGCATATGTGGCATTGTTGATGTAGGATTCAAGGAATCAAGGGATATATATGCATGAAAGTCATAGTTTCGAGGCATATTTGCATGTAAAAATTGCACAAAAATTATTTAATAAAATATGATGTTTTAAACATAATTATGATTTCTATTAAAAATATAATTTATTTAAAGATATAATACTTACTAAATAATAAATAATTTGAACTAATAAAGTTTTCAATAATTTTTTTCTTATATATTATTTTAAAATATTCAATTTTAAAAAAATAAAATAAATTAATAGTTATATTATTAATATTTATGCAATTTTTTGTGTGTGAAAATATGATAAAAGGATGGTAGGTTGGTTGCTTAAGGAGAGAATATTATATTAAGAGGATTAGACATATTTTCATGAACATGAATTCTCAAAATATGAATTTGTCTAACTCATGTCACATAGATGACCCCATTAAAATCTTGATTGATAAATATTAAGACACTTTTTTAAATTAATATAAATAATGAAATTTAAATCAATAAAATCTATTTCCTTCGTTTCGTTCTAAATCAATGTCATTATTGAAGTTCATCACACACGTATTAAGAATTATGATAAAATTATTATACTATCATTAATTACTTATATTTAATATTTATTGAAGTTCATTGTCAAAAAATACTAAATCATTTACGGAACCGGGTATTGGTATTTCTTCATAGCCCTACATATTTATTAAGGGCGTAAGTGCTTCGGTTCAAATCATGATCGAAACTGAATTAAATCAAATCATGCAGTTTAGTTCGGTTTTCAAAAAATAGTGGTTTGGTTTGGTTCCAACAATTGTCAAATCGTGTGATTCGATTTGATCTGCGGTTTGGATCCCCAAATCACGGTTCAAGATCGCGAGACCGAACCACCAAATCGAACCAATAAATCAAATCACCAAACCGTTCAATATTAACCGTAGATATGTATATATTTTATTTTCACCTTACATTTAGATTTGAAAACTCCAAATTCTATTCATGAATTTTAGCCTATAACACTTTTTTCTTATGGTTAATCTTCTTGTAATAATGTTAATTTACTCTTTAGCATATACCATTACAAGCAAGGTTCTAAAAAGCGCTAAGCGGATGCTAAGCGGTCGAGCCGGGCCTAGCGCCTAGGCGGGACCTAGGCGGGGCTTAGAACTAGGCGTTGGAGAGGGGCCTAGCGCCTAGGCAGGACTTAGGCGCCCTTAGGCGGGGTCTTTTAGAACACTGATTACAAGTACTCAAATGGTTGTTATTATAAACATTAAAGCACAATTTCAAGTTGTGTTTAAATACTTAATATTTTATTTATGTTATGTTTGAAAAATTCAAACAAGCATGACAATGAATTGTGTAGTTTGAAACCATGTTCTAATTAATGGTTTAAGCAATGTTCTATTTAATGGTTTGAACCGTGGTTTGAATTGTGATTTAAACCGTGGTTCGAACCGTAAAATCAAACTGCAGTTCGAACTGATGGTTTGGTTTGGTTCGGTTCGATTTAATTTTTTCATGGTTCGGTTCGATTTTAGATTTGAGCCAAGGACCCTAAGACCCCTAAGTGAGATCACAAACCCATAAATACCCAATCGAGATCAGAAATTCCTCAAAAACCCGCTGTAATTAATATACCTAGAATACCCCTCCTTCCCGTCCATTTCCTAAACAGCCCGCTTAGCCCACCCCGTCCTTTTCTATGTTATTTTAGAAAAATTGAATCAAAATGTAGAGTGTGGGATTCGAACTCTAGACACTCCACTATAAATCAAGGTCTTAACCGCTTGGCCAATGCTTTATTTACGTTTATTTTTGCAACATATTTCATTAGTATAAACTGTGGAGGAAATTAATTTAAAAAAAAATGAGATTTCACAATCAATTAATGAGATTCAATATTCAAAATTTAATTTGGTATATATTTGGGTATAAGACTAGAATTACTCTTCTATCTTAAAATTTAAGAGTAAAAAAAAAAAAAACCACAAATTTTTACGTTTTCTTTAAAATGTGAAAATTTATCTTATACAGTACCTCCACTCCGTCGGTCTTATACACTCTCCCCGTCGGTCTTACACCTAAATGTATAAAACTAAAATTAGTCTTATACCTTAAAAAATAAGACTAAAATTAGTCTTATAACTAAAGGTATATGACTATAATTACTCTTATATTTTATTACTCTTATATCTTAAGGTATAAGACCTTTGAATGGTCCTATAGCAAATGATATAGGACCTGGGGACATAATATAGACAGATATAAGACCTTTGAATGGTCCTATAGCAAATGGTATAGGACCTGGGAACATCATATACAAAGCTATAAGACCATTGGATGGTCCTATAGCAAGTGTGAGTACCCCGATCCGAACTCATGTTTGGGTCCACTTTAATTAATTTTTGGGCTTATATAATTGCTAAAATGCAATATTAAGTCCAAATATCCCACAAGACATCCAACCCATTGGGCCTGCCAGGCATTCGGCCCAATATGCCAAAAAGGTGTACGCTGTCGTCCGACATGAAAAGACACTAAGGCGGTTTAACTGTCCCTGTCGGACGACAAAGGCCTTCCCATCAGCCTGCCTATAAATACAAGGCATGACTGATCATTTTAGGGGACTTGAAGAGAGGACTTGAAGAAAGGATTTGGGTATAATAGAGGGGAAACTCTGCCCAAAAGGAGTCTCTCTCTCTCTCTCACACACACTCACCTCCCTCCTCACACACACACACACTTCAAGGTCAAGATCCAAAGAAGCTTCCATTGTTGGTGTGTAGAAGGGGTGGACACCATACTACTGGTGATCTCACTTTATGGACTACAATAGGTAGCCACTAAACCCTTCTCCCTCTTTAAATAGCCTTTAATACATTCATACTACCTTGCATGCATATTTACTTTAATATTATGTAAAAATCGAGATTTTTGCATGATAAAGGTGGTGGAGAAGTGAATCTTCAATATTCACTTCTCCCACCTCAGATCTGGACATTTGGTCACATTAGGATCAATAAAGTTTCAATCTTTACGCATTTGCATCGAGTTAGGAGGTGATGGCTACTTCAAAGTGGCAAAAAATATGTGATTCATCACATTTGGCCACTAAAGCCATGTGATCCTCCCATTATACTCATATTATATTGTCATATTACTGTTTACAGTTCATAAAGTTGCTTGGTTTGCTTTAGAACAAAAGGGGAAATCAAACAGTCTGAAGGGCACAAAAATGGCCTACCCTTGTCGGACGACACAGGACTCTCAAGAGATCCTGTGTCATACGACATGGGGATCCCAGAAGGCTGCAAAGCTGTTCTTGGACTTCAGATCTGTCGCGATTGATCCCCCTTTGTAACTTGAAGCTTGCCTAAGCAACTGTGGCTCATAAGCCACTATTTAGGTGCCTAAGATCTGTTTGGGTGCGATTTATCGGAGGCGGTTTGCCATATGACATGGATAACTTCGGATGTTCTATGTTATATGACATCCGTATCATTCAAAGTCTATCGTGACTTTGCCCACTCCCGTCAATCCCAAATTGAGCTTAGACCTTCAAATAGTGTCTCCAATGAGTCAAAATAAATGTCATTACAGTTCCAGAATAGCTTGGTCATTGTAAAAGACAATCTGACCATGAGGCATCATGTCGTGCGACACCCTCTTTCTGGGAGGTCCTGTGTCGGACGACATCAGATCTCTCTGGGCAGAATGTCTTACCTTCTGCCTTGTTATGACAACCATAATATGTAAAGGGTGTGGCCCCCTGTCATGGCTCACAAGTTGTATCCAGCTTATACATTATCAATGAAAAATTCCAAATTTGCATGCCTTACTCATCGACACATATTGCACACACACTTTGAACGTCCAAAATTGTCCAATGTTGATTGAAAGTCTCGAAAGAGGCGTGTTGGGTGAACTCTCTAGTTCTTCCCAAACACGTAACCAGACTCCCGAACCCAAAATACTCTTTAAAATAGGTTTTTCAATGTTTTCCTTTAAAAAACGATGTGGCGACTCCCAAAACCGAAGTTTTCAAAAACTTATCATATCATTTACAACACAAAAACCCCTTTTAAAAAGGAAAAATGATATTTGATAAATTTCTTTTCGGGCGAGCGTTCATTCACAAGTAGTATAGGACCTCACATAATCTTATACCAACGTATTAAGACCTTTGAATGGTCCTATAGCAACTGGTATAGGAATTAACATCATATACAAAGCTATAAGACCTTTGAATGGTCCTATATCAAGTGATATAGGACCTCACACAATCTTATACCAACGCATTAAGACCTTTGAATGGTCCTATAGCAACTGGTATAGGACTTAACAACATCATATACAAAGCTATAAGATCTTTGAATGGTCCTATAGCAAATGGTATAAGACCTGAGAACATAATATACACGGCTATAAGACCTTTGAATGGTCCTATAGCAAATGGTATATGACCTGACAACATCATATACAAAGCTATAAGACCATTGGATGGTCCTATATCAAGTAGTATAGGACCTCACACAATCTTATACCAACGCATTAAGACCTTTGAATGGTCCTATAGCAACTAGTATAGGACTTAACAATTCACTTCCCTGTGGAGAACAAACACAGAGAAACACCACGCATTGTGGAGAGAAAAAACTCATCAGATTTCGATAGTCTCGAATTTTTTATTTTTTATTTTTTCAATTTTTCAAGGAAAAAGGAAATCTAAGAACCTAATTATCCTAAGCCCTAAATAATTGAAATTGAATAAAAATTGGATCTTCAGGCTTGAGGAAAACAACGTTTCCCAACACGATTACGGTTCCCGAATCATTAAGCATCTTCGCAAACTCTAATCCTTGATCTCTGCTCGAACATCCGGCCTCGCAGATCTGAACAAACTCCGCATACGTCACACAGTTGTTCGTCGTCAGCCTCAGCTTCGCCTTCACCATCTCCAACTGCGACACCTTCAGCACCTTCCTAGCATCCTCCACCGTCAATTCCCCCTCCCTCGCCGGCGACATCAACTTCTCCGCTCCCTCGCCATCAAGGCTCGTAGCCAAGGAACCATTGTCGGGGAGGCCTCCAGTGCCGGAGAAGAATGGATGTCGGACTGAGAGTGGCGAGAGAGGGAGAGAGTACGTTGGGTGAATGAGGGGAGGGGTAAAATTGGTATTTAGAAATCATATTTGACCAGGTCAAAGGAGTTTTGGGTTTACACGATATTTTGATCTGAGCTTCTCAATGAGTTTGGAGTTTTGAATCTGGGATAGGTTTTTATGGGTTAAAATCTAGGCTAGAGGGGTAGGAAGGAATTAATCTTTTAGATTTTTCCAAATCGATAACTAATAGTTCGGTCCGTAAATTATCCCAAACCGTACCATTTATACCCCTAATATTTATAATTAATCGGTAAAAAATACAAAAAGACATTAGTAATATGCTTAAATCAAAGCTAGATCAGTACACATTACAACACAAAAATCAATGGCAGAATTAAGCTTTTAACTAGCTGTAATTTCTAAACCCGATTAAAGAAAAATAATAATCACCAGGTAGAGAAAATAATATTAAAAAAAAAAAAAAAAAAAAAAAACCAATCAACGCCATGAAGATACAGTGAGGAGAGGGAAATCATTCCAAGCAAGAGAAAGAAACCCAGGCGGAGATTCAACCACAGTATACAAAGAACTGTAATTGTAATTCCATAGAAGGATTTTAGCTTGACTCATTGCGTAATTGCTAAGTGCTACCGATTCGAAACCGGCACTTTCCATTAGTATTCTCCATTGATCTTTGTCTTCCATACGTTCTCTTTTGGTTCCCGGTTTCTCCGGTCCGATGACGGCGGCGATTCGTCGTCCGAATAATAGTCTTTCTACCTGGAGGCGCTCAGGGGAGTCTCGGGTTAAATTGGGTTCGAGCGAGTCGAAGATGGTGGAATAGTATTTGAGTGCGTTCTTGAAGCGGCTTATGTACTTGACCCGATTTAAACTTGCTTCGTATTCGCCCAATGTGACGATATTCGGGTTGAGGGATTTGGCTAGATTGAGCGCTGTTTCGACGCCGGCGTCGGTTTCGTCGAGAAGATTGTATAATTGGAGCATGAAATTGACGGCCAAGAACTCGTTTGGATTAACCCGAAAGCTGGACCCGTTTAGATTATGAATCGGAGTCAAAATCGGTTCGAACTCGAAGTTCAGATCTAGTACTTTTGCGAAATCGCGCAAACGGTTCCCAGTTGCAAGTAGAGCAGGACCCGGTGAGTTTCCTAGCGACGCCGCCGGGATACCGGAGATACGGATTCTGGTGGGCTTTCCGGCGGGACGGGTTGCTAAAGCTTGTAATAGAGCTGCCCACTGAACGCCCTGGACTATTCCGAAGTCAACTATGTGAATTTCGTCGGCGCTTTCTGCTGCTTCGAGTATGGCTTGGTTTGCCGTCAAGTGGGCGAATTTGGAGTAGGGGCAAGCGTCGTTGAGAGCTTTGTAAGTGAGTGTGAACTCCTCGGAAGTGGTGTCGGAGATTGTTGGGGTTTTCTCCGATTGATCGGTAATTCTGCTGTTGAGAGCTTCGGCGAAGTAGAATGCAACTCTTTCTGTCGGATCTCCGTCTTCCGATAACGTTTCCCGGAGCTTACCAAGTAATTTCACTGCATTATCGGAATCTGATTCGGCTAGACGGGCGCAGTTGAGTAGGGACTTTAGCAACGGCTTTGAAGAAATCGTTTCAGGTGAGCTAGTTGACGCGCCGCGGTTACCACCGCTACCGCCGCTTGCTACAGTTTCGGGTTTAGGTGGAGGATTAACTGACTTAGAGGAGGGTTTAATTTCTTCTTCTGCCGGTGGGGGCAATGACGGCGGGTCCCAATTAGAAGCCTTGGTTTGTTCGGAGTAGATAACTTGGTTCAGATCAGAAGGCGGAGAAGACGCGATACTGAGTCGACTCGGGCAATTCACAAACGGATCGGAGCCGTACAGACTAAACTCAGAACTCGCCTGCCACGCGTCACACGATGACGGTAGATTAGAGCTTTCAGTTGATTCTCCACCGCCCATCAAGCTCTCCATCCACTCGTCCGAGTCAAACTCACCACCGCTCCCGGCGACAAAATCAGCAAATCTGAACCCACTAGAACCGCCATGGTGGTGGTGCTCCAAACTAGGAAACGGAAACCCAGCCACACCACCGTCGGAAGCTCCGGCATCATTAAACGGGTCGGCGAATCCAGCAAACCCTAAAGTGGGACTATTAGACAAGCTCTGGTGGGTGGAACTCCACGGACTTAAGCAAAAGGGATTGCCGGCGACACCTTGTTGGTGGTGCTGCTGGATGTGGTGGTGGTGCTGTTGTTGTTGCTGCTCTTGCTGTTGCTTTTGTTGGATGACTTGTTGAGCTATAGCCATTAAATTGCCGCTGTCGGTACACAAGTAAGCCATTCTCCGGCCAAAAGTCGCCGGCCACAACGGCTCTCTCACATCAGTCACTAGAATGCTACTAGGTGTGGAAGTGAAATGAGTGTATAGTGTAAATAATTGAAAAGCTAAAAAGAAAGTTCAAAAGGAGATGGGATGATTTATATGACTAACGACTATAATGCGGTTTTATGAGTGAGAAAGTCTAGAGAGAGAGAGATATGAAAATGGGTGAATCCTACCTCTTGAATTGATTAAAGTAAAACTACAAATCTCAAATTTTCCTGAGACCAAATTTTTCAAAGACCAAGTCCAATATGTAAATTATCAAAAAATATTTAACTATTTTAATATTACGATAACTCATCTTTTCTCTCCATCCACTTAATCATTCAACTACTTTCTCAACTACACCCCCACAATAAGCTAGTTTAGTTTAAAATTCAACTCCTCCCAACTCATCATTCTATACTTCACCACCTTTTATTTTATTTACAATATTTAATTTTGTAATTAAAAAATTAATAAAAATAATAATAATTTATTATTAAAAAATAAATTATTAATATTTTTATTTATAAATTCGAGATTTTTTTTAATTTTTTTAATTCGAGATTTATTTAATTTTTTTAATTCGAGATTTTTTTTAATTTTTTTTAATTCACACTTAATTAATTTTTTCGAAGCAATTAAATAAATACGAGAATATTTTAATTTTAATAAAAATAAGAAAAGTTACAATAAACTTAGCTCGTTCCACAAATGATGAAAAAAAAAAAGCATACGATACATAGACTCGGAATTTTTTCTCAAATAATCACTTTTTACTTTTTTATTTATCAAAATGACTCACTGTTCAAACTATTGCCCAGAATGTCCATTTTTTTGAAAATCGCTACACCGTGTAGCGAGTTTGACTAGAGTTGGTCAAAACTCGCTACACGGTGTAGCAAGTATAGGGTAATTAAGTTTGACCGTTTGGGGAATTAATTAGACATTTAATTAACCAAAACTCGCTACACCGTGTAGCAAATTTGGTCAAACATAATCAAACTCGCTACATCAAACATAATCAAACTCGCTACACGGTGTAGCAAGTTATTTAAATTCAAAAATCCATATAAACCCCTCTCCTTCAGTCCCAACAAAACAAACTCTTCTCTTTTTTTTTCAGTCCATCTCTCCCTTTTCTTTCTTTCTTTCTCAGTCCATCTCTCATCTATCTCTCTCAAATCTAATTCATTTCTCTCAATCCAAGATTTATAACTATCAAAATGGATCCACCTCTGCCTCATATCATACTTGGTCCCGCTGGTGAAGCACAGTCTGCCATGCGTCGGCATCACACCGAAAAAACTCATGTCTCTCAGGGACCCCCCCCTCAGTCGATCCAAGAGGCCATACGTAGAAAGCTTGAAGAGCCGGTGAAGGATGAAGATTTCCAGGGTAAAGCTTGGCTTTCTGCAATGGACTATTTCACTGCAGAGGGTACTTATTATCCGTTGAGAATGATCAAGGAGAAATGCCAAAAATATGAGAGGGTGGAACAGGTATAATATTTTACATTAATTATAGTTAAGGTTGAGGTTGAAATTTACAAATAATTGGTCATTATATTTTTGTTCTATTAGGTTGTTGTTGTTGTCAAGGAGTGCACATCATCTAGTCATGGCTCTATGCATCTGATTTTGAAGGATCCTACTGACACAATTGATGCTTACATTGTTGACAAAGTGCTGAGGGAAAGTGAGGGCGGAAGTGACATAGGTGTTAGTGCTGTTCTTACACTTACTCAGGTATGAAATATTTTCCTTAACAATATTACACTCCCAAAGATTATATTCCTTAATATTTTGTTCTAAATGTTTTATTTTGTTGATCTATTAGGCTGTTGTTTGGGCCCCCTCACGCTAAAAAAAAATACTTAACATTGTTACTTCCAATGTTTCTAAGGTCTTCCCTAAGGATTGTTAAGTTAATTTGTTGGACATGTAATATTTGAATTTCTGTCGAATTTAATATGTACCGAAATTTATGTAAAATTTTCCTATGTGATCGGGCTGTGGTCACTGAATTTTTTGGATTTAATGTAAGATTTCCTATGTGGCCGGGATGTGGCTACTAACTTGACAATATTTTTTTTGTGATGTTATTTTAGTTTTTTTTTAAAATTATTTTGTACAGTTTGTGTTTAGTTTTGTTGCAATTATTCATGATATATTTTTTTTAACACATCCAAAAAAAAATTGAAAGAAAAACTTAATTCAGCAACATGTAATCATTTGTTTTAAAACATGTAAAAAAACATTTAAAAAAAATAATAATTCAGCAACATGTCATTGTTATTTGAACACATGTAATTTTTTTTTATGTTAGTACGAATCTATTTTGAGCAATAATTTGAAGCTGATTTAATTGTCCAAATTGAAATTTAAAAGTTGTTATTGTTACACCATTATATGTACTACAAGGAACAATTTTTAGATATTCAATATGATACCTAAATGAACCTATATTTATTGCTCAAAATACCTTCGCGAACGATTTTTTTTTTCCGATGTTAGTACGAAGCTATTTTGAGCAATAATTTGAAGCTGATTTAATTGTCCAAATTAAAATTTAAAAGTTGTTATTGTTACACCATTATATGTACTTCAAGTAACAATTTTTAAATATTCATTATGACACCTAAATGAACCTATATTTATTGCTCAAAATACCTTCTCGAACGAATTTTTTTTTTTGATGTTATTACGAAGCTATTTTGAGCAATAATCTGAATCGATAACGGATCTGCGGCCTCACACATTTCAACCGCTCTCAAGCCCAAATCTATATCAAATAAATGTATATCAAATACTATAAATAATGCCGCAAATTTGAAATAAAACTTAAAAACAAAAACATAATGAACATTAAAATGAAATAAACATACCTGTAGAACGTTGAGAAATCCTCCGCACTGTTTCGTCCGAGGGTCAGTCGCACTACACAACTCTCGATATAGGAAAGCGAGCGCAACACTCCCCCAACTGTACTGGCTGACCCTAGAAACATCCCTAAGCAGAGGGAGATAACATAGCTTAACCTTGTTGTTCGTACGATCAGGTATGATCGTAGAACCCAAGGCAAGCAAGATATACGCCCGTACGTACTGATCCACAATCTCTGGAGCAGTATCATCAGCGAGGTCACTAAAGTGTGGGAAACGCAAGGTAATCCACCTGAGCTTCAGAATGTTCCCATCTATATCTCCGTCACCAGGGACAGCCCCTAAATACTCCCCGACAGTGTACCGCGCCTATACATGCATCGAAACCCATCATCGCAACAACATCCACATCAATCGGCAACCCGCAAATCATGCCGATATCCTGTAGGGTGATCGTCATCTCACCAATCGAGAGATGGAACGTATGGGTCTCCGGATGCCATCTCTCGATCAAAGCCTCAAGCAACGCAAAATCATACTGTACCCTCCCTATATAGTGTACTCCGCTAAATTCGCACTCCGCCAGTTTCAACAATATCACAGGAGCTAATTCACCTGACAAGGCGGCACCATGACGAAATAGGAGGGGACTAGAAACCTCCCACTCGGCCCAAATATACCTAGCCCTATGCTCCGCATGCCGGGTCAGAACAGAGGCATCGATAGGCCCGGGATCAATGAAAGCTTCCATCTATTTATTTCAATATCAAGGTTGGTTATTGTTCTATAAGGCAAGGAAATAAATAAGAGAATACAAAAGTGTAATTACTAGTACGTGGCATTGTAATCCAAAGTTATCCCACACTTCCAAGAAGTGCCTGTGGGGAAGGTCTTGATTTCCAGCCTATATACTAAGTAATACTTCAAGAGTAATCCTCATGCGGTTTTGAAAAATAGCATGCGCTTTTTTTTTTTGAAAGTTTGAACAATAAATCATATTTTAAGTGTTTGAGGTAGATCTATCTGATTTAGGGTTTAGGGTTTGGGGTATAAGTATATGAGATTTGGGATGTTGTTATAAGTATATTAATTCCTATCCTATTTTTCTATCTCACTAATAATTCATATCCTATTATTTATACCTACAACATCTTAATAATGTATACTCCCTCCGTCCCGTCCGACTTAGGACATTCACTCCCGACACGGAGATTAAGGAATACTATTATAATATTAGGAGAGAGAATGAGTGAAGGATGTGTTGTGAGTGTGAAAAATTAAATAGGAGAGAGAATGAGTGGGATAAATAGTGATGAGATTATTGTTGTGAGTATGACAAGTGGGTCCCATTTAATATAAAAGTAATATAAACTTTTCATTTTGGGCCGTCCTAAGTCGGGTGGGACGTCCAAAATGGCAAAACGTCCTAAGTCGGACGGGACGGAGGGAGTACTTCTTAATTTTTATTTATCTTTTTTTTTTTCAATTTCCAAATGGGACTGAGGGCTACATAGGAGTCTTGTCTCAACAGTTCTAGGATTTTGTTCGGTACAGAAAACAAAATTCTTTGTTCTTACAATCCAATATTTCAAATGTACAAATTTTACAAGTGAACAAGTTAATATTTCAACAATCTGAATTGGACAAATGCTACCAAATTAGTCACATAAATAATTCATTTGATAAGCCAAACATGGCACAAGAATTCACTAAACAAAAATAAATTATTTTGATAGATTACAAGATTGAAAACCAAAGATATCATATATTTACAAAAAAATCATAAATTGCAAATAAATTAATAAACATTCATTACTATCTCAAATTTTCGGATTAACAAAACTAAATTTAATAACAAAAAAAATAGAGAGTAATTTAATAAACATTCATTATTATCTCAAATTTTCGGATTAACAAAACTAAATTTAATAACAAAAAATCCTAAATTGAGACTAATTTGTGTATAAACAATGTCATCAAAAAAAATAAAAAAAAGTAAAAAAAAAAATCCTAAATTGTAAGTAAATAAATAATAAAATCAAAACTAAAATTCAACATAAAACAAATTACTCACATATTTAACAAAACTAAATTGAATAACAAAAAAAAAATAGAGAGTAAATTTGAACAAATAATATAATCAAAGCTAAATTAAAGAGAAAATAAAGTAAAATATAGAATGTAAACTTACAATTTACTAAATTTTGATGATACAAAATTGGAATCCTTTGTGTGTGAAGCTTCTTCTTCTTCTTCCTTGGGCTCTTGCTCGACAGTTTTGTTAAAATGATTTAGGTTTTCAATCGAAAGTGAAGACGGTGAACTGGAAGGAATTGATTTTTTAAGTTAAACTCGCTACACGGTGTAGCGACTTTAATACTAAACTCGCTACACCGTGTAGCGAGTTTAGGTTAATTAAACGCCCTAATTAATTTCACAACGGTCAAACTTAATAACCCTAAACTCGCCACACGGTGTAGTGAGTTTTGACAAACCCTAGTCAAACTCGCTACACGGTGTAGCGAGTTTCAAAAAAATGGACATTCCGGGCAATAGTTTGAACAGTAAGTCATTTTGGTAAATAAAAAAGTAAAAAGTGATTATTTGAGAAAAAATTCACGGTACAATAAAATTTAAAAATCACTGATTTGCGAACTTTGCCCATATGTGTTTGACTAGATCGTTCTGCAATTGTTTATGAGCCCTTTGATCACGCAAATCCGATCTAGTACGTACATGATTTTCAAACACTGGTAATACCTCAGTTGAGAATGGTTGTTGTGTACTAGACCCACTTACCTCGGACTGATCCTGAAAGTTAAGCCAATTTTGAGAATACGTATCACGTTCATCCTCAACGATCATATTATGTAATAAAATACATGCTCTCATGATCATAGCCAAGTCCTCTATCTGCCACATTCGAGCTGGATCTCGAATGATTTTAAATCGAGCTTGGAGCACTCCAAATGCCCGTTCTATATACTTTCGATATGCCTCCTGGTATTTTGCAAATAACTTATCTTCTTCACTTTGAGGAAGTTTAACGGATTTGACGAAGGTCGGATAAGAGGGGTAGATACCGTCAGCAAGATAATATGTCATATTATACTGACGTTCATTCACAAAGAAATTGACTCGTGGAGTATTTCCTGCTTCAAGATCATCGAAAACTGGCGATCGGTCCAGAACATTTATATCGTTTAATGTTCCCGGACATCCAAAAAAGACATGCCAGATCCATAAATCATGACTTGCAGCGGCTTCAAGAATAACCATAGTGGTTCCCTTATCACCTCTAGTAAATTGACCTTCCCAACCAGTAGGACAATTTTTCCACTCCCAGTGCATGCAATCAATACTCCCGATCATCCCTTGGAACCCCCGCTTCTCACTGACCTCAAGTATTCTTTGCAGGTCAGCTTTGTTTGGGGCTCTCAAGTACTCTTGCTCGTACAATTGAATGACCCCCTTGCAGAATCTCTGTAATGCCTCAAACGCTGTAGTTTTCCCTATTTTAATGTATTCATCAATGGAATCAGTGGACATACCATATGCTAACAGTCGCATGGCTGCGGTACATTTTGCTAATGGAGATAGGCCTTCTCTGCCGGAACAATCGGATCGTTGTGTGAAGTACTTGTCATGGCTTGAAAGATCCTCGACGATATGGAGGAATACATGTTTCTGCATCCTATATCGGCGCCGAAAATAATCTTTATACAGAGCATTTTCGGAAAAGTAGTCATCAATCAGGCTCTTATTGTGCAAAGCGTGATCTCTTTTCAAATTTTTTCGAGTTTTTTTCGGAGTTTTATCATCAAAAAACTCGTTCATGATAAAACTCTCCTCAATTTCAAGTTGCCTTTTGTAGGCTTCGACATCAAAAGGAAAAAATCCAGATGGATCCATTGATGTAGAAGGAAGGAAAGGAGAGAGTGTTTGATATAGGAACAAGGAAAGAAGAATGTGTTTGGTGTAGGAAGAATGAAAGAAGAGAGTGCTATTTATTATAAAATGAGTGATTGAGGTTGACGGATTTGAAGCGTCTATTGAATTGAGTTAGTTAAAAGATAACAAATGAGTGGTCGTGGTTGACGGATTTGAAGCTTCAATTCAATAGAATTACATAGATTTAATTAAAAAGATGATGAATGTTTTAGAAAATAAGAAGGATAATTAGGATTTTGTTGAGAGAAAAGAGAGGTTTTTTTTTGGTGTACAAAAAATATGAAAGTTATATCATTTTATAGAGAAAAAATTTCCAGAATTTTGGGAAAAAAATTATTTCTGTCAAATAATTGAGCTCAAAAAACGGGATAGAAAGATAAAAAAAAATCTCCAGCAACCAATCAGCGAGAGACACGTGGCCTTATCCGGAAAAAAGCAAAAAAAAAAAAGAAATGACGCGCCTTGGTGAGGCGTGAAGGACACGCGCCATTTGCGGTCCAATTGGACGCTGACGCGTGTCTCAGGCGGGCCCCTCCATTTTTGACTCAACCAGGTTGGACAATTTCAACCCACACCCCTCAACTACCCCCATTCAATTACCCTATTACCCCAATTCAACTAACTAACTCCCTCTCAACTACCCATTCAATACCCTTATTGGAAATGGTCTAATTATTTGAAATATGAATTATAAATACTTTTTTCGTGTCACCCGAAAAATGGACACAAATTTGATATTGTACGAAACTTAAGAAAAGTGTATAATGAAATAAGTGTTGTTAGTATAAAAATTAAGATAGTAGAAAGAAAGTAGGGTAAAAAAATATTAAATGAATAATTATTTTGAGTAAACAGCACAATATTTGGAAATGAAAAAAAATATTTTCCTTTAAGGGTGGAAAGTTATTGAGTCCCGATCGGATTGGATTGGATCGGATCGGATGGTTATTTAAATAATACTTTCCTTTTATAAAAATAAATTCTTTTTGATTTTTCAGAGAACTCCGTGTTGGAACTTATGTGAATTTGTGTGGTAAAAGATGAAAGTTAAAGGTGTTTTTTGAAAAATAGAGTTTTTGGTGAAATTTAGGTGGTGCGCTAAAATGAACATAACTTTTGATTTCGGATGAACCACGGAACGCGCCTTATATCGAATCGAAGCTCTTTTCGAGACGGATAAAAGTCATCGAGCATAGCACCATGACACAGGTTTTATAAACATAAAGCTCGAATCTTGGCAGTCAAATGATGTACTGAACTAATTTAATTTTTGTAAATTAATATTAATTTTTTTAATATTATTTTAAATTATTATTTCAAATCTGGATAATGCCAGATTTGACTTTTGAAATAAGAGTTTCAACTGTCATAACTGTTATAAAATTTGTGTTTGATTTTGAAAAATCAAATTTGAAAAGACATGTATTTTCAAACATAATCCTATATAAGCACACATCAGATTGTGTTCCTGTATATACAAGTTTTCATCTTCTCTTTCACTTCTATCCTTCTGAAAGCATACATTACATTCGTCAGGGAACAAGTTCTTCCGCAGGAACTTGTTTCGAATAGTTGTATCCTCGAGTCAGACTTCCAGACTGCTGCAGAAGCGGGAAAGAATTTCTATCTTAGGACAGTGCCATACAGGGGCGGACCCAGGGCCAAAATCAAGGGGGTTCACAAATTATATTAGCCAAAAGCTTCAAAAATTAATTGTTTTCTACATGACTACCTACAACAATTACAACTAACAAAGAACATACTAAATTTTTCCTTTACACGTTTTTATACTATGATAGCATTTAATTACATTATCATCGGTAACGCTCCCAAAAACTCTTTTTCAATAAAAGACACAAGACAATCATTAAAAAATGATCACCAATTTGATTACGTAAATGATTTTTGATAATGTTCATTGCTGAGAAGCATATTTCCATACTTATTGTTGCTACTGACAAAATCAAAGCAAACTGCAAAAGCCGATATATCAATGGATATGATAAATATTTTTTTTTCACTAGCTTTGAACATAAATCTCCAAGCCCCTTCAATCCAATAAATTAGTCATCTGATCGCACATCCATAATATATGTCTCTAGTTGAGACTCAAGGGGGTGGATTGGAGCTGGTAAGGGGGTGCACTTAGTAATTCAATTTTTTAAAACTGCCAATGAAAATTGGGTTGGGGAGTTCACTGTCACTCCCTTAAGCCTTCTTGTGTCCGCCCCTGGTGCCATACATCGCAAGCATCTATTCTAAATTGTGACGTTTAGGTTTTATCTTGATTCTGTAACTTTAATTTGTTTAAATAATTCATTTCTATCAAATATACATTATTAGTATTTTTTTATATTCTGTTTACATATAGAAAAGTAGATTGGTCATAACACTCCGAAGTTGTCAAGTCTGGGGTGCAAAGTGGCACTGCTCCGATTCATTTATAACTGTTAGTGTAAAACGCATGTGATATCCTGAATGATTTCTCAGATTCCAGATGATATCTCAGATGATTTCTTGTGCTGAAATTTTTATAGTTGTACATTTCTTGATTATTAATTTATGTACTAATGTGCTTGAACAGAATAAAAGTGACGAGCTAGGTCCAGCGGGTAAGCCCAATCATCTACCAATTATTGCCACCACGTTCTCAGTGGGCTAGACCCAATTATTATCAGGCCCAAGGCACATCAACATGATCAGTCGACCTAAGCTCATTGTCCGACCTACTTGGCCCCGACCTAGCTTGGTCCGACATTACAATCCAAATGCTATTCTGCACGGTACAGCCTCTATCCATCGCTGCCAAAGTCGATCGAGACCCAACAGGCGACCTCGACCCATATCATTACGTTGACCTACAGAGTCCTGGCGTACTTACAATTATTTACGCAACGAGACTCCCTACAAATTAGGAGTTATTTATGGATAAGATCTCTATCACGTATCTGTTCCGCAATTTAAGGGATTTCATGCAATCCTACCACAAATACAACTCTCATCAGCAACTATAAATACAAGGCAACATCAACCGTTCCAAGGTAATTGCTTTTTGTTATATTGAATACATCTTATTCATTATAATATTTAAGCTCTCATACACCATACTTACTCTCATGCCCGAGGGTCTTCGCCGGAGACCATTCCGGCTAGTCGTGGGTTCATTGTTTCAGGTCAAGGAGCCAAGTGATTAGTCTTGCTGATTGGATGGAGATTGATAAGCACGATTCTTGTAGCATCAATTTGGTTCCATTGCCGGGAAACGTGCTCACTTGACCTCGAAATTTCTTACAATCCATAATCATGGTAACTTCTGATGGATACGTTTCTGAAGCCTCAGACGAGCACAATGAGGGAAACACCGGCGCTAACACGTGATGGATACGTTTCTGAAGCCTCAGACGAGCACAATGAGGGAAACACCGGCGCTAATACGGACGCCGGTGCTGGAAACCGTAATATGAACATGCATACTCCTCCTCCACCTCGTTCGTCCACATGAAGGCAACTCTGGCCTAATAAAGATCGCCGATGGAAGAGGATTGTCCGATAATAGGAGGGAGAAAAGGCACATGGCCGACCAAGGAGCACATCCTCCTCCGGCGTCCCCAAGCAGGTGCGAATGGCTGCAGTGACAGACTGTGTCCTCAACCAATCCCCTCAGTAAGAAGGAGATGATGCTGGAGCGGGCTAGATTGTTGGCAGCTGATAGCGATGGAAGAGGAGACTGAGCAAAACGACAGAAGGTCGAGCGGCGCCTCCTCCCGTGTTTCTCATAGGTAGCCCGAAGGAAGTGCTAGACAGAGAGGGAGTGCCAGGCAAAATGGCAAGTAGAGGATAGTACAGCGTGTTTGATCCCAGATTCACGTCCCAAGTGACGACCTGAGATCCAGCCTCAACAGAAATAGAGAGCAGGAGGCCGAGTCAGACCTTAGGCGACACTTGGAGGCCAACCGAAGCATGCATAGGTCGCCCGCGTAACCGAGAGGTCGCAGCCTCACAGAGATAGGAACGGGCGCAGTCGCTAGTCGAGAGGAAAGGCGCAGGTCGCTAGTCAGGGAGGAAAGATGCAGGTCGCCGATTAATTCAGTAAGATTGCCCTCTCATAGGGATCGGAGGGGTAGAGAGATAACTCCCCCTAGGAGTGATAGGCATAGGGCCAACTCTAGGAGGGATCCCCACCGCGAGGAACGTCAGAAATCCAACGACATCTCCCAGGCAAGGGACGATAGGCCAGACGCTAGTGGAATGTTAACAGAAGGAAGAAAAGTTTGAACAATGGGAGGCCGACAAGAAAGAGGATGTTGGAAAGGTCGAACGAAATGACTTTGCTCTTTCGACCCTTGTCCAAGGAGTTGCTCGACCGTCGACCTCCTCACGGTTTCAGGTTGCCCACTCTAGAAAAATATTCGGGTGCAACCAATGCCAAGATTCATATACAGCATTTGGAAGCCACTATGTGCTTCGTCTCCAATGAGGACGACATGATGTGCAAGGCACTAACTAGCACCCTCATCGGGGCAACTCTTACTTGGTTTAACGGCTTGGCACCAGGTTGTATTTCGACGTGGCATTATATGAGAAAGAAGTTTCTAGATCACTTCTCGACAGCTGGAGCTCGGAAGATGACTGTCACCGACTTGAATAATTTGGTACAGGGAAAAAACGAAAGCTCGATGAGCTATTATACCAAGTTCAAGGAGATGGTCGACCAGATTGAAGAGGACCTGACGGACAGGGAAGTAATAAATTATTTCAGGAATGGGATAGCCTCTGCAGACTTAGATTACGAGCTGACAGTCCGGGCCGTGACTACCCGACAAGAACTGTTCGAAAAATCCTACAACGTGGCACTGGCTGAAGAGAGAAAGGAAAAGAAGAGTGGAAAAATCCCCAAGACTGATGTCATTGATACTGACAAGAAGGACCTAGCCAAGAATGGGGGTAATAACAAAAATGGTAAGAACAGAACCAGGGCGACTGAGAAATTGCCCGAAGCTTTCACCCCTCTGACAGCAAGTCGTAGCGAGATACTGAATACCGTCGAGCTAGGCCCACCTGCCCCTATGAATCCAGGAAACAAGTTCAGAAGGGATAACAGCAAGTACTGCGACTATCATAAAGACACGGGCCACACTACGGAAGATTGTATGAGCCTGAAACACATCATTCAAAAGTGGGTCGACAGTGGGAGGCTCGACATGTATGTGAAAAGAGATCAAACAAGGCGTGAATGAGCGAGTCATTGGTGGACAAAGAAGAGCCAAGACAACCTAGATTGAATTTGGGGTTTAATACTGAGCAAGCCAGCAACACCACCCTGAAACACAAGATATTCTAGCTCAACAAGGCCCCTCATATGCCACCTAGAAGCTACATCAGAGACGAGATGATCAGTTTCTACCCGAACGAGCTAGTGATTAATGCAGCGGCTAGAGAGCAAGTTCTCATTATCCCAGGGTTAATTGATGGGTGTACGATGAGCAGACTCTTGATAGATACGGGGGCCTGTAAAGATATTCTGTTTTACAAGACGTTCAAGGAGATGGGACTCTCAAAGGAGCAGCTCTCACGTTATGACGGGCAGATCGGAAGGCTTCACCAACTACAGGGTCGATGCCAAGGGACAAATCGAGTTGGACGTCGACATAGGCCAACATCCTTACAGGGTAGTCTCCAAGGTAACATTTATTGTTATTGATGTCAATAGTGATTATGCTGCTATTTTGGGTATCCCTGGCCAGGTCGCACTTGGAATGGTGGCCTCAATCCCCCATCAACGAGATAAGTTTCCTACGCTAGCTGGAGTCGGTTGTGTGCAAAGTACAGCTCGAGCATACCTTGATCATGTCCTTCGAATGAGAAAGTAGAGGGAACTAGAGATTAAAACTGATGAGGGATGATGAAGATGTCAAAGTCTGTCACCACAACTTCTCGACTATCTACGATCACCTGCGTGGAAGAGGCGACCTATCACTCATATGAAGAGGTCATAATTGAGTCGAAACGTCCCTCCCAAATCACCATGGTCGATTCAGATGCAGTTATGGTCGACCAAGTCTTCATAGGCGAGCTATGCCTCCAGATCGACAATAACTCGGGGGCCACCACCAAATGGAGATCACAAATGAGCTAGATGACATGATCGTTGAAAAAGCTCCACACTTCGGGGGCCGAGTAAATACGTAGGGTTCGAGAGATCGGCTATCGAGACCCTACAATTTAAAGATGGTCCGGAGTTAGAAGCCGTGGACGAGCCGAAGCAAGTGATAACAAATCCTTCCTATCCCGAGCAAAAATTCAGATCAAAGCAGCTGTCACCGAGGAAAGAGTAGAGATCGTCGAGCCGCTAAAGGAGAGAAATGATGTCTTTGCTAGCAGAGGACATGAAAGGGATAAAGGAAGAAGTCGATGTTCACAGTGCTGGAAGTCAACCCGACCATGAAGTACAAAGCACGAAAACCGAGAGCTTCGCTCACACAAAGAGGAGGCGATAAAACTTGAGGTACAAAAACTTTTGAGTGTAGGTATCATCAAGGAAGCTACTCATACCACCTGGCTAGCTAATGTGGTCATGGTGAAGTAATCTAATGGCAAGTGGAGGATGTGTGTCGACTTCACAAACCTTATTTTGGCCTGCCCTAAAGATAGCTACCCCCTGCCTCGAATTAACAAGCTCGTAGACTCTATAGCTGGGCACTCCACTTTGAGTTTCCTCGATGCCTATTCAGGTTATCATCAGATCAAGATGCACAAGAATGATGTAGTGAAGACGGCTTTTCAAGCTGCCGGGGGTATTTACTGCTACAACATGATGCCGTTCGGGTTGAAGAATGCAGGAGCGACCTATCACTACCAGAAATAGGTGTTTTAGCGACGAAATAATCAGCGACGGAATTTAAGCTTTAGCGGCGGAATTTTTTTGGCGTCAAATTTAGCGACGGAATATAATTCCGCCGCTAAAACAAATATTCCTCGAATATTCGTTCAATTACCGCCACTATTTTCGCGGTTGATTTACCGACGGAATATTCCGCCGCTACATCTAAATCAGCGACGGAATTATTCCGCCGGTGAAAATTAAATAATTTTTATTTTTTTATTTATCGCCTGCGGAAATTTTCCGTCGGTGAAAATTAAATAAATTTTTTTGAAATGTTACACTGACGGAATATTTCCGCCGCCGATAAATTAAAAAATTAATTTATCGTCATTTTAAATATTCCGACGGTGAATTAAAATATTTTTTATTTTTTTTTGAAATATTACACCGACGAATATTTCCGCCGTCGAATAATTATTTTTTTAATTTATCAAGGAATATTTTGCTCCAAGAAATTAAATGTTTTTAATTTTTTTTTAAATTAAACACCGACTAATATTTCCGCCGCCGATAAAAATAATTTATTTTACTTACTCAGCCGACGGAATATTCCGTCGCTGATAATAAAATGTAATTTTTGATTATTTTTAGAACTAATTAACAAAATAACCAACTGAAAAACATTAAAATATTTAACTGAAACGTTAAAAAATTGCAAGTAATTTCAAAAAACTAACTGAAAACGTTAAAAAACTAACTGAAAATGTTAGAAAACTAACTGGAAACGTTAAACCCCAAACCCTATGCTTTCAATCACTCTTACCCATGTATTCTTGGGCATTCTCATATCCCGCCAAGATGAAACCCTAACCCCTAACCCCTAACCCCTAAACCCTAAACCCTAAACCCTAACCCCTAAACCCTAACCCCTAATCCCTAAACCCTAAACCCTAACCCCTAGCTCCTAAACCCTAAACCCTAAACCCTAAACCCTAAACCCTAACCCCTAAACCCTAACCCCTAAACCCTAACCCTAATCCCTAAACTGGCCCTAAACTCTAAACCCTAAACCCTAAACCCTAAACCCTAAACCTTAACCCCTAACCCCTAAACCCTAACCCCTAAACCCTAAACCCTATCCCCTAAACCTTAACCCCTAAACCCTAAACCCTAACCCCTAAACCCTAACCCCTAAATCCTAACCCCTAAACCCTAACCCCTAAACCCTAACCCCTAAACCCTAACCCCTAAACCCTAAACCCTAACCCTTAAACCCTAACCCCTAAACCCTAACCCCTAAACCCTAACCTCTAAACCCTAAACCCTAAACCCTATAGGGTATAGTGTATAGGGTATAGTGTATAGGTATGTGGTATAACATATAATATATAGTATATGGTGGTATGGGGTATAAAGGTAGTGCTGTATGTGGCATGTGGCATAGTGGTATAAAGTGAGGTGTGGTATGTGGTATAACAGATAGGTTTAGATAAGATAGTCAGGTATAATGTATAGATATAGGTATATAGGTATATGGTATGTGGTATGTGGCATGTGGTATGGGTATATACAGATAGGTATACTGTATAGGTATGTGGCATGGGTATAGGGTATAGGTATAGGTAAAGGTAGGGTATGTGGGTATAATATCAGATAGTATATTTTAGACTGTGAGGTAATGGGTATGTGGTATGTGGTATAGGGTATAGGTATGTGGTGTATAGCCAGATAGTGGTATAGTAGATAGTGGTATGTATATGTAAAGGTAGCAGATAAATGTATATTGTATAATAGGTATGTATAGGGTATGTGGCATGAATATAGGTATGGCATGGGGCATGGTATAGGTATAGGTATGTGGCATAGGTATGTGGTATGTGGTATAGGGTATGTGGTATAGGTATAGCCAGATATGTAAGTATAGCGTATAGGTATAGGTATAGTGGCATAAGGCATAATAGATAGTATAGTATAGGTATAGCCAGATAATGCAGATTATGTGGTATAGCGCGTATGTGGTATAAATGGTATGTGGTATAGGTATGTGTATAGGTATAGGTATAGTGGCATGTGGTATAGCAGCATGCAGCTTAGGTATGGGGTAATGGTATAGTGGCATAGTGGCATAAACAGATAGGATAGATAAAGGGCATACTGATATAGTGATATAGATGATATAAACAGTATAGGTATAGTGTATAGGGTATAGGTATATGGTATGGCCAGTATATGGTATGTGGTATAACAGATAGTATATGGTATACTGTACAGATAGTGATATGATGGTATATGGTATAGAGAAATAGGGTATAGGGTAAATGCCATTTAGAATGTAGGAAAAAATTAAAAAAAATAAACGAGGTAGCCGTATACCATTTTCACATTCATCGCGACACATAAAACCCTAAATAATGGCACATATAAATAAAAACAATGATATTTATTAAATTAAAATTAATTAATATTTATTTTTTATTTATTTTTTTCAAAAATAATATTTATTGACTCATATTTATTTTTTGAGAGTAATTTAAAATAATTTTCATGTTATATATAATAAAAACAATTATATTTATTAATAATAGCGGAAATTTCCGTCGCTTGTTTAAAATCGCCCCGGAAATTTCCTGTCATGGTGAGCGTGCCACGTCATCGATCCATGAACGTATAGGTTAGCTGCCGGATTTACGACGGAATATTCCACCGCTAAATATTAATTATAGCGCCGGAATTTAAATTCCGCCGCTATAATTGAATATTTAGCGGCGGAATATTCCGTCGCCGAGTGGAAATTATAACATACCGGTTTTAACATACTCTCGAAATCAATTACGCTCATATTTCCCCTCTCTCTCTCTTCCTACTTTCTCTCTCTTCCCGCCATCTCTCTCGTGACCTAGAAGCCAAGCTCTCACGCCGCCGTCCGTCCACCTCTCTCTGACCTGTCTCCTACCTCGAAAGCCACGCCGCTGCCTCCGTCCCCGTCCACCTCTCCACCTCCCACCGTCCGTCTCCGAGCTAAACTGCACTGTGGCCGTCTCCGTCCGTCCGCCTTCTCCACCGTGTTTCTTCTCTTGCTCTAATCAAAAACTCAAGGTAAATGTTTCGATTTCTTTCAAATAAGGTAGTTCTAATTCGTGGATAAAGGGTGTTAATTTGTTGTGAATCATTGAATTTGTCTGGGAATTGAATTCTTTCTCTCCCTGATTTTGCGTGACTTATTTCTGGTTCTCGTTGGGAAATTGGGTTTCGATGCGCGCTTTTTTCTAGTTGCTTTATAATTCAGCTTATAAAGAGATTTTAATGATAAATTATGGAGATTTGGATTAAGTATTTATTATTGAAAATTTTGATTTTTTGATCCGGTAACTTTATCCGTGTTGATTCCACTTTGGAGTATTTGTTTTTCATTGCCAAAATAAGTTGTCTAGCAAGCCGCGAAGTGTTGTGGTTAATTCTATTTTGGGTAGCTCTCATGCGGTTAATCTTATTTTGGTGCTCCTTGTTGTTACAAGAGATAAATGCTTTCCACTCGAAGTAAAGCTATTGCTTCTTTAGGAGAATTTTCAAGTGTCAGGGTTAATCTCATTATTTTTAACATGCAGCTATCTTAAGACAAAATGTCACTTCTTCCGGTAATATGGGTTTCATTCTATTTCATCGCATGTCGAGGGTTAATCGGACAAATGAATTACCTACATCTGGGAGAATTTCAAGTCTCCAAGAGTTCTTCTATTTGGTGCTAGAAGGATGAATTATTCTTTATAATGTTTTTTTGGCAAAGATTACGATGATATTGATCGTAGAGATTTTTAAGTGGCAAAGGACTGGAACTTTTCAGGTAGTTAGACTTAGGATACTCGTAAAGGCCTAGCTTTATAGACACTTGTAATAACTAGGGATAT